>CM052542.1:109363355-109380558 GCA_028533065.1 Trachops cirrhosus
TGACTTCCATAAACTTCAATTTTCTGTCAGTTCTGGTTGTTATTTTGTTTCTATATCTTTGTTGTCCCTATCTTGGTTGTGCGAGGAGGCACAGTGCATCTACCTATGCCTCCATCTTGGCCGGAAGTCTCAATCCCCACAGGTGTTTTCAATCGGTGTTTTGAGGCTTTATTTCCCCACGCTGGTACCCTGGGTTATGCTGTCTGTCTCACTCCCCAGTTTGCCTGGTTTATCTGCGTTCGAATGTGGGACCACCTGGTCAGCCAGCCACCTTGCGCGCCGCACCCTGCTCCACAATCATGGCCTCGCTGGGTCTGTCCACTGCCACCCTGTGCCAGGGGTCTCCCAGCCGCCACCTGCTCCCTAGGGGTTTGCCCACTGCCATCTTGCAATCCTGGTGTCCGTCAGCTGCTGCCTTGAGCACCTGGTGTCCGCAAGCCACCACTTTTTTTGCCTCGACCCCTGTCTGCCTGGCCACCTGACTCCACCCCTCCTACCTGTCTGGATGAATATGTCTATTTTATCTCCTTGGTTGTCGGACTTCCATAGTGTTCAATTCTGTCAATTCTGGTTGTTATTTTGTTTCTAAATTGTTGTTGTCCTTATTTTGGTTGTATGAGGAGGCATAGTGTGTCTACCCACACCTCCATCTTGGCCAGAAGTCTGTGGTAATGACTTTAATTGGGCGAAGTATAGACATCGTGTTACAGAACACGGTCAAGGGGGGCGGGTATGATATACTATTACCAAAAGGAACCCCCACTGCGTTCGCATTGTCCCCCGCCAGAGGAAAGATGTCTCTCAATGCCAGAGATTTGTGAAAAGGAAAGGAAATGTTAATTTAAAGCTATACAGACTTAAAGTAGTGACCTAATGTTTTCATTAAGATATCAAAGTCCTTTAGGATACCCACAGATGCACACAGTCCTTCCTTCTCCCTCTGCCCTAATTTGGGTTACTGTATCTCAGGAAGAAAAGTAGATTCAGGTTCCTGACACCATCAGCTGTGTCGTCGGCCAGGCTCAAGCCACGTGGTTCTCCCCTGCAAAGCTACGAGGGGGTCTCCACTTTGCCAAAGCTGCGTGGTTCTCTCTTCAATGGCTGCCGTGTCTCAGTTTTAAATCCCCACGCCAATCCTCTTCTGCAGCCCCATCCAACTCCTCCCACAATTGGCTACACTTGCCAGCAGTTCCATATCCTTCCAGCTTTACTGGGCTGCCGTAGTGAGTCTGGGCAGGCGTGGCCCCATGGCGTGGAGCCAGTCATCTCCAAGCTCTCACGCAGCACTGTAACCAGGGGGAGTTGCCTCCCAATTATGTCTTGGGTGGAAGTCACTTCCATCCCCCTGACTCAGAGCATGGCCACAGCTATTTGACATATCTATGAAACCAGTTAAAGGTTATAGATGTGTTAAATGACCATGCCAGAGGTAAGCTGCAAAGCTGTTGCTGTACAAAACAGCTCTGCATGTTCCTGCTCCATGTGTCCCTTCCCCCAACTCACACCTGTGGGGTGAAGCGGGAGGACATCTTATATATCTTTCTAATATTTCCTGGACACCTTGAGTACTGGACCCCATTCCAAATCCCTACTTGGGGCCCCCCTCTTGACTGTACCCTGTTACAATCTGAATTTAAGTTGACTTTTTCTAATTCTCCTTTAAAAAGTCATAAAAAGAACTAATAACTTTCTCTTTAAATTCAGTTTGAAGTTCTTATTTCACAGTGATTTTCATCCTTTTTATTCTTTCAGTAGTTACTAAGCACATATTTTTAAAATAAGTTTTATTGAGATATAATTCATGTACCATACAATTCACCCATACAAGTGTACAATTAAAAAGTTTTTAGTATATTTACAGAGTTGTACAACTGTATCTACAGTCAATTTTATTACATTTTTATCCCCCCCAAGGAAATCATATATCCATTAAGAGTCACTTTCCATTCCCATTGCCCTTGGCCACCACTCTTATTTCTGACTCCGTAGTACAGGTGGCAAACACAGGCCTGCCGGTGGAATCCGGCCCTCCACCTTGTTTTATCTGGCCGGTACCTTGTTTCTACCCGACGGCAGCACTGAACTCTCACTTAACAGTTAAGGAGTAGTTATATTTATGCAGACCTAAAATTACATTTGGCCCTTTGAAGGCAAGTGTGAGGCTGATGTGGCCCCCGGAGAAAATGAGTTTGACACCCCTGGTCTACAGATTTACCCATTCTGGACACTTCATATTAATTGAATCATAAAATATCAATATTTGATCTTTTATGACTGTGTTCTTTCACTCTTTATAATATTTTCAAGATTCATCCATGTTTTAGATATGGCTGAAAAAATGTTTATATTCCATTTTGTGAATATAACACATTTATTTATCCATTCATCAGTTGATAGACATTGGGTTGTTTCCACTTTTTGGTTATATAGGTAAGACAAAGGAGGTGCTTAGCCCACAAAATAAGGATACTAAGTGTATTGCAAGTACAAAATTTAAATAGGCACTTACTCTCAGGGTTGTGCAAGTGAAGGGTCACTTGACTGACCCTGAGAGTGAGTGCTACCTTAAATTTTGCATCTGGGAGCTTCAGGTGTTCCACCATAGTCCTGGCTGTGCGTTGGCTCTGATAATACTCTCCTTCATCTTCACTGAATACCAGCCACTTTTGAAAAAACTGAGTTAAAAAGTATGCTTTGCTCTTTGTTGCTTTCCTGTTCAATAGCTTTGAGTGTTCTATTAACCATCAAAGACTGACTTATGATTCTACCTTTATTTCTGGTTAGGTTTCTACTATCTTATCCTTTTATCCAGTCTAAACTACTTTCTATTCACTAAACATGTCAAAATCTTTCCTGTTTTCCTGACTTCGCCCATGACATTTTTCACCTGGAACTGATATATTGAACAAAATCTATTGGTGGTGGTATCGATCAAGATGAACCAACTCTTTGATCCTATGGCATGAATCTTGTTCAGACTCTAGTTCTCAAAAATGACAGCTAGCTTCCTTCCTCATTAGGTCACAGATATTTTCTAGGAAACTAGTTAGGAACTTTAGGTTTCTTACTGAGAGTGCTGAAAGCTGTAAGTGTCCCTCGTCAGGACAAATTCCACAGTTATTGGTTCAGATTGTTCTTTTTTTCCTATAGTTTCCTCAAAGTGCTTTGCTTAGTTGTTGCTGAGCAGCACCCAAAGGGAGTCTGTCCTAATATTATGCAACTAATTTGTTTGTACCAACCTCTGAGATACAGCAATGTAAATTAGAAGCCATTAAAATTTAAAAACAAGTCACAGTAATGAGTGTACATTGTTCAACAGTGAAATAGTATTTTAAAAATTATAAAGAAAAACATCATTCTTTTGCCCTCCTCTTCTTTGTATACTTCTGATTCTTGTTTTTCAGACCATTTTTAAATGTTGGTGTTTAGCCCGGGGCAGGGCAGTATTTACCTTCACATATGTTTCCAAATGATATGCTTTAACTGTTATTTCCTATACTTCCTCCCTCTACTCAAACACACACGCTTTTCTTTCCCAATGTATGTGTAATACAATTTTTGGTTAAATCAGTTGTGATAAGCAGAATAATGTGTCCCACTCACCTCCCTGCCTGCTCCCCACCCCTTGACCCCAGATATTTACCTTTTAGTCCTTGGAGCCTGTATATTCCATTATAGGGCAAAAGGGAATTAAAGTTGCATATGGAATTAAGGTTGCTAATCAGATGATTTTAAAACAGGGAGATTATGCCAGATTATCCAGATGGGTTCAGTGTAATTAAAAAGCTTGTTAAAAGTGGAAGAGGGAGGCAGAAGATAAATTATATGGGAAGGACTCAGTCTCTGTTGCTGGTTTTGAATATGTTGGAAAAAGCACTATGATCAGAGGCATGCAAGTGCCCATTAGAATCTGAAAAAGACAAGGAAACAGATTCTCCCCTGGAGCCTCCAGAAGGGAACACCTTACTGAAAGTGAGGGTCCTTATGATGTTGATTAAATTTAGCTTTAAATCCTAGCTCTAGAAGTCACCCCTCTCTCTATATATACATGCGAGTACAGTATTTTTTTCAGAGACCTAGCCTTTCCCCCTGATAATCAGAACCCTTTAGGCAGCAGAAGGCAGTCCAGACCTGCCTGACTAATGATCACAAGGTCTGGACCTCTGGCAGGCTAAAGATAACATCTTGACCTAGGTTGTGTTTCAGCTCCTGAGTCCCAAAGTGGAACAACCCCCAGGCTACTTTCTCATGAGAACAGTCATCGGGACACCTGAAAAGGCCTCTGCACTGTCCTCAAGACCTGAAGAAATATTACCTTTACCTCACTCCAACCAATCAGCTCCCAGCACGACCCTGAACCCCACCCCCCTAACCCACAGTATCTCGTGATTTTGCCTAATATAATCTGTAGCCTATTGGACCTTTGGGAAGTTCAGGCTTTTGAGCATTAGCTTCCCAATTCTCCTGGGTGGCACTATTCAAAATAAAATAGCCAAAATTTCTCCACTGCAGTTTGCAATGTTTAGTGTTTGGCTCTGCTGTGGCTGCGTGGCTGAACTCTTTCTGTTCATTAACATTACCAGCACCATGATTTTAGTCCATGACAGCATATTGGACTTCTAACCTATGGAAGTGTAAGGTAAAAAATTTGTGTTGTTTTAAGCCACTAAGTTTGTGGTAGTTTGTTACTGCAGCATAAAAAACTAATACCTCTGTATTTCATTGTACATGATTTTGTAAGTATTATTCATAACTAAGTCATGTAGTAATTAATACATTTCATTTCTTACACAGATTTTGTTTTTCTTAGTATAAGTAACTGCTTTTTTTTTTTGTTTTTTTGTTTAGTGCTTTGGAAGTAATTCTTAAAGTTACTTGTAACTATATTGGGTGAAGGCATAGAGCTAAGTATCAAGACTTAGGTTTGAATGTCAGCTAAGTCTCTTTGTGATCACAGGCAAGTTACTTATATTCAAATATTTTTATTATTGATTTGAGAGAGAGGAAGGGGGAGAGAGAAATACTGATTTGTTGTTCCACTTAGTTGTGCATTCATTGGTTGCTGTTGCTTTTCTTTTTCTTTTTTTTTTTATTCAGTGATCTCTGAACTTTTTATTGGCCTTTTGCCCCTCAATACCCCACTTCTACTGACTTTAACAACTCAGAACTTTGGTGTTGTTGACCTCAGACACCACTTTGCCATCCACAATCCTGCAGGTGGTGGCTCTTGTCCAGGGCATCATCAAGAAGGCAGTGGTAGGTGGCACTTCGGACTCTACCTTGATCTTGATGTTCAGCAGAGCCTCGTACTTCTGGGCCTGGTACTGCCCCTCTGCCCAGGTCTGGGCCAGCTCTTACTCCTGGGGCAGTAGGATCCTGTTGAGCTGTTCTACCTGCATGTCATTGGTTGCTTCTTGTATGTATCCTTACCTGAGATCAAACCCACAACCTTGATGTATTGAGACTACGTTCTGACCAACTGAGCACCCGGCCAGGGCCTCAGGGCTTCTACATACATATATATACATATGGTCTATCCAAAAAAAGCCCAACCACTGTTAATATAACAAGAACAGCTTGTGTGACATCAGTGTAACCTGGCAGCCAAGGAGAGTGGACTGGAATGTGTATGTGTGAATAATGATGACTTCACTGTACTAGTTGGTGGGGGTGGTAGATGCTGTTTAGTGAGCATGTGTACTGTGTGGCCATCACATTCAAAATGAATGAGTGAGTAAAACAATGGATATGCATCATATTTTGCATTAAGCTTGAACATTCCTCTGTAGAAACAATTAGGATAATTCAGAGGGCTGCATGTGGTGATTGACAGCTTCATTAAAACAACATACCTGCTCATGTATCATGTCTCGTGCAGAGTTTTTTTTTGTGAAACATGTCACTCAGGTGACTCAGCCCCCTTACAGGCCAGATTTGGCACCCTGCAACTTTTGGCTTTTCCCAAAACTAAAATCACCTTTGAAAGGAAAGAGATTTCAGACCATGAATGAGATTCAGAAAAATATGACAGTGCAGCTGGTGATGATTGGGAGAACTCTGTGAGGTCCCAAGGTGCCTGCTTTGAAGGGGACAGAGCTGTCATTGCCTTGTGTACAATGCTTCTTATAGCTTATATAGTCTTCAATAAATGTCTCTTTTTCATATTACTTGGACGGATACTTTCTGGACAGATCTCGTATATATTTTTTAAAGAGATAAATAAGATGTTATTTATTTATTTATTTTTATGTCTTTAATACTTACCTGATGATATGTGTACTGACTTGAGAGAGAGAGAGAAACATCAATGTGAGAGAGTAACATTGATTGGTTGCTTTCTGTATACCAGGGCCCATATCTACTTTTTTAAAGATTTTATTTATTTATTTTTAGAGAGAGAAGGGGGTAGAGAGAAAGAGAGGGAGAGAAACATTAATGTATAAGAGAAACATGGATGGGTGGCCTCTCACAAGTCTCTGACCAGAGACCAAACCTGCTACCCAGGCATGTGCCCTGAATGGGAATTGAATCAGAATCCTTTCGGTTTGCAGGACAACACCCAAGCCACTGAGCCGCACCTGTTAGGACCCCATATTTTTTAAATTACAATTTGTATTGAGATATTGTAGATTCATATGTAGCTGTAAGAAGTAATATAGAGAGATCCCTTGTATATTTTGCACAATTTCCCAAAATGGTAACATTTTTGCAAAACTGCAGTATAATATTACAACCAGGGTATCGACATTGAGACATACCACTGATCTTACTCAGATTTCCCCAGTTTTACTAATATTCAGGGTGTATGTGTTCTATATGACTTTTTTTTACATGTGTAGGTTCATGTACCCATTACTACAGTGAAGATACTGAACATTTCTAAAACCACAAGGATCTCTAGTGTTGCTCTATAGATACCCCCATCCCTGGCAACCACTAATCTGTCCTCTCTCTCTAAAATTTTATCTCTTCAAAAATGTTATGTAAATGAAATCATACAGTATGTAACTTTTTGGTGTTGCTTTTTTTCATTCAGTATCATTTGGAGATTTATTCAAGTTTTTGCATGTATCAGTAGTTTCTTTTATTCCTGAGTACTACTCTATGATAAGGATATACCACCATTTGTTTAAACACTCATCTGTTGAAGGACATCTTGGCTGGTTTCAGTTTTTGGCTGTTACAAATATAGCTACTATGAACATTCATGTACAAGTTTTATGTGAATATTCATTTTCGTTTCTTTAGGATACATGTCTAGGAGTTGTAGGTTTAGTTTTTTAAGAAACTGTCAAACTATTTTCCAGAATGACAGTACATTTTACATTCCCATCAGCAATATATCAGTGATCCAGTTTCTTTGTATCCCTCACCCTCATTTGGTGGTGTCACTACTTTGTTAGCTGTTCTGATAGATGTGTAGTGATAGTGTATTGCGGTTTTGATGTTCCCACTGGCTAATGACATTGAACATCTTTATGTGCTCATTTGCTATTTGTAAATCCTATTTGGTAAAAGGTCTTTTCATGTCTTGTGTGCATTTTCAAATTGGATTTTTTGATTTTTTACTGTCAAGTTTTGAGAGATCTTTATATATTCTAGGTATGAGTCCTTTTGTTGAATATATGGTTTGGATATTTTTAATATTTATTTTTTCCAGTCTGTAGCTTGTCTTTTCATCCTTTCACCTGGGCTTTTATAGAATAAAAGTTTTTAATATTGATGAGATAAAATTTATCAGTTTTCTTTTATGAATCATGCTTTGGGTATCAAGTCTAAGAGCTCTTTGCTTAACTCTAGATCACAAAGATCTTCTAAAAGTTTTATATCTTACACATAAAGTCTGTGATCATTTTAGTTTTATTTTAGTTTGAGGTATGAAGTTTAAATTGACTTCAGAAAAGAAATAAAAACAACTTGAAAGAAAATAAATTGAGTTCAATTCTTTGTTACTTTTTAAGTATATTTTATTGATTATGCTATTACAGTTGTCTCAATTTTTTCCCCTTTATTCCCTGTCTGCTCTGCACCCCACTCTCCACCCTTCAGTATTCCTGCCACCCCCCTTAGTTCATGTCCATGGGTTGTACGTATAAGTTCTTTGGCTTCTCCATTTCCTATACTATTCTTAACCCCCTCCCTGTCCATTTTATGCTTACCATTTATACTTCTTATTCCCTGTACCATTTCCCCCCATCCTCCCCCTCCCCACTGATAATCCTCCATGTGATCTCCATTTCTGTGAGTCTGTTCCTGTTCTAGTTGTTTGCTTGGTTTTTGTTTTTGTTTTTTAGGTTCGGTTGTTGATAGTTGTGAGTTGGTTTTGTCATTTTATTGTTCATATTTTTGATCACCTTCTTTTTCTTACACAAGTCCCTTTAACATTTCATATAATAAGGGTTTGGTGATGATATAAATCCTTTAAATTGACCTTATCTGAAAAGCACTTTATCTGCCCTTCCATTATAAATGAAAGCTTTGCTGGATAGAGTAATCTGGGATGTAGGTCCTTGCCTTTCATGACTTGGAATACTTCTTTCCAGCCCCTTCTTGCCTGAAAGGTCTCTTTTGAGAAATCAGTTAGTAGTCTTGTGGGGAACTCCTTTGTAGGTAACTGTCTCCTTTCCTCTTGTTGCTTTTACGATTCTCTCCTTCTCTTTTATCTTGGGTAACTTAATTATGATGTGCCTTGGTGTGTTCCTCCTTGCGTCCAACTTCTTTGGGACTCTCTGAGCTTCCTGGACTTCCTGGAAGTCTATTTCCTTTGCCAGATTGGGGAAGTTTTCCTTCATTATTTGTTCAGATAGGTTTTCAATATCTTGTTCTTCCTCTTCTCCTTCTGGCACTTCCATGATTCAGATATTGGGACGTTTTAAGTTGTCCCAGAGGTTCCTAAGCCTCTCCTCATTTTTTAAAATTCTTGTTTCTTTATTCTGTTCTGGTTGGGTGCTTATTTCTTCCTTTTGTTCCAAATCGTTGATTTGAGTCCCAGTTTCCCTCCCATCACTGTTGGTTCTCTGTGCATTTTGCTTTATTTCACTCTGTGTAGCCTTTATTTCTTCCTTCATTTTGTGACTGAGCTCAATCAGTTCTGTGAGCATCCTGATTGCCAGTGTTTTGAACTCTGCATCAGATAGGTTGGTTATCTCCTCATCACTTAGCTGTTTTCTGGAGATTTTTTTTTTAAATTTAATTTTATTTTAATTGTTGTTCAAGTACAGTTTTCTGCCTTTTACCGCCATCCTAGCCCACCCCCCCTCTTTTTCTGGAATTTTGGTTTGTTCTTTCATTTGGGCCATATTTCTTTGTCTCAACATATCTGTTCCATGGTAAGAGGCAGAGCCTTAGTTATTTGCCAGGGCGGTCAACCTTCTTTTTTGCTTTGTGGCACTGTCTGTGAGGGAGAGGTCAGAGAGGGCACGATGCCACTTGCTCTGCTGTTGTCCCACTTTCTGTCACTTCTCTCACTTCCAACAAGCAGATTGTGCCCTTTCAGTTGCTGATTTCCAGGTGGGTGTGTTTGTGTATGTTTTAGGACCCTGTCTAACTCTCCTGTGAAGCTGGGAGTTTCTCCTGCCACCACAACCCCCACAGATGTTTTTTTAGCCTGGGGTTTTGAGTCATTAGTTTCCCTTGCTGAAACCCTGGGTTTCTAGTCTGTTTCACTCCCTGTTGTTCCTCCGGGCTCGTCTGTGTAAATGTGGGATCACCCTTGTGGTCCACCAGCTGCTGCCTTGCTGTGCATCCTCTTCTCTAGGGTACCCGTCTCCGTCCCTCCTACCATCTGGATGAATGCTTCTTGAACTCCTTGGTTGTTGGACTTCCATGCAAATGTTTTTCTGGCAGTTCTGATTGTTCTTTGTTTTTAAATTGGTTGTTATCCTTCTTTTAGTTGTGTGAGGAAGCAAAGCATTTCTACCTATGCATCCATTGTGGCTGGAACTCCTGATTACCAGTGTTTTGAACTCTGCATCACGTAGATTGTCTATCTCTTCATTGCTTAGCTCCTTTTCTGGAGTTTTGATTTGTTCTTTCATTTGCTCCCTATTTCTTTGTCTTGGCGCACATGTTACATTGTAAGGGGCAGAGCCATAGGTAGTCGCCAGGGTGGGACAACCCTCTTTGCCGCATTGTGGCGCTGTATGTGGGGGAAGGATGAGAGAGGGAGCAATGCCGCTCCCTTGCTCCACTCTAACGAACTCTCCTGTGAGACAGGGAGTTTCTCCTGCTTTTGCAACCCCCACAGTATTTTACAGCTACTATTTTGAATCTTTAAGTTTCCCGGTCAGCCAGCCCCTCCTCACCCACTCGGTCGGCCACCTGGTTGCTCATCTCTGCCCCTTCTACTGGTCTGGATGAGTGTTTCTTTAACTGCTTGGTTGTCAGAGTTCCATGCAGTTTGATATTATGGCAGTTCTGGTTGTTTATTGTTTTTAAATTGTTGTCCTTCTTTTGGTTGTGCAAGGAAACAGAGCATTTCTACCTATGCCTCCATCTTAGTTTGAACTCAAGTTCAATTCTTTATGTATGTATGTACAAATGCTCCAGCACTATGTATTGAAAAACTTTTCCTTTCTCCATTAAATTGCTTTTGTATCTTTGTCAAAAATCATTTAAGAATATTTATGTGGGTTTAATTTTGGATTCTCCATTTTTTGTTCTATTAATTGGTGTGTCTATCTCTCTCTGCCAATATCACACTGTTTTGATAACTCTAACTATGTAGTAAGCTTTAATATTGGGTAAAGTAATTCCTCCCATTTATTTTTCTTTGTCAGGATTGGGTTTTTCTTTGTCAAGTTCTAGAGTTTGCACCATTCTGTGTAAGTTTTAGAATAAGCTTGTCTATGTCTACAAAAAGCCTTGCTGGGCTTGAATTACATTAAACCTACAGATCAATTTGGGGAGAATTGACATTTTTATCATGCTGAATCTTCCAATCCTCTCTTTGTTTAGATCTTTGATTTTTTTCAGCATTTCATAATATGCAGCATACAGACCCCAAACATGTTTTGATAATTGTATACTTAAGTATTTAATTTTCTTTGGAGTGATTGTAAATGGTAATGTGTTTTACATTTTGGTTTCTGTTTATTATTAAGTATATGGAAATACAGTTATTTTTTGTGTGTTGATTTTATATCCTGCAACTTGTTATTACTTCTAGGAGTTTGTTTTGTAGATTCCTTGAGATTTTCTATGCAGACAAGCATGTCATTTGCAAGTAGAGATAGTTTTATTTCTCCCTTTACAATCTGTATGCTTTTTATTGCTCTTTCTTGCTTATTACAGTGCCTAGAACTTTTAATACTGTGGTTGAATAAGAGTAGTAAGAGCAGAAATCCTTGCTTTGTGCCCTACCCTTGGGTGATGGGCCATTTAGTATTTCTTTATTTAAAATTTTTATTTATTGACTGATTTTAGAGAGAGAGAAAGGGGTTGAGTCTTGTATGTGTTCTGACCAGGACTGAACCTGTAACCTTGGTGTATCAGGACAACACTCTAACCAACTGAGCTACCTGGCCAGGGCCAGCATTTAGTATTTCACCCTTAAGTGTAATGTTAGCTGTAGGTTTTTGTGTAGATGCTTTATCAAGTTGTAAAACCACATATTTAAGAAAATTTTTTGTTGAAATGGTAATTCTTCTGCAGTGATTTTTCAGATTACCTTAATCTAGTATTCATCCTCCATGTTTCCTGCTTATTCTACTATTCTTGGGCTCTTATTCGATTGCATTGTGGTTGATTTGTGATCATTCATCTCTTTCCTCAGACACATACACCCTCTAGGCTATGAGGGAAGAGGCTGCTTTATACATTTTTATATCATTAACAGTACAGTTTGCCTGGCAGCTTTGAATTGTTTGATTAAATGAGAGTCAGTGAATGAATAATTGAACACAAGAATGAGAAATTATCTTCCACAGGGCTTAAGATAGTTTTAGTGATAAGAGTATGAGCTTTGGAGCTAGACAGAGTTCAAATCTCAGCCCTTCAATTTTATACTACTATGGAAAGTTGAGCAAATTATTAAATATTTCTGAACCTCAGTTCCCTTATCTGTGAAATTAGGATTATAATATACTACCTGAGCAAATTAAGTAAAATAATAGATGTTAATTCTTAGTACAATAGCTGTCATGTAGTAGGCATTCAGATTTTAGTTTTATTTTTCCTTCATTCAACTGTTAAGTATTAAATTATGGTGATTTAAAATCACTTTATGAACTGTATATAGTTATTTCAAATACTGTTCATGTTTATCTTAAAAATCGTCAAACTAATTTTGATTATGTTGGTTTAAGGGGAAATATTGTATACAATAAGGGAGAAAATTGTATACAGAAAGTTTGAATGTTTTGTTGAGCAATTCCATGTGCCAATCACTGTGTTCAGTGCTTTGCATGAAATAGCCCATTTAATCCGTATAACAACCCAACAAAGCACATTTCTTCCTTTAAGGATTATTTATTAGTTAATTATAGTTTTCTCATCTCTACCCTAATGAATGAGCCTCAGGAATGGGGCTAATACAATTTAATGCAGATTTCTAACTTTATAAAGGAGGTAACAGATAGTAGCTATTTTATTTCCAAGCCACCATCCTTAATATTTAGGTGTTATTTAGGCTAAGTCTTTTTCCTCCCAGCAGAACTTAGTAATGATATTTACTTTCTACTTTTGTAGAAGTACATTTGCTGCCCCCAATGTATTAGGTTCTTTATTTCTATGAAACTGATCAGATTAATGAATTTGCCTATTGCCTATGGCACATGAGTATTTTTCAAGAATTATCACCAATAATGTTTGTATCTTTTTTTCAAGGAGGAGAAAAGCAGCAGACTGAATTTGAATTTAGAGTTTTTCTTACTTAATATCTTATATTCATCAGGCAAAGACCTGTTTTGATTAGTTCTCTATATTTTTAAAATTATGGTAAAATACACAAAATAAAATTTACCACCTTAACCAGTTTTAAATGTACAGTTCAGTAGTATTAAATATCCTCATGTTGTTGTGCAACAATCTCCAGAACTCTCTTCATCTTGTAAAACTGAAATTCTGTACCCATTAAACAACACTCCTGCCTTCCTCCCCCAGTTGCTGGCAACTACCATTCTACTGTCTATCTCTGAATTTGACTGTTCTAGGTACCTGATATAAATGGAATCACAGCGTGTTTGTCCTTTGGTGTATGACGTATTTCACTTAGCATGATGTCTACCAGGTTCACCTGTAGACATGTATCAATTTTCTTCTTAAGGCTGAATAAATATTTCAGTGTGTGTGTGTGTATGTGTATATATATATTTAGATTTATATCTCACATTTTGCTTGTCCATTCACTTGGGTTGCTTTCATCTTTTGGCTATTGTGAAAATGCCTCTATGAACAGGGTGCACAATGATCTCTTTGAGGCCCTGCTTTCATTTCCTTTGGATATATACCCAGAAGTGGAATTGCTGCATAATATTTTAAATTTTTTGAGGAATTGCCATACCATTTTCCATAATGGCTACACCATTTTAGAATCCCACCAGCAGTGCATAAGTGATCCAATTTCTCCACATCCTCATCAACAATTCTTATTTTCTGTCTTTTTGATAATAGCCATCTTACTGGATATGAAACAGTATCTGATTGTGGTTTTGATTTGCTTTTCCCTAATGACTTGTGATATTGATCATCTTTTCATGTGCTTATTGGCTATTTGTATATCTTCTTTGGAGAAAAGTCCATTCAAGTTCTTTTCGAACTTCTAAATTAGTTGATGTTAAGTTGTAGTTTTTAATATATTTTTGATATTAACTCCTTATCAGATAAATGATTGACAAATATTTTTCCCCATTCTGTTGCCTTTTCACTCTGTTAATTGTCTTTGATTCACAGAAATTCTGCTTTTTGTTTTTAAAATATTATTATTATTTAAGACATTTAAAAAAATAATACAGTAAACTTTCTTGTAGTCACTATCCAGGATACTAAACAATACTAAATTAGTTGAAAGAACCTAGGTTTCTCCTTCTTGATTGCAAGTCCTTTGCCATCTCTTGAAAGTATAACCATTAATGAATATAAGTGTTTCTCTTGACTAGTTTGTACTCCTTAGCCACCCTCTTAGTGTATTAGAAATTTAGTGCAGTGTATGGAAGAAGTAAAAACACTGCAGAAGTGTCCTATGGAAGGCTGAGGTGGGAAGGGTTCTTTCTCAGATTTCATTTTATTTAGTTTAGTTTGAAGTCCAATTCAGCACTCTGTCAGAGAGAGTTGTACATAATAGGTGCACAAAAATATTTGTTGTATGACTGTTTGCTACACAGATACTTTTGACTGAAGATATTCAGTACCAGTATTATATCATTTGAAATAAAGTTTATATATTTTGGGGTTAGAATTATTAAGTGCTTTACCAATAAATAGGTAACTGTGGTAGAGTAAATGGCTTCTTAGAAGTAGTGAAACAGAGGTAGACTTGAGTTCGCAGCATTTAGCTCTAACTACATAGGGCGCATTTAGCTGGCTGGGTTGAGACACTTGTAGACAGGACAAACAGAATAAGAGAGCTGTAGAAGCCTTCTGTTCCTGGTTCAGGAAAATGAATTGTAAATTCTTGAAAAAGAGGGTGAGTCTGGTAAGGTCTGACTCTGGGCAAAGAGCTGTTGAAACAAACGATGCTATGTTCACAGGATAGTGGTAAAGGATTTGAGCTCCATTATAGCTGAAAATGAAATCTTTTTCTAGAGAGGTTATAATAGAAGCAGCAGCAGCTGCTGCTGCAGCCAGTGCCACCTGAACTTGGTGACTGTGTGAAGTGGCTAGAGCAGGAAATGATATGGTACTAGGTGTGTACAGGAAAGGACTTGTTCTGGCTCTGGACAAGTGGTTGCACAGGTTGTGGGCGTCACTTTAAACACATAAAAACCTGCTTGCTGGAGGAGAAGCACCTTTCTGAGGATCAGGTGTGCATCTGAAGGGATGAGCTCATTCTTCTAACCAGACTTGCTGTAGACACCGAGTGAGTCTTTTCCTAATTGCAAGTCCTGCAGCTGGAGAAGCAGGAAATTGTTGAAGCTTGGGGTACTTCGTGAGTAGCAAAAAAAAAAAAAAAAAAAAAAAAAGCTATTTTGGGACTCTTGAAATGTGTGGCTGTGAATATCAGGTTGAAGGCAACACACATGCACATTCAGTGTTTCAGTTGAGAACTGCAGTGAAGGGTTGAGGAAAGCTTGGTGCTTCTGACTTTATTCTAGTGATACTTTTGGTGGTGATTTAATCATTTCTTTCCTACAGTGTCTTGTTTGGTTTTGCTGTTTTGGAAAATAAGAATCCTGGGGGCTCTTTTTCAATTTCCAAGAATCTTTATGGCTTTTCTTTTTCTGAGCCTTTGCTTGATGGGATTTATCCTACTTTTGAAGTCCACTGGGCTGCTTTCAGACCCCTATGCATGATTCTATTTTGTTTTGTTTTAATTTGCCTAAACTACTTACTTTAAGTTAGCCTCTTTAAAATAAAATTAGGTTTAAAAAGAAAACCAGTTACTTGCTATCTTTATTTAACTTTTATTTTGAGATAAATCTAGGTTCACACAGTTACAGAGACCTCTAAATCTGTAACATCTTACAACACTGTAGTGCAATTATTACAATCAGGATATTGACATTGATACAGTAAAGGTACAGAATATTTTCACCACAAAATCTATCTTATTGCTCTTTTATGCCACACCCATTTCTTTTGTACCTCACCCCCTCCTGAACCCCTGTCAACCACTAATAGAAAAATCAATTTTTATGCAAGAGATTTTATGTTCCATCTTTAGTAGTTTTGTATTAGAGATCCATATGGCTTTATGAAAAGAGCCCTAGACTGCAATAGGAGATTTTGGTTCATTGTAGCTCTCTCACGTTTGGCAAATAATTTTAATCCCTGTGTTTCAGTTTCCTTATATATAAGATGAGATAATGGTATGTTAATTTTTTTATCCTCACCTGAGGACATGCTTATTGATTTTAGAGAGAAGGGAATGGAGGAGGAGGAGAGAGAGGAGGAGAAACATCAATTAGTTTCCCTGTCCCGATCAGGGAGGGAACCTGCAACCTAGGTATGTACCCTGGCTGGGAATCAAACCTGTGACCTTTTAGTTTACAGGATGATGCTCCAACTGAGCCACACTGGCCAAGGCTGGTATATTAATATTTGTCTAACCTATTTATAGGATTTTTAAAAGAAATTACAAAGTTCTTTCAAAAAATAACTACTATGCCCCTGGCTGGGTGGCTCAGTTGATTGGAGTGTTGTCCCATTCACCAAAAGGTTGTGAATTTGATCCCTGGTCAGAGCACATGCCTAGGTTGAGGATTTGATCCCTAGTGGGGGTACGTGCAGGAGACAACCAACTGATGTTACTCTCTCACATCAGTGTGAGATTCTTCTTGCTCTCACTCACTTGCTCCCTCTCTCCCCTCCTTTCTCTCTCCTCTAAAATGAAAAAAAATTATTGGGTGAGGGTTTAAAAAAAAGTACTATGTAGATTATTATTAGCAGCAAGAACAATAATTTTCAAGCTAGAAAGTACATAGCAAATTGTAAACTAGAAATTATAGCCCAGTATGGTAAGGCTGAATATTTAAAAATGAATTTAAGTCTTAAGGCTCAGTTGAATTTCAGAGTGCTGAATTAACTAATGATCTCAGAACCACCGTTATTAATCACTGAGAAATCATAAAAAACAAAGAGAGACAAATGTTCTGATATATCAAATGAGGAAAGTAGTTGGAAAACTATTAACCTGTAAAAATTGATATTAGCTACTGGGAAAATTCAGTTACCAATGATCAAACAGGTGATAATGGAGTATTAACAAAAAGTTAGCATGGGTTGATTTATCATAACAAGTTCCTTCTCTTTCTATTCTTGAATCCCATACTTCTTTTTTTAAATATATTTTATTGATTATGCTATTACAGTTGTCCTATTATCCCCCCTTCATTCCCCTCCACCCTGAACACTGTCTTCCACCCACATTCCCCCCCTTTAGCTCATGTCCATGTGTCATAAGTTCTTTAGCTTCTACATTTCCCATACTATTCTTGCCCTCCCCCTGTGTATTTTCTACCTACCATCTATGCTACTTACTCTCTGTGCCTTTTCCCCCTCTCTCCTCCACCCACTCCCCTGTTGCTAACCCTCCATGTGATCTCCA
>CM052542.1:109381058-109400467 GCA_028533065.1 Trachops cirrhosus
AATTCTTGTTTCTTCATTCTTTTCTCTTTGGTTGTTTCTTTCTTCCTTCTGGTCCACTCCATTGATTTGAGTCCCAGTTTTCTTCCCATCACTGTTGGTTCCCTGTGCATTTTCCTTCATTTCATGTAGCATAGCCTTCATTTTTTCATCTAATTTGTGACCAAATTCACCAATTCTCTGAGTATCCTGATCACTAGTGCTTTGAAGTATGCATCTGATAGGCTGGTTATCTCTTTGTCGCTTAGTTGTATATGTTCTGGAGCTTTGATCTGTTCTTCTGTTTGGGCATTTTTTTTTTTTTGGTCTTGATGCGCCTGTTACGTATGAGGGGCAGAGCCTTAGTTGTTCACCAGGGCAGGGCAACCCAGTAGCTAGGCTGTGATGCTGTCTGTGGGGGAGGCGTCTGAGAGGGAACAATGGCACTTGCTCCGCTCTCTGTCAGGATTTCAGTCCCTTTCGCTGCTTCCCCCAAGCAAACTGGGCCCGTCTGGTGCTGATTCCCGTGTAGGGGGTTTGTGTATGTTCTAGGACCTGTGGGTCTCTCCAACGAACTCTCCTGTGAGGCTGAGAATCTCTCCCAGTACCTCAACCTCCACAGGTGTTTTCAATTGGTGTTTTAAGGCTTTATTTCCAGGCGCTGGGACCCTGGGTTGCACTGTCTGTCTCACTCCCCAGTTTTGCCTGGTTTACTTGCACGTGAATGTGGAACCACCCGGTTAGCCACTTTGCACGCTGTGCCCTGATCCACAATCGCTGCCTCGCTGGGTCTGCCTGCTGCCACCCCGCACCTGGGGTCTGACAGTTGCCGCTTTTTTTGCCGTGACCCCTCTCTGCCCGGCTGCTCGAATCCACCCCCCTACCGGTCTGGATGAATATGTCTATTTTAACTCTTTGGTTGTCAGATTTCCATACACTTCAATTTTCTGTCAGTTCTGGTTGTTATTTTATTTCTAAATTGTTGTTGTCCTTATTTTGGTTGTGCGAGGAGGCACAGTGTGTCTACCTACGCCTCCATCTTGGCCAGCAGTTCATTCTTCTACCTTTTAATTAACATTTTATCTGATTTTTGAATTTCTACTAATCTGAAGGATATAGTTTAATTTACATTTATTTTTTAATTTAATTTTTATTGTATTTTTTTCCATAAAGAGGATAAGCATCTTTCATATGCTTAAAGGTCATTTGGATTTCCTGTTCAGAGAATGCCTGTTTATGTCTTTTGCCCATTTTCCTGTTGACACATTTATCTTTTACTTATTCTTTATAGGATTTCTTCTCTGAAGTACTATGCTGGATTCCAATTTTTTGTTGGTTATATATATTGCAGATATTTTCTGCCAGCCTGTAGCCTTGTGTCTTTACTCTATGGAGTCATCTGATGAACAGAAGTTCTTGAATGTTTTGTTATAGTAAAATGTATCAGTATTTCTGACTTTGTATTTTTCATGTCTTACTATGGAGAAGAGACTGTTCCATGACAAGATCGCTGTGTGTCCCATAAGCTGGATCCAGGCCAGAAGGGAAGTTGCTTTCTGAAAAGCCCACTTAGAGACTGCTTGTAATTGATGTTCACTTTGGTACAAATCAGCACTCCTCCCCTGCCTCGTGCTATGCACTGGTTCCTAGAACAGGTTGTTGTTCTGAGCTGGTCAAGCATGTAATTTCCCATACCTGGTAACATTCATATACTAGCACACATGATTATCCTCTCCCTTACCCCACGTAATTCTCTGGTGCCTGCCTAATAGCATGGGGATACACTTCGTCTTGCTACGCCCAAGACATGTCTCATATGTATGTTTTCCTTAATAAACTCTATTAATTACCACAATGGAATGGCCAACCTATTTCTTTGGTCTTTCCCTGCCTTCTGTGTACAGAGGTAGATTTTCAGTCTCAGGGCTTTTCCCTGGATCTGTGTGTCCTAACACTTATTTAATAAATCCTTTCTATCCCTGGGGTCATCTCATATTTTCTTCTAAAACTTAAACTTTCTTTCACATTTTAATCCTTAATTCATCAGAAATTCTTAATTTTGGTATGATATGAGATAAGGATCTAATTTCCTTTTTTTCTGTATAGATAATCAATTATCTAAGCTCCGTTCATTGAAAAGTCCACTTTCTTTGATTCGCAGAGCTGAGAGCGAGTTTCCATTGTCAGTTCCTAAAACAATGGATTTTGTTCCATTGGTCTATTAGTCATACTGTGTTGATATCACGTTTTCTTAATGACTACAGCTTTATAAGTTTTCATATCTGGTAAAGTATGGTAGGCATTAGTACTGCTTGCCAAATATTTCTGGTTCTTTCTTCTCTCAAGGATGATAAGAGAATCACACTTTCTGGCCCCCTTGTGATTCATTAGAGTCACAGGATTAGCTCTGGTCAACAAGTGGTGAGCAGAAAAGTGACATGCTGAGCAAAACTGCCTGTGCAAAACCCTCCAGAGCTCTTTTTCCCTTTGGCTTAGCAACTAGTACAATAATATTCACGTTGGTGTAATTTTGGCACCTGAGTTCCTGAGGGACTATAAACTGTAGGGTTTTCCTACTAATCTGCAGTGGACAAGTAAGGTGATAAAAAATATTTTGCATGTTTACCACTGTGATTTTAGTTTGTTACCACAAAATAACTTAGCCTACTCTGATACACAAGGCAAGTTGCTCATTTTGTTATTATTCTTCAAGAGTGTCTTATCTGTCCTTCACTGTTTGTCATATGAATTTCAGAATTGAATTTTCTTAACTTCCAGGAAAAACCTGCTGGTCAGAGTGTAGAATTACCTAAAAAATTGAAGATATACATAATCCATGATCCAGTAATCCCATTCCCAGGCATGTATACAAAAAGAAAAACAAAAACGTATACACACTTGTAGACATGTACAAGAATGTTCTTGGCAATGTTGTTCGCAAAAAATCAAAAACTGGAAATAATCCAAATGACCACCAGCAGTAGAATGAATAAACAGTGGTTTATTTTACACAATGAAATACCATATAATAATGAAAATGAACAAACTCAACCTGCACACAACATGATCTTATCAACACTGCTGAGCTAACACTAAGAAGACATATGCACATAAATTTATAAAGAACGGTTCCATTTATAATAAACTTTCAAAAACAGGTAATTTTTAAATGAGATTGTTTAAGAATGGACACATCAGTATTACAACTATCAGATAAAACTAGGAGGTGATTACCACAAACATTAGGGAAGTAGTTCCCCTGAAGAAAGAGTAAGGTGACCGAGAAAGAAGGGAGGGTAAATGTCTACAGCACTGACAATATTCTATTTTTTTAATCCTCACTTGAGGACATGCTTATTGATTTTAGAGAGACAGGGGAAGAGAGAGAGAGAGAAACAGCAGTTGGTTGCCTCTCATACACACCCCGATGGGAACGAACCCACAACCTAGGTGCATGCCCTGATAGGGAATTGAACCCACAACCTTTTAGTTTACAGGGTGACGCTCCAACCAACTGAGTCACACCAGCCATGGCGGCAATATTCTACTTTGACCTAAATAGTTGTACAAAGGATGTTCCCTTTGTTGCTGTTGTTGTTCTTGTTGTTGTTATTAATCTGGATCTCTGTTGGGGTTTTATGTCATGTATCTTTTCTGTTATATTTATTCATATATACTTTATATCTTTTGTTGGTATTATAAAACTTCTTTTTAAATTACATTTTCTGTTAGTTGCTTTCTGTCATTTATAGAAATATAAATGAATGTTATACCTAGATCTTATAAACAACAACCTGCTAAATTCTCTTATTGATTCTCATGATTTATCAGTAGATTCTTTGAGGGTTTCTTTTAAGATTTTGTTCATTTATTTTTAGAGAGAGAGGAAGGGAGGGAGGAAGAGAGGGAGAGAAACATCAATGTGTGAGTAATACATCGATTGTATGCCTCCCCCATACCCCCAACCAGACTGGCCCACAACCCAGGCATGTGCCCTGACTGGGAATCAAATGGACGACCCCTCGGTTCACAGGGCACTCAATCCACTGAGTCACACCAGCCAGGGCGAGATTTTTTTAAATAGCCAGTCACATCATCTGCAAATAATGACAATTTTCTTTCTAATATTTATCTTTCCTTTGTTTTCTTATCTTATTGTACTGACTGGAACCTTGTCTAGATTATATTATTATCATGTTCTATAAAAATATTTTTAAAGTAAATATAAAAGATACGTTCTATAGGAGGGGCCAGGTACTGGTCATCCATCCCAGGGCAATCCTTCCATACACTTATCATCCCTTCTGTTCTCTCAGGAAATGAATCCCTCTAGTTTGCATAAAGGACTATCTCTTTAAAACTATGGCTATTCTAACAGTTAAAATTTCTCAGTTGCAGATGACAGCTAGTGGAGGGAGTTAGGGGATGGACATATTGAGCAAAAGGGAGAAAGGACTCATGGACATGGACAAACAGTATGGTGACTGCTGGGAGGAGGGGATAAAAGGGGACTAAATGGTAATGGAAAAAAATTACAATAAAGATTAAATTAAAAATAAATAAATAAAAATTCTCAGTTATTAGAACCAAGTTCAGCTCATCCATATTGCCAAAGTAATTCTTCTGCATTATAAATCTATTTAAAAATTTCAAATTAAGTGTACAATAATTTAAAGAATGCAAACAATGCCATCTACAACATTAAGTATGTGCAAACTATCATAGGCAACTGCTCCTCCGAAAGACTCCCAATAGCCCTGGCTGGTGTGGCTCAGTGGATTGAGCACTCGTCTGTGAACTGAAAGACTCCCAATATATATCCTTAGCCCCTATAGGTTGAAAACAACTTCCTTTCTGTCCTTGAGTATCTCAGAAGGTATCTCATAAAGTCTGGTAGTTGGTTTTCTTCGTCTGTCTGGCTTATATAATCATATTGATTTATATCAGCATAATAATTTGTTCCTCTGGAAAATGAAACAATAAGATGGTTACAGCCAGTTTTCCCAACTCCCCCCAGGGTCAAGGAGAGTATGGCACAGACCTGACTAATGAAAGTTATGTCAAGGGGGTCATGTAAGTTCTTATTATTCCTTCCTGGTACAAATAAGAGTTTCTAGTATCAGGAGATTCTTCTACCAGGGAGTTCTTCAGAATTCAAATCTCTAGCAACTATCTTGCCTTCATCTTTTCATTTTAATGCCATGAACTGGACTTCCCATTTACTTGCTGACAAAAGGACCACTGTATTTCTTGTTTATCTAAAATTAGATATTTAATGTCAATGTACCTTTCAGAAAATCAACCCACATGCTCTTTTGGATAGACTATGTCTGAATGGGCATAGTAAGAAATTTTACAATTTGTAAAAAATTTGGTTTTATTCAAGTTTCATAGTTACATGCCTAATTAACCAATAATTTATATTCTTTATTTTTCTAAAAGTTACAATGGTTCCAAACAAAGGGTGGAGTAAAAAGATGTTTGTGATCCAAGTAACAAAAAGTTCAGAAGACTCAGTTATTTCTTTTTAAAGAAATCTATCATGGACTTAAAATTTAAAACTCATGCTGGTCAAAAAATCATTTTGAGTGAGTTGTTGCAAATAACCAATATTACTGGGAAATTCTCCTAAATTTTTTTGGTCACAATTCCTACTCTGAGATGTAAAAGCAACTAAACATATAATCATCACATCCAAGCATCCCTGTGACAAACCAAGAATTCAGACTTTAGGAGACAGAAAAATGGCTCTGGAAGCTTACTCAGAACTCAAGCAGATTCATCCAACCACAAACAATGTATTGTATATCTAGACCAAGAAAACACAGAGAAGCTACATGATAGAAAAGAAATAAAGTAATGGCTACTCAGCCCCTTATATATCTCATTTCTTCCTTTTTTAACAGCATACCTAAAATCTCCAAGTCAGAAATCTTTCACTTTATCCTATTTTCTTTGTCTCTAAATGAATCCCTAGTTTCATTTTATTCAAAATTGAAAAACTTGGACTCAGATGATGGGGTAGAATACTGGTGTAAAGAATCTATTAAATGTGATAATGGGAAACATGACAGAATGAGAAAATTTTAATACTGGCTTTTCTTCAGTTTATGGGACGATACTCCAACCAACTGAGCTACACCAGCCAGGGCCTAATACTGGCTTTTCTTAATAGGAAGAATATGTTGATAAATTTAGCTTGAAGAGATAATAGTTAATTCCATTAAGTACACTTGGGTTGTTTTGCTTTCAGAATGGAAATTTAGAATTAGCTTTTCAGTTAAATACTCAAAGTCTAAGCACATTCAAATAGTATCCTATCACCTTAAATCAGGGCTGTCAAACTCATTTTTACCAGGGGTCACATCAACCTTGTGGTTGCCTTCAAAGGGCCAAATGTAATTTCAACTCCTTAACAGTTAAGGAGCAGTTACATTCATACAGTCCTAAAATTATTTTGGCCCTTCGAAGGCAACCACTAGGCTGATGTGGCCCCTGGTGAAAATGAGTTTGACACCCCTGCCTGCCTTAAATAAAGCTTTATTAAATAATAAAAGCATCAAAAAAACTAATCATATTCATCCTTTGCACTAAACCACAAGCAGATAATTCAGTAATAAATTCTTTAGCATCATCTTAATTAATCAAAGACCTCCTCAGTATCAATCATTTGACAACCTAATGGTAGTGAGAAACAAATGTGAAGTACTTACCTTAAGAGCACAAAAGATGCAGGAATCTCCCATGCATTTGTGAGTTGTAAGCTGCCTGAAGCTACGTCGGAAGATGTCCAAGTGCCATAAAACCTGGCAAAAAAAGGAAAATACATTACTCTATAAAAAGCCACTATTTAATTTTAAATTCAAGGGTTCAAGCAAACATAGGTAATGATTGCAGAAGATATTTTTATTCACAAGAAAAAAGCTCATTCTAGTATATTAAATGTCCAAAATGGTGAGGAGGTATCTAACAAGAAGGAGAGATGACCATATTCCAGAAAAGAATAATTTCCAGAATTTGAACATGATGGGAGGTCACTCAGAGAAAATGTGATATGACATAACATCAAATGTGATCGTAAAGAAAAAATTTATGGGGTGATAGTTGCAGGATAAGGGTTTATTTTAATGGTCCACCAAAAAGCAAGAATAGTTTAAAAAACTTATTTAGAAGCTTGAATGATAGTGTGGAATTTTGTCTTTGTTAGATTTCTCAACTTTTGAAGGGAGTTATAACCTCAAGTTAACAAATTAAAAATAAAGGCGAGTGCTAGCTGGTGTGGTTCAGTGGATTGAGTGCTGGCCTGTGAACCTAAGGATCGCAGGTTTGATTCCCAGTGAGGGCATATGCCTGGGTTGCAAGCCAGGTCCCCAGTAGGGGGTGCACAAGAGGCAACCACACATTGGTGTTTCTCTCCCTCTCTTTTTCATTCCCCTCCCTTCTGTCTAAAAATAAATAAATAAAATCTTTAAAAAATAAAAATAAAAGATAAAGGTGATATCAACAATGATAAATCATGTTCATAGTATGTAACCTTGATATGAAATAATGAAAATGGCACTTCCCTTTTATGGTCTTCCTCTTAAAAACTCATAACCCCAGTTTAATCATGAGGAAACCATTAGACAAGTTCCAACACTGGAACACCCTATTAAATAATTGACTAGTACTCCTCAAAATTGTCAAGATCATCAAAAACAAGGAAATTGTGAAAAGCTATCATAGCCAAGAGGGGCCTACAGAAACAAGAAGTGTAAATGGGATCTGGGAATGAAAAAAGACACTAGGTAAACACTAAAAAAAAACCAGAATAAACTATGGACTTCAGTTAAAAAAGAAATGGTATAATACATAGCATAATACCTTAGGAAGCTCCTCTTGCCTGGAAAACATTTAAATGGTACCATATATGAAAAGGCACTATACTTCTGGAGCCCCAGATTATAGAACCCATCTGGAGTTTCTTATTTAGTTGTCTCAAAGTATATATTGCTGAAGTTCTTTAAAACATGCTACACCATTTCTTTTTTTAACTGAAGTCCATAGTTTATTCAGATTTCTTTGGTTTTGACCTAGTGTCTTTTTCCATTCCTGGATAGTCATTTTTCTAAAGATTTTATTTTATTTTTATCTCTAGAGAGAGGAAAACGGAGGAAGAAAGAGAGGGAGAGAAACATTAATGTGGGAGAGAAACATCAATCAGTTGCCTCTCACACTCCCTCAACTGGGGACCTGGCCCACAACCTAGGCATGTGCCTTGATGGGGAATCAAACCACGACCTTTTGGTTCACAGACCAGTGCTCAATCTATTGAGCCATACCAGTCACAGCCTTTTATTTGGCAGGTTTCCGTAGGCTCTTCTTGGTTGTTACAGTTTCTCAAAATTTCCTTGTTTATATATTTTTAAAGATTTTATTTATTTATTTTTAGAGAGAGGGGAAGGGAAGGAGAAAGAGAGAAAGAGATATATCAATGTGTGGGTGCCTCTTGCATGCCCCCTACTGGGGACCTGGCCCACAACCCAGCATGTGCCCTGACTCAGAATTGAACCGGCGACCCTTTGGTTCACAGACCATGCTCAATCCACTGAGCTACACCAGACTGGGCAAAATTTCCTTGTTTTTAATGTTCATGATAATTTTGAGGAATATTAATTATTTCATAGGATGTCCCACTATAGAAAATTGATGTTTCCTCATGATTAAACTGGGGTATGGGTTATTAACATTATACTCAATGGGCAAAAACCACAAGTATTTCCCATAAGATCAGGAACAAGACAGGGATGTCCACTTTTACCACTCTTATTCAACACAGTACTGGAAGTCCAAGCCATAACAATCAGACAAGAAAAAGAAATAAAAGGCATCCAAATTGGACAGGAAAAAGTAAAACTGTTCTTATTTGCAGATGACATGATACTATATATAGAGAACCCTACAGATTCCACCAAAAAACTACTGGAACTGATAAATGAATTCAGTTAAATAGCAGGATAAAAAATAAATATCCAGAAATTGGTTGCATTTTTGTATACCAATAATGAACTACCAGAAAGGGAAACTAAGAAAACAATCCCATTTACAACTGCATCAAAAAAAAATAACAAAATAACTAGAAATAAATCTAACCAAGGATGTATAAGACTTGTACTCAGAAAATTATAACACACTGAAGAAAGAATTGAAGAAGATACAAATAAGTAGAAGCATATACTGTGTTCATGGACAGAAAGAATTAACATCATTAAAATTTCCATACCACTCAAAGGAATCTATAGATTCAATGCAATTCCTATCAAGATACCAATGTAGTATTTCATAGAAGTAGAACAAATATTCTCAAAATATAGGGAACCACAAAAGACCCCAAATATCCACAGTAATCTTGAGAAAGAAGCGCAAAGTTGGAGGAATCACACTACCTGATACCAAACTATACTAGAAGACCATAGTAATCAAAACAGCATGGTACTGGCATAAAAAAGACATATAGATCAATGAGTCAGAAAAGAGAGCCCAGAAGTAACCCACACCTGTATGGTCAATTAATATTTAGACCAAAGAGGCAAGAACTTACAATGGGATAAAGACAATCTACTCAATAAATGATGCTGGAAAAACTGGACAGATATGTGCAAAAGAATGAAATTAGACCACCTTGTTACACAATTTGTAAGAATAAACTCAAGATGGATTAAAGACTTAAATGTTAGACTCCAAACCATAAAAATCCTAGAAGAAAACAGGCACTAAAACCTCAGGCATTTCTTGTTGCAATATTTTTTCTAATATAGAAAAAATAATTTTCTCTTGCCTGAGGCAAGAGAAACAAAGAAAAAAATAGGACTACATCAAACTAAAAACTATTAACAAAATGAAAAGAAAACCCACTGAATGGAAGAATATATTCATCAATGATACATCTTATAAGGGGTTAATATCCAAAATTTATAAAGAACTTATAAAACTCAATATCAAAAAGCAAACAGTCCAATTAAAAAATGGGCAAAGGACCTGAATAGACACTTTTCCAAAGAGGACACACAGATGGCCCAACAGACCCATGAAAAGATGCTCAACATCACTAATCATCAAAGAGGTGCAAATTAAAACCACATGAGATATCACCTCACACCTTTCAGAATGACTATCATCAATAAATCAACAAACAACAAGTCTTGGCAAGGATGCAGAAAAAAGGGAACCCTTGTGCCTTTGTTGGAAGGTATGCAGATTGGGGCAGCCATTGTGGAAGGCAGTATGGAGTTACCTCAAAAAATCAAAAATGGCCCTGGCTTGTGTGGCTCATTTGGTTGAGCATTGTCCTATAAACTGGAAAGCTGTTGGTTCAATTTCCACTCAAGGGTACATGCCTAGGTTGCAAGTTTGGTCCCAGTCAGGACAGGAACAGAGGCAACTGAGGCAACCAATCAATGTTTCTCTCTTGCGTCAATGTTTATCTCCTTCTTTCTCCTTCCCTTCCCCTCTCTCTAAAATCAATAAACATGTCATCAGTTAAGGCTAAAAAAAGTTTTAAACTACCTTATGACCCAGCAATTCCACTTCTGGGTATGTATCTGAATGAACCCAAACTACTAGTTCAAAAGAATATATGCACCCCTATGTTTACTACAGTATTATTTACAATAGCCAAGATTTAGAAGCAGCCCAAGAGTCCATCAGTAGATGAGTGGATAAAAAAAGCTGTGGTACATTTGCAAAATGGAATACTATCCAGCCATAAAAAAGGAAATCTTACCCTTTGCAACAACATGGATGGACCTAGACAGCATTATGCTAAGCGAAATAAGCCAGTCAGAAAAAAACAAATACCACGTAATTTCACTTATATGTGGAATCTAATGAACAAAATGAACTAACAAGCAAAATAGTGACAGAATCATAAATAGAGAGCAGGCTGAGACCTGTTGTGGTAGGAAGGGGTGGTGGTGCTGGAAGAAGTAGAGGGATTAAGCAAAAATGAAAAAGGAAAAAAAACTTCATGGACACAGACAGCAGTGTGGTGACTGCAGGGGGGAGGGGGGAAACGGAGAGAGGTAGAGGAGAGTAGAGGGTGTAAAGAGGATAAATGGTGATAGAGACATGACTTGGGGTAGTGAACACACAATACAGTGTATAGATGATGTGTTCTTGAATTGTGCACATGAAACCTATATAATTTTGTTAACCAGTGTCACTCCAATAAATTCCAAAAAAAGGAAAAATTTTGCCCTGGCTGTTGTGGCTCAGTGGATTGAGTGCCACCTGGTGAACCAAAGGGTCACTGGTTCAATTCCCAGTCAGGGCACATGCCTGGATTGTGGGCCGGGTACCCAGTGGGGGGCGCACTAGAGGCAGGCACACACTGATGTTTCTCTCCCTCTCTGTCTTCCTCCCTTCCCCTCTCTATAAAAATAAATAAATAAAATCTTTAAGAAAAGGGAAAATTTTTAATAAAGAAATTTTTTAAAGTAAAAGCATCTCTACATTGCATTAAGCTAAATAGAAAAAAGAAAAAGAAAAGAAACACACTATACTCCCAAATAAGTAATAGCTTTTTAAACAAATGTAATGGGTTTGACACATCTGTGGTGAACACAGCTTTCACATCAAAAGTGAGAATATTAGTTCATAGAAACAATTATTTTCAACTTGTAACATGATTATAGTATACACTCCAAAACCATCAATGACACAATCCTTAAATATGGATATAGAAATATGCATGTGTGTGTATATAGTATGTGTTCCATATAGCACTGGAAATTAGAACAGAAACTCATAAATATTATTTAAATTGAAGGAGGTAAACACATATATCAACACCCTTTTTGCCTGCTTCTACATTACAAAAGCATTGTTAGTTTATGCAAAATCACTCAAAAACCTAATTTGTACTACCTGGGGGGTAAAAAACCTAACAAAACTCACCCAATTGAATGAAATTTGTGGTAGTAATTAGTGAAAGTACTTAAACTTTTTCTATAGGCTTCACAGCATAGGATTTTTTAATGCTGTCAAATAAAAATTTGGACAGTGAAAGCATGAAATTTTAATTACATAAATAGGCTTGATTAGATTCTTATATTATGATTGAAAAAACTGAAATATTGTTACCTGTACAAGGTCACAAGACTAATGTACAGAGGATCAAAAAGTAGAATCCAGGTCTCCTAATTCCTAAATCCAATGCTTCTTATATCATTGTCTTTTCTTCTCTCATTAGCAATTTATTCTCTCATTAAATTTGAGGTATAAAACTAATAGTTAACCAAAGCATAATTATCTTGGGTGGAAAACTTCATTTACTTTTATGTGAAAAGCATAAAAAAGAGGAAAGGGATTACTTGAAAGTTAGGCCAAGGGGTAGGAACCTAACCCTCTATGGGCCTGTCTAGGGAGATCAGGCAGACAGATGGGAAGCTTTGGGATTCTGAGACGACCAAGGTGGCAAGCAACACCAAAAGGGAAAATCTAAAGTACAATAGATACTCACCTTAGGAAAATTTATTTTCCACTAGGTCTGTTCAAGCATATCTTGACACCAGACACCAATGATGAGCTACAATATGTGAATTCAGAGGAAAGAGATGAAGAAGTAGACAAAGACTGGACTCTATTCGGTGTGTGTGCTAAAAGTCTGAATAATAAGCCCTGACCAGGTAGCTCAGTTGGTTAGAGCATCATCCCAATTTGCTAAAGTTGCAGGTTCAATCCCCAGTAAGGGCACATACAAGAATCAATCGATGAATGCATAAATAAATGGAACAACAAATTGATGCTTCTCTCTCCTCTCTCCCTCTATCTCTACCCCCTGCCCTTCCTCTCTCTCCTAAAAATCAATTTAAAAAATTTTAAAGCCTGAATATTATGAGAAAAGAATAATACTATAACACTAGAAAGTCTTTGACTTGTGGAAAGAATTTTGCTTTCTATACTAGAGAAAAGCAACTAGGATAAGACACCTTAGTGTCAAAGGAGGGAAAAAGAAAACAAAAGAGACTGCTCAGGAAAAAAGTCAATAAACAAGTAGTTTATTAACTAAACAAGTAAGATCACTATGTACCTCCCCTTTACGTGGGTTCGTAGTAGTAGTTACAGTTATTATTTCACTGTCATATTTTTTACCAATGAGGTAGGTAATTGAAACTCAAAGAGATAAAATTGACTTGCCTAAGATCACACAGATAAACCCCAAAATGATCTCAGGTTGCTGACCTCAAGCAGAGAATGTCAAGTATTATATTTAAAAGAGTTATCGGAAATACAGCACCAGCAACTAAAAGTCAAAGTTCACCAAAAAGAAAGAAATTGCCCTTACCTGCAAGGCACTATTGAGGAAGCAACTGTTTTGTCCTGGCTCATTGCTGAGGCCTTTGCTGGGGGCTATAGAGGTTGAGCTTCGAGGTGCAAACATCCCTTGGACGCTACCACGGCCCCCTGAAAAATAATTTTTCTTCCAAGACATTATTGTTCACATTTAGCCTGAAAACACAGGGGAGGTTTTGTATCTTTTGGAGAGGGAGTTTCTGTCTGCTGAAGTCCTTAATAGAAAGAGAATCCAGAATTTAATTAATATATGTTGAAAGATTTTGAGTTTACAACCTTCCAAACATCATATATGTAGCTCAAAGAATGCAGGTATCCTCTTAGATCCACATGACAGAGCTGTCCTCAACTTGCTCCAAACAATGCCCAAAATTTAACATGGCACAGGACGAACACAAACAGAGATATCCTTGAGTATTATTTCCTTCTATTTTTCTTGAACTGCTTTCAAAAAATCCTGGTGAAGTGGCTGTAATCCTCAACTCCAACAGTATCCAGAATCAGGGTAGGTAGGATGTGTTCCTTTGGCTTGTTAATAACGCTTCCCGTGGATTGAAGATTTTTCCAACTGGAAGGAGAGGCAGACAGATAAGCAAGAATCCAATGCAACCCTCCTCGCCTCCTTTTATTGCCTTGTCCCATCATTCCCTGAAGTAAAAATTCAAGTTCTAAGCCACTGACATAGATTCCACAAAGCAAAGAAGCTTGTTTGAATTATATGGGGTATTTGTTGCTGCTGCTGTTTTTTATAACACTCCAAATATCTTCTATCATTCCACCCAGAACTTCAGCAAGTCTCTTCTCCTCTCTTCCTCTGTGACTTGAATAGCCAGCTGTGCCAGAGAGCTTTAACAGAAGGAAAAAAAAATCAAAAACTTACGTCACTTAATGACTCTACTGGCTTTGTGCTGTTCTGCCAAGATCAACGTTGCCTCACCTCTCACTATAAACTTGAAACCTTGGCAAACAATGCCAAGAAAAAAAACTAACAACAACAAAAACGAGAAACCAAAGAGGGAAAAAAAAGGTATGAGCAGCTTTCCTTTCATGGGAAACTTCTCTGAAATTTTCTAGAAGGAGAAGAGAGTTGATCTAGACAAAAATAAAAACGAATACAAACTTCCAAAACCAGGCTAACAAAAAAAATTACCAAGTAAGTATACACCAAATGAGAAATTAAAAGTTTCTTTTGGATATTGTAAGTAAAAAAAATTGTAAGGTATTTTACATAGTCATGGCTATAAAAGCCTATTTAAAGGTAAGAGGGCCAAGTTACCAGTCTGGACTCTGTTTTGAGGAAAGATGTCCCATCCCAGAGAAACATTCATGAAAGTAAACCATATGTCCTTAACACTAGCTCAAGAGAACTAAATCTTCTTCAGCCCCACTTGTTTGTATGTTATATTTTTGCCAGAAGATGAGAGAGATAATTTGGGCTACAAATCACTTAATCCTTAGATTATATTCAAGGAGCTCACAATCAGAGGCCATCCAATGACGAACATTAATTCTCAACTAATAAAATGCCAGTGAGACAACAGGGAGAAACACCAAAGCAAGCAACTTCCTTGGAAGGTAATGCTTCTAATCTCCAGCTTCAAATTTTCCTATAAGGCTGCCATGCCCACATAAGGAAAAAATTAGGAATGTCAAATTTGGTTTCTAACAGTTCCCCAAGCTTCTCCCTTCCTTCCTACCATCACGCAGATCACCTCAAAAAGCAAAACTGCTATAATGTCTGAACCATTCTCTGGGATATCACCTAGCATTTCCACAGTGTGTCCATTAGAAAACTGAGGCACAGGAACATTAAATGGTTGCATAAAACTGTTCCTTCTCTTTTCTAAATTCCCAGACTATTTATAATTTACATGTCACAATTAAAGTATTTGATTATACACTATAGAGTCATATTATTCTCTATTTCTTTTATATGGTATCAGTCATAAATCCTAAATATGTCTGTATGAAATGAAATACTAACAGTCTTTATTCAATCTTTATAACAGCCCCATCATGTAGAAATTAATAGTTCCATTTTACAGAAAGTAAAGTGAGGCTTAAAGACATTAACTTGCCCAAATCAAAGCTGGTAAGTGGCAGAGCTAGAATTGTTTGCCTATAATCCTGCATTTAATTATGTATTTTATTATACTATTCCAAAAGCTCCTATCACAGTGCTAGTCATAAGAAGGTACTCAATTAAATAATGCATGGCACCAGAAAGGATTTCAGGTCTCCCACACAAGACCCTCAACTCTACATACACACCCTCACACACACCCCACTTTAGGCCGCTAAGCAACTTCCAACAAGCCGAGCAGCATTCCTTCAGCTCCACTGCTGTAAAGGAATGACAAGCACCAAGCCTCCACTTTGCTTACAGCCAAAAGGACTTGGCAGGCAGGTGGGGTTTCCAGTGTCCGCATTAGGAGCTTACTGAAACTCAGCCTGCCCTATGTACACACCCCTGAGTTTAGGGAGCAAAGGGAAAAAAGGCAGGGGCAGAAAAAGAAGATTCTCAGGCTCTGAATGGCAGTATTATGTGGGGTAAGGCAATAATAAACTCTGACACTTGCTCTAGGTGTGTCAGAAACTAAAGGTGAGAGCCAAAAAGAACAAAGCCAAGAGAGACAATAACAAATGATCCAAAGAAATAGTGATTGACAAAATATTTCATTTAAATTACAGGTCTAGCACCAAACAACATAATTCTTTTCCAATGTCATCTACTAAAGATATATGAGAAAATAAATTAAGAGTTCTATCCACATGGCTCTAACAACCTATTTAAAAGAAGAATAAGAATTTCTTAAGTAATACTGAAGTATTTAGGGGTAAAAGAGTATATAATGTCTATAACTCACAAATGGCTCAGAAGAAAAAATTTACAAATGTATATATATTTGTATGGGGAATAAACACATATGAGATATATGTGTTTATACGCATATATGAAGAGAGAGAGAGAGAAAATGGGAAAGCAAACCAATATAGCAAAATGTTAACAATACATAAGGTTGGCTAAAGAGTATATGGGAATTCTTTGTACCATTTCTTACAACTTCTCTAAGTTTTAAGTTGTATTTTCAAACTGAATAAAATGAAAAAGAATTTAAAATTATGTAAAAATTACTTGTACTGTATGAGATATTAGTGATTCAATGCAAAATCATAACTACAATTACTAAGCTGATAATGATATCATGCCAGGTGATATAGGCAATCTCAAATTTTACAAAAAGACAGCTATAAAAAAGTATAGATATGATGACAAAATAAAATGGAATAAAACTTAAATACATTTCTATGAAAAGGAGAGCTCAAAATACCATATAATGTCAAGTTGTTGTATGGAGTAAGTGATTTGGAATAATTGTGATATTATACAAAGAGGACTAGGACTAGACTTGGAGTTAGAAGATGTGGGTTCAATTTCCTCATTGTACTAATTTGTAAAATTCCAAACTACTTAGGTGCCCTGAGTCTGTAAAATGGTTTTCTGGGTCTGTAAAATGGTGGCACAATACCTACTTCACGCAGTGGCTGAAATTTAATGCAAAAGGCACATGAGAGTACTATCAAGTTTTCAAAACATGCAATGAATGAGTTCCTTTAATGGGTGAACTGCTATGCCTAGAAGTAGAAAGGTAAATTTTGGTTTGGGGACCTCAGGATAGCAGAAAGTTACAGGGTACCAGGAATAAGTCTTCTAATTATAAAAAAAAAAAGAATAGACCTCATAGAACAAGTGACATGTCAGCACAATTTAGCTACATGATTGGAGAAACATTTGAATTTTACAATTATTTTAAAAATACAAAGTTTAACTTAAGGCAAACAATGGAGCCTATCACAAGGAATAGGGTAACATTTTAGAAGGTCGACAAAGAATGACTGTGTTCAACTAATCAATGATTCAAATGGAAAAACCATGAAGAGTATCTCAGTTTCTAGTGAAGGAACAGTAAGTTGCCCCTTTACTAGTGATTAAATCCAAAAGTAACCCACACATTAGGAAGTCAAAGTGCATTACAATGAGATATCAAAAGATTTAACCAGGAAAATTGCTGACATTCCTAATTGCTGTTATATATATAGCATTTTGCTGTAATTTACTTAAGAAACTATATTTGGCCTTGGCTGGGTAGTTCAGTTGGTTGGAGCATTGTCCTATACACCAAAAGGCTGCCAGTTCGATTCCTGGTCATGACACATATCTAGATTGCAGTTTGGTCTCTGGTCAGGGTGCGTATGAAAGGCAACCGATCGTTTCCCATGTGGATGTTTCTTCTTTCTCTCTCTCCCACTCCCTCCCTTCCTCTCTTTCTAAAATCAATAAAGCCTCTCCTTGCTTATCATCAGTTCCTTCAGAACATAGTACTTTTCCTTACTCCACCACCACTTTTACTTCATCATTCACTTTCTAAAGAAATCTCCTAATTTCTTTTATATTTTTATTTTTTAAGAAATCTGATTTCAAAACCTACTGGCTTTTTCCATAGACAGCGTTCTTCTTACTTTTCTGTAGCACCTAACACTGGCTGCCCTGATACTATGCAATCCTGGATTTGTTACGTGAATTAATAAGAAAATGAGAGAATGAATAAAAAGAAAGAATGACAAATGAACAGTAGGTCTCTTATTACTGACAACTCATTTTCTGTTTCCTTTGCTGTTTTATTAAAAGTGGGCAACCCATGCCCTGACTGGTGTGGCTCAGTGGCTTGTGTATCCTCCCACAAACCAAAACGTCACCGGTTTGATTCCTGTTCAAGGCACATGACTGGATTGCAGATCAGGTCCCCAAATGGGGCTGTGCAAGAGGCAACAGATCCATGTTTCTCTCACACATCAATGTTTCTCTTCCTCTCTTTCTTACTCCCTTCCCCATTTTCTAAAAGTAAATAAATAAATTAATTAATTAAATAAAATCATTTAAAAAATAAAAGTGGGGCCCTGGATGGTGCGGCTCAGTAAACTGAGTGACAGCCTGCTAATCAAAGGGTCGCTGGTTTGATTCCCAGGCAGGGCACATGCCTGGGTTTCAGGCTAGGTCCGCAGCAGGGGGTGCTTCAGAGGCAACCACACACTGATGTACTTCTCCCTCTCTTTTTCCATCCTTTCCCCTCTCTCTAAAAATAAATAAATAAAATCTTTAAAAAAATAAAAGTGAGACTTCCGGCCCAGATAGAGGCACAGGTAGACACACTGTACCTCCTCCCACAACCAAGATAGGGACAACAACAATTTAGAAACAGAGTAACAACCAGAACTGAGAGAAAATTGAACTGTATGGAAGTCGCACAACCAAGGAATTAAAATAGACACATTCATCCAGACTGGTAGGAGGGGTGGAGTTGGGCAGCCAGGCAGAGAGCGGTCGCCCGGCACAAAGAGCATTGGGACTGGGCACATAAGACCGCAGTGAGCAGACCCTGGGCACGCAAGCAGCAGCTGGCAAACCCCGGCCGAGGGGTAGCAACCGGCAGACCCAGCGAGGTGGCGATTGCGAAGCAAGGCACTGAGCGCAACCCAGAATCCCAACACTGGGAAATAGAGCCTTGGGGCACTGACTGAAAATACCTATGGGAGTTGAGGCACTGGGAGAGACCCCCAGCCTCACCAGAGAGGTCAGTGGAAAGACCCACAGGGTGCACAAGCCCACCCACACAAGAATCAGCACTGGAAAGGCACAGTTTGCTTGGGGGAAGTATCAGAAGGGACTGAAATCAGCACAGAGTGGAGCAAGTGCCACTGTTCCCTCTCAGACCCCTGCCCCACATATAGCATCACCACCCAGCGATGGGGTTGCCCCACCCTGGTAAACACCTAAGGCTCCACCACTCATACATAACAGGCACGACCAGACCAAAAAAAAAAGAGAGATGGCTCAAACAGAAGAACAATTAAAAGCCCCAGAACTCATCCTTTTAAGTGACGAAGAGATAGCCAGCCTATCAGATGCACAGTTCAAAGCACTGGTAATCAGGAAGCTCACAGAATTGGTTGATTTTGGTTGCAAATTAGATGAAAAAATGAAGGCTACAATAAGTTTAATGAAGAAAAATGCACAGGGAACCAATAGTGATGGAATGAAA
>CM052542.1:109400967-109469647 GCA_028533065.1 Trachops cirrhosus
TTTTTTTTTTTTTTTTGCTCTTGTTGAGCACCTGTAGTGAGGGGTGGGACCCTAGGTGTTTACCAGGATTGGGCACCCCAGTTGCTAGGTTGTGACGCTGTATGTGGGGGTGAAGTCTGAGAAGGAACAATGGCGCTTGCTCTGCTCTCCATAGGACCTCAGACCCTTCCACTGCTTTCCGCAAGCTAACAGGGCCCCTGTAGGGCCAATTCCTGTGTGGGTGGGCCTGTGCACCCCGTGGGACCTTCCTTTTCAGTCAGTGACCCAAAGCTCTATTTCCTGGTGCTGGGACCCTGAGTTGCGTGCAGTGCCTTGCTTCACAATGGCCACCTTGCTGGGTCTGCCACTCGCCACCCCCTGGCCAGGGCCTACCAGCCACCGCCGCTTGTGCACCCAGGGTCTGCCTGCTGCGGAATTGGGCGCCACCCTGGTTGCTCAGCTCTCTGCTCCATCCCTCGCCAGGCCCGACTCCACCCCTCCTACCGGTCTAGATGAACGTGTCTAATTTTTACTCCTTGGGTGTCCGACTTCCATACAGTTCAGTTTTCTGTCAGTTCTGGTTGTTATTTTGTTTCTATATTGTTGTTGTCCCTATCTTGATTGTGCAAGGAGGCACAGTGCGTCTACCTATGCCTCCATCTTGGCCAGAAGTCAGTTTTCAATTTCTTGCTCTTCCTTTTCTCTTTCTGGCACCCCTATGATTGGTGGACCAGGGTGGGCAAGGGGCAGCTGGCAGACTGGGGCAGTCCCACATTAGCGTGTGCATAAATCAGGAGGGACAACTGGGGACACAGATTGCACAACCCTGGGTGTCAGCATAGGTAACTAAAGCCTCAGAACCTCTGGCTGTATAAATCTGCAGGGGTGTGGCAGCAGGAGAAACTTCCAGTCTCACAGGGGAGTTCGTTGGAGAGACCCATGGGGTTTAGAACGTACACAAGCCCACTTGTCTGGGAATCAGCACCAGAATGGCCAAATTTGCTTGTGGGTAGCGGGGAGGTGACTGAAAGGCATCTGGGAGCCAAGCAAGTGGCATTGTTCCCTCTCGGACCCCTCTACCACATACAACACCACAACATAGTAACTTGGGTTGTCCCGCCCTGTGAATACCTAAGGCTCTCTGAGACAAAAAAATATGGCCCAAATGAAAGAACATTTCAAAGCTCCAAAAATAGAAGTAAGTAATGAGGGGGTAGTTGACCTATCCGATGCAGAGTTCAAAACACTGGTCATCACAATGCTCGCAGAAATGGTTGAGGATGGTCACAAAATAGAGGAAAAAGTGAAGAGTATGCAAAGTGAAATAAAGAAAAATATACAGGGAACCAAGAGTGAAGAGAAGGAAACTGGGACTCACATCGATGATTTAGAGCAGAAGGAAGAAATAAACATTCAACCAGAACAGAATGAAGAAACAAAAATGTAATAATGAGGAGAGGCTTAGGAACCTCTGGAACAACTTTTAAACATTCCAACATCTGAATCATAGGGATGTGTTTTTATTGATTTTAGAGGGACAGGGAGGGAGAGAGAGAGAAAGATAAAAAGAGACATGGAGAGACATTGAAATGGATGTGAGGGAGAAGTATCTATTGATTGCCTCCCTTAGGGACCAGGACCAGGGCTTGAACCTGTGACCTAGTATGTGCCCTGCCTGACAGGGAATCAAACCTGCAACCTTCTGGTGCACAGGAGAACACTCCAAGTAACTGAGCCACCTGGCCAGGGCAGAAATTTAATTTATCTCCTTCATGAAGTTTTTAAAATACTCTGTCCAGATCCATGATTGTTTAACTTCACAGTGGTTAGCATGGCTGAATGAGAAGGTGGCTCTTTTGGGAAGGTGGCTCAGCTTCTCTTCCTTCTTGGTGTTCCTCACAGTTCCTGGACCATAATAAAAACATACAACTTTTCCGGGGGTTCATATATTGTTTTAGTGGGTCTTGGATTTTAGTTATGGACTTTGGGGTATTTGCCTTTTTTTTTTTTTTGCCTTTTTGTCTTATGCTCTCTCACTAATGTCTTATTTAATAGGGATTTTCATATTGTGACTTCACCTCACATATTTTTTAGTAAGTCTACTAATCTAGGCCTTCATTCCTCATTCAGTGAGTGAAGAGTAGGATGTGTGTGTGTAGGGGTTGCGGGGGGCGGGGAGTGTTCATAGTGGAGAAGCTCTGCTGAAGGGAAAAGCCTGGGAGCCTGCCTTCAGAGGTTACAAGGTGTCCTGTGGTTAAGTTCCATGTTGACTTTGGGGTGTTGCAGTGTGAGTGTGATTCCCTATATGTTTTTCTCTGTGGGTATAACTCGGTATATTTTTTTCTCTGCCTCCTATTTAAAAATTAGAGGAATGTTTGATGAGGCTAGTAAATATTCCTTTTTGCTGGTACTTCACATCATGTTTACATTCTTTAATGATAAGTGTGATATTTCAAAGATTTTTTTTTCCAAACAGAATACTGCAATCTAAAATAATCACCCTTTTCCATTTGATTATATGTTATTCAAGAGGTCAAATGGTCTGAGTGTCCTTCAGATAATTACATCATAGTGTCATTCTTTTATGATTTGGTGGATAAAAATATTCTGTAGTGCAGGAATACAATAAACATGACAATAACAAAAACCCCAGGAAACTCCCAAAATTCCTGAATTTGAAGTACTCTCTTAAAAACTTGTCATTTCTATAGTTTGAATTCTTTATGTTGGAGCATAATTTTTTTAGTTTTAGAACCCACCATTAAGGACAAAAAGAAACACAATCATGTAATCATGTTCTTAGGATGAATCAGAAGCTAGACAGCTTCCCCTTAGGCTGGTGTTTGGATGAAGCGTTTGCCAGTCAGGGTCTGGTTGAAAGATATGTATCCCTGCTTTTTCTTCAGTTGTGTACTTTCCCTTGCACCAGCCCTTAAAATGCACTTACTGTTGGCCTTATGAGAACACCTTTTGGTTCATGTCTTTAATATTTTTGGCTTTTTTCTTCTGCTCTGTGAATGTCTATCAATATTCCAAGTGCTTTGTGAACACCAGGTAGCATACTATATATTGTATCCAGTGCTTAGAATTGCTTTTTGGTAGTTTGTATGCAATATTAATGATAACCCATTTCTTTTGGTCCTGCAAAATGTACTTTTTTTTTCTGTATTATTTGATACTAAGTCCCTAAAGTAATTTCAGTCCTAAAATCTGGCATGGGAATTTTTAATGATGGCTTTCATCAAAAAGAATTTGTGTTGGTGTGTCTTTGTGCTTATTTGAACTGCAATGCCTTTCAACTCTGACTTAGCGAATAGAAGAGATTTGTGTGCTCATTACCCTGTCACTTCAAAAACTCCAAATTTATTTCCATCTAGTGTTACTAAAAGATTTTTTCTGACCTCAGCTGTTGTCATGCCCTATAGCCCAGAACTCTTAGTTATTATTCATATTGAATCTACTGTTACACCCCCAACCCCCAGGGTATGACTTTACTTTAGTATTGGCTTATTTATTTATCTCTGTTCAGGGGAGGAAATCCGTCCTCTGTACTTAGTATGCCACAAAGATTTTGTTCTTCTTCCAGGGATTGTAGTAGAGGCTTTGCAGTGCCAGGATGTAGGACAGAGTGTTTTTTGTTATAGGCAAAGAAGAATGCTGCATTGATTGATTAAATTCAACAAATCTTCTCAATTAGTGATTTTTCTTTTAAGAATGCTGGTGTAACATGAATCCCAGGGAATAGTGGTGGTGGTGGAGGGGCATAGATGGGGAGGAAATAGGTTTTTGTGTATAAGGCGTCCTGCAACTTTAGTCTGTATCTGTAGAACAGTAAGATTGCTCTGAAGGTGTAGGGAGTCTGTGTTCTGCTGATAGCCCCTTGTTAATTGGGGTTGGTGGGGCGGGGGGGGGTTGGATTTGAGAGTTAGGAAACAAATCCCTTAATATTTTTTAGCATGTTCCATGTAGCTGTTCCTCTATTGGGTACTGAACCATAAGCCCAGGGAGTAAAGTGGTACAAGAAATTACTCATCATTCATTGTCAATCTAGTACTTTTTTTTTTTTTTGTAGATTATAGGTGTGGAAGACTAGACTCTTCATTGTCCTGTAGTCATGGCCAGTATCAGAGAGGAGTAAACCCATTATCCTGGACTGACTATTTAAACCAAGAAATTAGGTTTCTCATATGTTCCCTGGAAACTTTTGCTAGTAATAAACAGGCCTCATGGTATTATGCTAAGTGAAACAAGTCTCACAGAGAAAGATAAATACCATATGATTTTACTTACATGTGGAATCTAAAGAACAAAATAAATGAACAAACAAAACAGAAACAGACTCATAGATACAGAGAACAAACTGAGGGTTGCCAGATAGATGCAAGGGGGTTGGGGGAGTGGGTGAAAAAGATGAAGGGATTAAGAAGTACAAACTGGAGTTACAAAATAGTCATGGGGATGTAAAGTACAGCATAGGGAACATAGTCAATAACATTGTAATAACTGTGTATAATGCCAGGTGTGTACTAGAATTGTTGGCGTGAGGGGGGTGGTGAGAATAACTTTGTGAATTATATAACTGCTATGTTGTACAACTGAAACTAATATAAAATAATGTTGAATGTAAACCATAATTGAAAAATTAAAAAGTGTAAAAATTAATAATAAAATATAAACAGTCTTCACATAAGAAATGTATGTCCTTATGTCTAATGCACATATCACCTACTTGAGTTGAACTTTCTTGTTTTGCTTATGGGATACAAAGTATTTGTGTGGTCTTTTGGCTAAGCTTTCTTAGTATTAAATTCTTAGTAGGTTGTACCTAAATATTTAACTAATTTAACCACTGACATAACTTAAAGTATAAATATGAGTCTCTTATCCTTTATAAATTTGGACTTCAGAATTTCATATTATATTCAAATAGAAGGGTATAACTGCAAGGAAAAAATAGTAGATTATCATGTTTCTTTTCTTTCCAGATTTTATGGCAGAACTTGAAACTTATATAATCTCAAAATTTTGGTATATATCCAGAAGGGTCCTCCTTTCCATTTCCCCTGTGGGGAAAGTGGTTATGGCATTAATCTTTAAAATTTGATTTAAATACTGTTGGTAATCTGTAAGATTCTATATTTTTGATCTTGGCAAAAATTAGCAAATTGAATATTATATTTTATAAAAATCTCTACCTTAGTTTACGATTTCCCACTAAAAGCAATACCATTTTCTGGTGAATTTGACTTGCCTCTTCTGTCTTTGCATGTCTCTGTTCAGTGTCTTGAAGTCTCGGTGTTTCTCTCTACCTGTGTGTATGTCCACGTCTGTCTGTTCTTTATAGGTAGCAGGAATGAGTGTGATAGGTAGCTTACAATGGTCTTTAACTCTACCACGACAAGTTCAAAGTATGGGCTATGAACTGGGTACAAATTAAGTCCTAAACTTATGGGGAGATATGGCATCGATAACTTAATTTAATTTAAAGGAACTGGTAGAGGATATGTGGGTAGTTGTCTAATCAGGAAGTCCAGAGGTTAGCTATTTTTAGATGTAAGGTTAAAGAGTCTCAAGAGAGAACCTAGCCACCTGTTTGCTGCCTTTCCCAAAGTTGGACCAAGAATTTCTATTAAACTGACTGGATATTTGATGGTATTAAGGAATTATTATTACCTTTTTCTGTGTGTTGTAATGATATTATGGTTCTGTTTTACGTAAAAAGAGTTTTTAGCTTTTAGAGGCATATTCTAAAATATTGACAGATGAATACCATCTGTAGTTTGCTTCAAAATGATCTGAGAATAGGGTAAGTAGATGGGTGGTATATATGAAACAAGATTAGCCAGGGGTTGATAATTGTTGAAGATGGATGCATGGGAATCTATTGTGCTATTTTGTCTACGCTTATATGTTTGAAATCTTCTGCAATAAAATGTTGAAAATCCAATGTTATTGATGCCAAAATGTTAAAGTTACATATTCTTTCCTCTCTTGAAAGAGAACATTTAATATCCTTTGAACACACAAAACTAGTGTGAAAGTTCTTTTCTAGTAGTCAGTGACACTCAAGGATTAGCCCCTTTATTTTTTATTTTTTACAGATTTTATTTATTTATTTTCAGAGGCAGGGGAGGGAGAAAGAGAGGGAGAGAAGCATCAATATGGGAGAGACACATCAATCAGTTATCTTCTCCTGACCTGCAACTCAGGCATGTGCCCCGACTGGGAATTGAACCAGCAGCCCTTTAGTTTGTAGGTGGGCACTCAATCTACTGAGCCACACCAGCAGGGGCTCCTTTATCCTCTTTTCAGATGGTTGTGTTTTCAAATAGGCTTAATGGGCCACATTTAGGTTTATGATTTATTTAGTTCTATGATTTCCTGTAGATGTGGAGAAAAGGACTAATTATGACAGCCAAAATGTTGAGAGATTTGGGAAGCCCAGATCAAGAAGAGAAATCCTGAGAATTGAATATAGTGGTACATAAAGTGTGTCGTGCCTTTGCAGAAGGGATTGCTGACACCTCTCAGCTAACTAGGGCACCATCCAAAAACCTCAGGCTCATAAAACATCAAATTTAGTGACAGCCCTTCTCCTTGACCCCCATCTTCTGTACTCATGACTTCTTTCAGTTGCAGGGCTAGGAAATCCTGAGAGAGAAATAAATAGCTGTTTCCTCCCTAAAGGTAAAAGTCTATTTTAGCGGGGAATAACCCCAAGACTTAAGCAACAGCTGCATTTGTATTTGTCAAAGCACAGACTTTCTGTCTTTATGGTACTTCTCTTATTTGCATGGTTCTTGCTAACCCAAATAATTATGTGCTCATGTGGGTACAATTATGTGCTGCTTGATCCAAGAGAGATGGGTGGAGCAGCACCTGCTTTTAGTCATTAATGTTTTGTTGCTTTTGCATGGCATCCAAGAAAATAGTTAATAGACAAAAAGTAATTTGGCTTTTCCTGTGAATAAAAAGGAAGACCTCTCTGGTTTCACCCTGTGAAGAAAAGCAGAGAGAAACCTCAAAGGTGGGTTTTCTCTGTTTATTGAAATGAAACCATCAGGGACCCCACAGGGAAAAATTCCTGGGTTTTGGTTCTTCCTGCCCTTTCTCCCTCCCTGCTGTAGAACTCAGCAATTGGAAGAATACCAGTTTTTGTTCCTTATTGGTGCTACCACCTGTTCTTACTGCTGAACTAAATGTTCTTGGCTTTCTTTGGTGTGAACAGGATCTCCCTCTGGGAAAGGTGGGAGGAGGGTGAAAAAGGGAACAGGAGGAGGCCCGTTCCAGCCCTGTGCTCATGTGAGAGGGACACACAGGGGTTAGTGTGCTGCCCTAACAGAGGGGCTTTGTGCTACAGCTTCTTCCAGAGCTGCAGCTCCACAGATGCATGCTGGGCAGGCTCAGGCTGCTTCATCCCTGATGCACTTGCTTCTTCCTGACAATAGCAGAGCAGAATTGATAACAGTAATTAAAATAACAAAATAAAGAAGAAGCAGGCAGAGGCCATTCTGAATACATTCAGATATTCGGTGTGTTTGGAGAAAGCTGCCTATAATTAAGAAGTGAAGAAAGAGTATAGCATGGAGATGTTGATGTTATGGAGCACAAGAGCCGGATCTGTTGTTGCATATCCACTGTGGGCACAGGCAGAGAGAGCTCTTAGTTTCAGGGGTGTCCAGCCCTCGGCCCAGGATGGCTGTGAATGCAACCCAACACAAAATCATAAATTTATTTAAAAGCTTTTTTTTGTTGTTCATCAGTTTATGTTAGTGTTTGTGTATTTAATGTGTGGCCCAAGACAACTCTTCTTCTTCCAGTGTGGTCCAGCGATGCCAAAAGGTTGGACCCTCCTGCTTAGGTCTTTCTCTTTCTGTGCTGAAACCCTCATTATCTAGGTCATGGAAAATCTGCCTCTCTTGAATAGCAGGTAGCTGAATGTAGAAATGTTTCTGACTGAAGGCTCTTCTTCAGGATAGGTCAATGGTAGACAGTTTTTTTTAGTAACTTTTAATAATAATAGTAATAGCTAACACTGAGATAACGCTTATCATACTGCCAGCCATTAGTCTAAGATATAGATATACAGATAACTTATTTAATCCTTAAATAACCCAAGAAGATAAATACTATTATTAATATTCTTTTAAAAGAAGAAACTAAAGCCTAGAGAAGTTAGGTAGCTTGTCCAAGATCATATAAAAAGTAAGTAACAGGGCTGGGATTTTGAACCCTGATCATCTGGTTCCAGAGTTCATCCTCCCAACGGTTACTCTATACCATCTCTCAGTGGAACCCTGTCCTTTCTCAAATAGGTTCATCTGAGCCATAGAATACAGAAAGTGATTTCAGTGACTATTTTCTTAATTCTCTTTAGAATGAGAACATAACTAGTACTAGGCATGGGAGAGAAGTATTTTATTAGGGACTGTTGATGCCTTAGAGTATTAGGGTTTACTTCTTGAGGAAACTCAGTTGAGAAAGCCTGAAGGAGCTGTGGTTTGCAAATATATTTATACAGAACTATTCTGGAACTAATTTACCATTGGTTTGTTTTGGAACCAGTTTTGGATTTTGAACAAAAAGGACCAAATCTCATCTATCCCTTGCTCTAGGGATAGAGCCTTTATCAGCAGTAATGTCTTACTGTTAACAATTGAGAAGAGCAGCAGGTTGGGATATGATATTGGTTACTAAGATTTGCCAAGCTGAGGTGACTTTCAGCAAATCAAGTGGTCAGACCACCATATATTTATAGAACTAGTCACTGTTGCTTTTCCCACATTCATTTTCCTTTGTTTCCCCATGTTCCACTAAGTTTCAGAATCTCATAGGTCACTTGGCAGATATCCACTTGCTCTCTGGGAGCATTTAACAAGTGGCCTAGACACTTCCTTTTGCTCTGGTTTAAGAGGCCACTCAGAGATATTCTTCTACTTTCAGCAAAAAATTATAGAAGGTCCTGTCTTGCCTTTACCTGATCTTAGACTTGTGAAAAATTTCTAGGTTAATCCGAAATAACTTGGAGAAATTATAATAGATTTCCCTCCCAGCTTATTAACTAATATGAAATATATATTGCTAGTACTGCTTCCTCTTCATCATATGAAGTCATTTGTAGGGAAATAATAGCAGGTAAATAACAGTAAGTTATTCTTGAGCTGCTGTAGGGATGGATGTTCAATGTGAATGAAGAGAAACCATGCTAGTAAGAGAGCAAAATGACAAAAATGGTTCCCGCTTGAAATGAGCGGAATGAGGTTTTGTCCTGTTTTGCTCTAACTAGTTATGTTACCTTAAAAAAAGTTTGCTTTTTCTAGGTAATTCATTATTTGCTGAGAGAGAGAGAAAACTTAATAATATCTTCCCTTAATAAGATCTACCCATATCACATGATTGGTTGATTTGTTCATTCACTCATTTATTTATTTAAAACTAGTTATTACCTTCTGTATGCCAGTATCTTTCAAGGTTCTGTGAATATAGCAGGGAATTAAAGGATAAAAATTTCTGTCTTCATATTCTAGACAGTACCATCAGATAGTAGATATGTAAAATACATGTTGTGACAGATGGTGATAAGTGCCACAGGGAAACATAAAACAGGTAAGGGTGGGAGGTTTGGGAAGAGAGGATAGAGTTTGCAATTTTAAATAGTGTTATTGGGAAATACTATATTCAGGAGATAATGTTTGGATAAAAATGTGAAGGGGATGAGTGACTGGGCTGCTGATCGGACAAAGTAAGATGAGGACCAAGAACTGACCATTCTAGGTTGGTGGAGTCTTCAATTCTTAGATCACTTATGTAGGTTTACAAAGTACTCTCATTTCTGGTCTCAGCAGCAAGTCTGAAAAATGACTGTGGGATTTTTTTATATGAAGAAAGTACAATAAGAATTTCAAGCAAATGACATTCTTTGGCCTGTTGATATGCAGTTAGCTGTTGAGTGAGTTACTGGGTGGTTTAGTGAGGATCTGGGCCATGTGCCGTCCAGGAGCACGGTCTAGTCTCTGGGTGAGATTCGATGCCACTTGATGAGAAGGACTCGTCAAGCCAGGTGCCACTTGTTGCCACTCTTTGTTTCCATTCTGTGGACATACCGTTCATCATTATTTCAGATGTAGTTAAAGATGGAGAAGATAGATACATTTAATTACAACAAAAAAACCCTCTGCTGTACATAAAAAACACCAGAAGGCTGGGCTAAGGTATTTGCCACAGTAATACACATAAAGACCTAGAAAAAAACAAATGTAGCTAGAAAGACTAAAATTAATCAGATTGTATTAACTGCTGGCAGGGATATGGAGAAATTTATTTATATTCATGCACTGGTAGAAGTATAAGTTTGCATAGACTGTCCATAACAGTAAAAAATTGGAGACTGCTAAAATGTCTGTCAGTAAAGAAATGTATAGATAGATGTGGCTTTGTCACCTGATAAAACACTGTGCTACAGGGAAAAGGAATAGACCAGGTATAAGTATTATATCATTATATCTAATATTATATCATTAGACCTCAAAACAATGCTGAATTTTTTAAAAAGTAAAATTCAGTGTAATACTTTGTACGTAAGCAAGAAATACACACACAATACAGGATGGGGCAAAAATAGGTTTACAGTTGTGAGTATGCAAAACATAAGAGTTTATTTTTATAGTTACTAATTATTGTATTATTGTCCATATGAACAACTGTAAACCTACTTTTACCCTACCCTGTATATCTATTCCTAAATATATATAATGTGTATATATGTTAAAGTATTAAAAATAAAAGATTATGCAACAAACTCATGATAGTGATTGGCTGGTAGAAAGTGTGCAGTCTTCAATGGGACATTCACTTTATCTGTGATTGGAAGTAAAAATGGTGTAATGTTTATTTCTCAGTGTTAGACATGTAGGTATTTATTATTCTTTGTAGTTTTGGGTAATTTTGTATTAGCCTAAGACATTTAAAAGAAGGGGGCCACATTTCATAGAATGAACCCCCAAAGAATAATTTATCAATCCATTTACACATAACGTATTTACAGTAGACCATCTACCTCTATCTGTATCAGAGGAAATGAGGTGACTGAATACTGACTCAGGACAATGGTCTCTCCTAATATGTCCTTAACGTTGTCTACTCATTTGGAAGGGCAAGGATCCTTATTCTTATTAGCATAGGATCACTCCCTTTATTCTGACTCCTCATTTTTTATTTTTTATTACTAACTGCAAGCATATTGACTTGTAGGAAGTTCATTTGGCTCCATAGCTATGAACATGGAGATGCTAGCATGACAGACTGGTGTGTTTAGAAGCTTAATAACAGCATTGTGCTTTTCCCCTTGTCTAACCTCTTCCCTACAGGGAATCTTTAACCAGTTTCAGTGTAGTAGTGAAAAGGTGCTTCCATCTGACACTCTCCGCAGTGCTCTGGCAAAGACTTTCCAGGATGAACAGCGCTTCCAGCTGGGAATTATGGATGATGCTGCAGAGTGCTTTGTAAGTGCTGGCCTCTGGCCCTCTTTGATATGAGGTGGGACTGTTGATGGTCTCCAGGAGGGACTAGCTACTTACTGTATTGTGGTTATTTACTGTGCCCCTGGTCTCTACAGTTAGAACTAGAAATTTCCCTAGTTTTGCTGAGTACTAGGGTATCTCTGCTAATGCAGTATGACTGGCCTTGCAGGTTTACTCTTTTTCCTTCAGGCTTAGGGTAGTTTTGTGCTTGTCATTACATAAAACATTGGCTATCACCTTCAGAGGAGACAGGACTCATTAAAATACAAATTGCTGTGCCCTATCCTCTTGAGTGTCTGATTCAATAGTTCCGGAGTAGGGCCCAAGAGTATCTGCCTCTGACAAGTTCCAAGGTGATGCTAAACTAATGTTACTGATTTGGGGACCACACATTGCGAATTCCTGCATTACTAAAAATAATTAAACAGAGAATAACTGAGTGCTTAGCACACGTGTAATGTGCTATTTAGATAACTATGTTTCTCCCAGTGACTTTTAGTGGAAGACCCTAACTCCTCTGAACTCTGGGTTCTATCCATCAACCTTCAGAAAGCTGTGCATCCAATAAAAAACGGAGAGAATGATATATACATCCCATTACAGGGTAAAATGTAGACCAAAATCAGAGCTTCTCCTAAGAAACTAGATCACTGATTGCTGATGGGATTGTAAAATGGTAATGCTACTTTGCAAAAGTTTGGCAGTTTCTTAAAAGAAGAAATCTGCAAACCACCATATGACTCAACAGTTACCTTTCTGGACCTGCATCTCAGAGAAATGAAATTTTATGTTCATACCAAAACCTTTACATGAATATTCATGGAAGCCTTTTTCATAATAGTCCCCAAATGCCTTTAATGGGTAAATGGTGTTACAAACTGTGGTACTTCTGGACTGTAGAATACTACACAGAAATAAAAAGGAATAAACTCTTGATTTGTGTAGTCTTTAGCATGGATCTAAAGGGAATTCTGCTGAGTCAAAAATGCAATATCCAAAGATTATATATTATATAATCCCATTTATATAGCATTTTTAAAATAACAAAATTACAGAGATTAGGGAATGGATCCGTGTTTTCTAGGAGTCAGGGTTGGAATTGGGTAGGTAAGACTGTAAAAGGATAGTATGAGGGGTCCTTGTGGTTATGGAACAGTTTTCCATCTTGATTGTGGTTGTGGTCACATGACCATATACATGTGATAAAATTGTATGGAGCCACACATAAACACAAATGAGTGAAATCTGGTGGAACCTGAATAAACTCTGGATTCTATGCATGTCCATTTCCTGGTTTGGACATTAAACTCTAGTTATACAAGATGTTAACATTGGAGGAAACTGGGTGAAAGGTATATTGACTTTCTATACAATTATTTTGAAACTTCCTAAGAATTTATATTATTTCAAATTAAAGAGTTAAAAAAATCACTTTCTGTCTTCCAGGAAGATTGCTGTTTCTCTGAGTAAACTGCCAACCAATTTGTACATTTGTTTGTTAAGTATTGTTGGTATACTGTGCTTGTTCTTTCCTATTAGGAAAACCTGCTGATGAGAATTCACTTCCACATTGCCGATGAAACCAAAGAGGATATATGTACTGCCAAGCACTGCATCTCCCACCAGAAATTTGCAATGACGTTGTTTGAGCAGGTGAACCTTGTTTCTATCTCCATCACTTCTTAGACATTTTGTTTAAGAATAATTTATCCTGGGATGTGGGGTGTCAAATAGTTGCCAAAACAGTTAATGACCATGGCTGCTTGGTTTTGCTTTTCCCCGCCCCGGGCCCAGTGTGTGTGTACTAGCTGTGGCGCCACCTCTGATCCACTGCCTTTCATCCAGATGGTGCATTACATCTCTACCACTTCCCTTTGGTGAGTCTCACAGGTTCTCTTTCCCCTTAGGCACTCCTTCAGTTGATCGGGTTTTAACTGGGCATCCAAATAGTTTATATCCTTATTGCTGAGTCTGCACTATATTGTAGGAACTTAGAATTATAATTTTAAAATAACCTGTGTTCTCCTTCTTTTCCATCCCTCCTTTTTTCTTAGTCTCGGTTCTGGCCAGTGAAGTGGGAGGAAGACTGGGGATTCAATGAGCTTTAGATTTTGGGACAGGCAGAGGCGCTCACTGTGTTTGTGGGACTCTGAGGCTGGCCAGGACAAGTGGGCAGAGGAAGAAAGTCAAATATGTGAGTTAGAAGTTTATATGAATGATTGATTTAACTGTAACTCTCACCATCATCCCCCACCTATTTCCCATCTTGAAGCAATCAGGCTATTTGTATGTTGGAAAGACGAGAAAAACCCTCACCAAGCATGTTTGGTGAGCTGCTACAGAATGCCAGTACCATGGGGGATCTCCGGAATTGTCCGGTGAGTTAAGTTAGTGGTGGGGTTTGGAGTGGGGAGGGGAACCCTGGGATTAGTGGAATGGAGCCAGAGCCGGTGGGAAACATGTCAGACTACCCTTATGTATGTATTTCAGAGCAACTGTGGAGAGAGGATTCGGATTCGCCGTGTATTGATGAATGCTCCACAGATTATCACAATTGGACTGGTATGGGACTCGGACCACTCAGACTTAGCAGAGGATGTCATTCATAGCCTGGGTACCTGCCTTAAGTTGGGTGATGTGAGTGTTGGTTTAACTCTGACTTAGAGTTATTGTGTCTTATTCTTGCTCAAGAGCATGAACACTGAATACAAAGTTATATCCTAAATGATACCTGTAGAGATCTGGACAAATATACTTGTGTATAGTAGTGCCTCCTTATCCATGGTTTCACTTTTTGTGGTTTCAGTTACCCACAGTCATCTGTGGTCTGAAAATATTAAATGGAACATTCCAAAAGTAAACAATTTGTAAATTTTAAGTTGCACATGGTTCTTAGTAGTGTAATGAAATTTCGCCCTGTTTTCACTATTTGCTCCCTTTGTCCAGTGTATCTACACTGTATATGCCACTCACCCGTTAGTTACTTAGTAGCCTTCTCAGTTATCAGATTGACTGTTGCAGTATTGCAGTGTTAATGTTCAAGTAAAAGTAACCTTAATGTAGCCTAATGCTGAATCACAGCAGCCTACGTCATTCTTTCACTTCATCTCATCATGCAGGCACTGTATCCTTTCACGTCGTCACAAGAAGAGTAAGTGCAGTACAGTAAGATTTTGATAGAGAGAAGGACCACATTCACATAAATTTTATTACAGTATATTGTTATAATTGTTCTATTTTATTATTAGTTATTGTTGTTAATCTCTTACTGTGCCTAATTTATAAATTAAACTTGATCATAGATATTTATGTATGAGAAAAAAGGTAGTATATATAGGGTTCGGTACTCTATGCAGTTTCAGACATCGGCTGGGGGTCTTGGAATGTATCCCCTGCGAATAAGGGGCACTGCTGTATGTGTGTGTGCCTGTATGTGTATACATGTAAGTACATGATCACATACCTCCTTTGGGTAGGTAGCAAAGGCTTTTTGTAGGAAATGGGAGGACCTTGGCCTTGAAAGACCAGATAGGCAGAGCTTAGGTACTGGTAAAAATCAAGCAATTTTTAGAGTTATTGTGTGCTCTACTCACTGTTAGTTTATACCCATGTGGAACAGGGAAGTGAATTCAACCGTGGGAGGGAGTAAGGTCAAAGAAGTGAGCAGTCCTGACCCGAGCTGCTCTGGGAGGTGAAGGAGGTGAAAGTTGTGACTTGAGTCCTATAAAACGAAATTCCCAGTGAGGAGCCAGTGTCTGCTGAGAAGGCAATGAAGTAGCTTAGAAGAAAATTTAGTGCGTTAGTGGTTTTCTCTGAATCTATTTAGGAAAATAGGGAAACAGACTTCAGACCTGGAGGCTTAACCTTACCAGCTCCATGCCCGAATGTAGGTACAGCCAGGGTTTTCCTTGAGTTCAAGAGAAGAATCAGACGCTCTTTGGCTTCCTTTCTATTAGTTTTGCCCTCGGGTAATCCTATGGCTAAGAAGATCCCTTGTTGATGTTTTTAAATATCATTAAGTCACTACTGAGAATAAATGAACCATTTGGGATCTTATTTTAGGTCTTCTTCCCAAGGAATCTCTGAAGTGAGTAGGCTATGCACAACAAAATCTCCTTTTTCTAAAATTCTGTAGCCTACATATTCTGTAGTGTTCTAGTTTTATTTTTAAGCTTGTTTTCTCAACTAAGTCAGTTCCTCAAGGCAAGAATCCCTTTCTACAGTGTGTTTTGTTGTTGTTGTCTCTCAGCCCCTAGCGCAGTGTTGGACATCTAGGAATTGAAATGCTGGTGACCAGCACGGGAGTATTGCTTTTCCTAAAGACTCTCTTACCCTCTACTGATCGTCTCAGTAGGAAATTTGTATTGTGGTGCCAGCTGATAAATAACTTTTAAAACTTAAGAGTGTTTTTGTTTTGGTTTGGTTGTTCAACTTTTCCTGACTCCTTATGATAGCAAGAAAAATATTATGGAAAGTTAGGAAGAAACATCACCACCTTACCAGTTACTGGCCACTCTTTGTTGTGCTTTTCCCTCTGTTTTGCCTTTTATGTTCATTTCTGATGGTTAATATGGACTAGCAAAAAATCTTATACTGAAGGGCAGAGACCCAAGTCAGTGCCTTAAGAAATGATGGAATCTGCTCACAGATGATGTGAAAGGGTTGAGTAGGTCACTGTTCTTTCCTTTCTCTTCTTTCCCCACAGCTGTTTTTCAGAGTGACAGATGACCGGGCCAAGCAGTCTGAACTGTACTTAGTAGGAATGATCTGTTACTATGGCAAACATTATTCTACATTCTTTTTCCAAACAAAGATCCGCAAATGGATGTATTTTGATGATGCTCATGTCAAGGAGGTAGGAATATTCAAGCACTTCTTAAAGTATTTGGTAATTACAACAAAAAAACTAAGGATAATTATTTGTCTTCAGTGTTTTATTTTTGTAATTTTAACATCTCTCTGCCTATCTATTATATTTATGAGAGTATTAGTCTTGTCTTCCCCAATTGATGGTAAGTTTCCTCGAGGACAGGATGAATATCCTTATATTGTTTTCTCTGAATGCCCTCACATGGCATTCAGAACAGTTCTGTATTTGTAGTTGACAAAATATTTTTTTTAATGTGTTAATTGGTTAATTTGAGCAACAACAATCTAATGCCTCAGATTAGGTTATAAGGTTAGCAGAAAGCTCGGAATTCCAAGTCTTGGAATCATTAGTGGGTAAGACTGTGTCTCTGGGCTGCTGTAAATTATTCTCTAGTTGTTAGCTCCCTGAACATGTTGTTGAGATAGTACAGAGAAAACAGGGCTATGATGATATTTAAATCTGGAAACATGGTACTATGTAAACCGGAGTCTGGATAAAGTAGGTCAGGTGATTTGCATGAGTTAGAAAGACTCCTGTGATTAGGTTAGCAGCTAGACGCTAGCAGTTAGAATGCTTACACATTCTGCACCTACTACGCATGGACTGTGAGCAGCCCCTTCCGCAAGTTTTTGTGGATTCTCTAATTCCCTTCTTCATCTCTTTTTTTGCTGTTGTCATTTTGGGCAGCATATAAATTCTTTGAGCTTCAGGTTTTCATTTGAATAAGAATACATGACTTATAAGATATTGTATAAGGTTATATAAAAAGTATATAAATGTGTTTTAGTTAAAATAGTGATAACCCAGTTATAAATTTACTGAACATCTGTTATAAAATAACAACTATGATAGTTGTCTGACTCCAAGAGCACACCATCTAACAATGTGACTGGTTCAAGTTAAAGAGCGGGTGAGTTTGGGGATTTGGCTGGATTGTTATTTCCATGGCGATTCAGTCACTCTTTTCCGCTGCGGAGGCGCACTGAATCCAGCACAAAGCTAAGGCCGGGAGGTCCAGCTGTCTATTCTAAGCAGCTTGACATTTTATGCCCTGCCATGTGTGAACTCTGGCTTGGTATGTCATTTATTCTAAGGCAGTCTGTGAGAGAGTTTCTGCCTGTTCTTTAGCTTCATAAAAGTGACTTTAATATTTAGGAGAAAATTATAGAAGTGCAAATTTCAAGCAAACGCTTTGATTTGATGATGTCTTTGAAAAGGAAAAAGATTGCCACGGCAGCTCAAGTCCACTTACATAGCATACTCACCTTTGAGAACTCTTCTTCATATTTCACAACTGAATTGATGTTTCACGGGAATCAAAGTAATTTTATTCATCATTCCTGTCTTTTACAGGGTTATAAACTTTCTAAGGATTTAGCAAAAAAAAAGATTTAACAATTTATTAAGTGTAGGTATAAGATCTCTTTTGTGGTCTCTGTACTCGATTCTTGTGTTTTTGACTAAAGACACTTTTATTTTCTTTAGAAAAACAGAACAGGAAGATATCTTTTGAATTGTGGATATGAAGTATAATTGTCCTGTTTTATTATTGTTTTTGGTTCAGATTGGGCCCAAATGGAAGGATGTGGTGACCAAATGCATCAAGGGGCATTACCAGCCTTTGCTGCTGCTTTATGCCGACCCCCAGGGTACCCCAGTGTCCACCCAGGACCTGCCTCCCCAAGTTGAATTCCAGTCATACAGCAGAATGTGCTACGATAGTGAAGATTCTGGTGAGCAGCCTACCTCCTACCTACCCCTTTCCCTCTCCAGTCTGCTCATTGGACATTTGGGACTCTAGATCATGAGCCTAGCATATCACCTAGCTTGGAGAAAGAGGATCCATTAGAAAAAAGAAAGAAATGCCAACTTGTGCTGAAGCCCAGCTTTCTCCAGCTTTGTGTCCTTTAGCCTCCAAGAATGTGTTGCGTATATTCAGTGTGACCCCAATTCAAAAATTCGAAGGAAATTATGTTGATAGACTGAGATAATTAAATTTGTGAGGGAAACCTCAGCATTTAACCTTTTAATTGGTAAAGATGACAGATGACTGATTCTTACTAGCAATTTGACAGTGACTTCAGTGAGTTGTTAAGACCAAGGGAATGATACATTACTACAAAGGTAGTCATGGTGTTAGGGATGAGAGCTTTTTGTTTTAAAATGCCACAAGCAGTAGTGATATTTTTCAGCTTATGAATCAGTTGTTTACTTCTAATTCAGTTGTTTGGAACCTGAATTATGTCTTCCTGTAGAAACAATTTGCAGCTTCATGGCTAAAGTCTCAGGTTAGTCCAAGAGGCTCATAATACAGGGTCTGGCAGAAGTAATTCCTGCTTGAGTGTGGTTGGTAGGGTAATAATGTGGGTGTAATAATTGATAGTTTTAATTTGAACATTGTACCTAAAATGTCATGTGGTGAGCTTGAGTGTGATATTGTTATGTTACAGAATTACATGCTGACAATTTTGTAATAAAATATTTTGTAATGAAAGGGGGCATTATTTGTGCTGGACCCTGTATATTAGAAATATAACCCTAATGATTTTGGCTTGACTTCTGAAAAAGAGGAAAAAGAAATGTTCTTTCCCACTTTTATTTTTAGGGCTGGCCCAAAGTATAATTTCAAAAGAGAAGACACTTGTCTTTGGAATCTTTTTCCCTTCCTTTTGTATCTCTCTCCTGCTTGATGACTGGTATTCTTCCCAGCTGTGTAACCGCAACCAGACCAGCTCTACTTCAGCCTTCAGTCACACACCCATTGTCAGCACTTACCTTAGCTAGGTGTTTAGAGGAAAGTATTCTGATTTCACTAATTCACACTAAAGTATAAATAACAGCCCCATAATTTCCCAAAGATACTAAAAATGCTTATAATGTCAATTAATTTTTTAAAGTGACATTTCTGGCAGTAGAGGAGAAAAATTATGGGATAGGGGTTATGTATGCCAGGTCGGCCTGGGACTCTATCTAAGTAGATCTTATTTTTCACAACTTTTTCCTTTCTTCCACTTTTCCCCCCATAGGTTTTCTAAAAGCCCCACAGTTTTTCACAGTGGCAGGCAAAGTGAGGGCTTCAGCAAGGTAGGGGCAGGAATGGGAAGAATTGTTTGTGTGTCTGGGTTATCTGGAAGTTGGGTGTTGGGAAGAATGGCTCTGGTATATCCTTTTCACTGTTCTATCTAGGAATTTCTTGCCTTATGGACCTTTGTTGCCATCCAGCTCTTTGCCCCTCTCTCTCACTGTCTTTCTATCTTTCCTCACTTTTGCATATGTGTCTCCTCCTTCCCTCAGGGAGGGAGCCCTCCATCTCAAGTGATACTCGAACAGATTCCTCAACGGAGAGCTATCCCTACAAACACTCCCACCATGAATCTGTGGTCAGTCACTTCTCTTCTGATTCTCAGGGGACAGTCATCTATAATGTGGAGAATGATTCCACGTCTCAGAGCAGTCGGGACACAGGTAGGGACTCATGCAGTAGATCCTGCTTGTTCCTGCAGAAAGGGTTTCCGAGAAAAAGAAACTGGGACAAGTCAGAAATGTTTGTCATGCAAAGACAGGAAGGCATAGAACTCTAGTAATTGAGTGGGATCAAAATAAGCAACACAATTCTGAATGAACAATGATGTTCCATTGCAAATATTCCTGTCAACAGCAGTGTACCAGTAAGGACAATTGTGATGTGATTATTTTTTAAAAGGTTTTATTTATTTATTTTTAGAGAAAGGGAAATGGAGAGAGAAAGAGAGGGAGAGAAACATCAATGTGTGGTTGCCTCTTGCGCGCTCCCTACTGGGGACTTGGCTGACAACCCACACATGTGCCCTGGCTGGGAATTGAACCAGCGACCCTTTGGTTTGCGGGCTGGCACTCAATCCACTGAGCCACACCAGCCAGGGCTGTGATGCAATTATTGATGTGATAGTTTATTGTAAAATCTAGTATGTTTTTCTTCTGCTGTGCTTTTAATCCCAGTCCTGTCCTTCTCATAGTGCTCCATTAAACTCTTGTGGTCTTGTACCTGATGACGTTTTCATACCAGGCTTTGTCCCAAGTTAAGGGCTTTGGGAGAAGGGGCATATTATGGGAAAGGGACACCTGCTTATCACCTTGCTAGGCTTCCTGAAGGACAGAGACACATAAGAATGAAAGCTTGCCTGTTTGTTATTGTGAGTTCCATGCAGGGAACATTCTTAAATTTTTTTTGTTAATCTACTCAGAATGTGCCCCACGTCAGTGGAAAAAATCAATATAGGGCATAAAAGGGAGAACAGTGAACAAATGACTGCTCAGATGAAAGTTATCACCCAAGGGATAGAACTTGGGAATTAGTGAGTTCGTGGTGGCTTATGTTCTGTGTATGACCCCTTTTTAAAATAGAGAAGTTCAAACGTATGCAGACATATACAGAATAGCATATGCCCTTCCATGTACTCATCGCCTAGTTTCATTAATTATAACTCATAGCCAATCTAGTTTGATCTGTACCTCTACCCACTTCCCCTATTCCTGGATTATTCTGAATATTCTGGATTATTCAAATCCCAGACATGTCACCTTTTTCATAAATGTTTAGTATGTATATCTAAAATGTAAGAAATCATTTTTAAACATACCATTGTCACACTTAAAAATATTAACAGTAGCTCCTTTAAACCACTAAACCAGTGAGTGTTTAAATATCCAATTTTCTTATAAATGTCATAACTTTTTAATGGTTTGTTTGACTCAGAATCAAAATGAGGGCTACATATTACAATGGGTTAAGTCTTTTGTGTTTCTTTTAATCTATAGGTTTCTCTTATTTTTTCCTTTCAATTTATTGTTGAAGAACTAGGTAGTTTGCCCTGTAGATTCCCACATTCTAAATTTTGTTGATTGTGTTTCTATGGTAAACTTTAGCATGTTTCTCTGTGTTCTGTATTTCTTATAAGTTGGTGGTTGGATCTAGAGGTTTGGTCAGATTCACACTGGATTACTTTTGATGACTTTTGCATAAATTACTACTGCAAAGTGTGATATTTTTAAAACCATATTTCTAAAAGTATGAACTAGGGAGAAGATAAGTCACAGGATAAATAAAGCATATGTTCCAGGATATTCAAGTTTATATTAAAGGTTTGTGAATGGCTGGGGGTAGGGGAGCATGTCTCCATTAGTTTAGTTAGCACTTGTACTTCCGGTAGCTCCAAGTTATTTCCTCCTTTCTTAAATCTCTCTTATGGGTCCAGAGGTAGCAAAGGATCAGATAAAAGCAATAAAAGATTGCATTGGTAAATGTAGCCATATCACTATATTGCTGATACCTGAATATGCACAAGGATTTTCATATGCTAACATATGAAACAAAATTTTTTTAATTTATTTTTTCTTAAGATTTTATTTGTTTATTTTTAGACAGAGGGGAAGGGAGGGAGAAAGAGAGGGAGAAAAACATCAATGTGTGGTTGCCTCTCGCGCTCCCTGCATCGGGGAACCTGGCTTGCAACCCAGGCATGTGTCCTGATTGGGAATCGAACCAGCGACCCTCTACTTCGCAGTCCAGCAGTGCTCAATCCACTGAGCCATACTAGTCAGGGCTGAAACCAAATTTTTGTTAACTCTTAATGCATTTGAGAACCTAGGGGATTTTCGCTAATCCTGCCTTTCAATTTAATTCAGTTGCTTAATTCACCTCTGGCCCCCAGCATCTTAGATGATTATATCTTTTGGAATCTGACCTTTGCTGTTGTCAAATCATACTCATATATTTGTATGACACTGGGCATGAAGGAAGGCAAGTTATATAAAAAGCCCATATCTTCTGGGTTTCCCAGCAATTTGTATCGCGGAACTATGGAGTATAATCATTTGGTGAAGCATGTTTGGGGATGGGAATGAGAATTATTCAAAGTTCAGATGTTCTTTTAAGTGATTCACACTGAAGAAAGGTTTAGAACTGGGTCTTAAAGCCATACATAATCAGAGCTCTTGTGAGCAGAGACTGGGACACCAGGGATAATACCAAATGTAATAAAAATTAGGCTTTACTTGGTATGTGTTGCTAAGTAAACAAAAGAAAAGCTTTGTCTTCTGTTTGTAAGAGTGAAAATACATTGGCACATGACATTTTTATACAGTCTTTAAAACTTTTACCTTTTAAAAAGTATCAAGTAATGTGTTCTTAAGATTACTGGAAAAAATTAGGAGTAGGAATTGAGACTGGTAATTGCTTAGGAAACATAAATTTGGAAGCTCCCATTAACTACTTGAGCTTCTTTGTATTTACCTATTAAGAGATTCCTGCCACATTTAAATCTGGTAGCTGTAACCCCTGCGGCTTTCGATCCACGGGTGCACTAAATGTGTGCCACTGCCCTGAATCCCAAAGGGAGAGTAGCTTCTCAAGAGGATGGAGGTCAGTCTCAGATACCAGCTTACCCCCATTTCCTTGTTCTTTTAGGACACCTGACTGATAGTGAATGTAATCAGAAACTGACATCCAAGAAAGGGTCTCTGATAGAGCGCAAGAGGAGCTCTGGCCGGGTTAGGAGGAAAGGTGATGAGCCACAGGCTTCAGGGTACCACAGTGAAGGCAAGCCACTCTGCATTACTTCTCTTTCCAATTCATTTTATTAGACTTGTCACGCTTCAGACTGTGACTTCTATTTTCTGCTCAGAGAGCTTTCCTTGCTTTCTCAGCTTTGGGATCTGGGTATCCACGAGCACTTTAAACATTTATATTTGTTTCATTCTTTGGTTTTTAGGAGAAACACTGAAAGAGAAGCAGGCTCCTAGGAACGCCTCTAAATCATCCAGCGGCACCAACAGACTAAGAGATTTTAAAGAGACAGTTAGTAATATGATCCATAACAGACCATCCCTGGCTTCTCAGACCAACCTAGGATCTCCTTTTGCGGGGAAAGGAGGAGACCAGGTCGACAAAAGACCTCCTAGGAACTTGCCGTTACAGCCTCGTGACTGGGAAATAGAGAGCACTAGCAGTGAGTCAAAATCCAGTTCTTCGAACAAGTATCGTCCAACATGGAGACCCAAACGGGAGTCTCTGAATATTGACAGTATCTTTAGTAAGGACAAAAGGAAGCACTGTGGATATACACAGCTTAGCCCATTTTCTGAGGACTCAGGTGAGAACATAATTAGGGAAGAATTGGGCTTCAGAATAAAGATGATTTATGTATTTTTAAAACCTGGGCTTTTAAGTAGACTCGACAAGGTTCATTTTTACCCCAGTGTTGGGTCTTTTGGGGATATAAGTTCAGTAAAGGAATAGCTGGAGGGAGGTGTTAGTTATGTCTTGATTTGAGGCAGATGCTAAACCTACCTCCCTTTTCATATTTGTCCTTTGATTGGGATAGCCAAAGAACTTACACCAGATGAACTAAGCAAGCCACCCACTTATGACTTTAAAACTGGTGGGCCAAGCCCTCCATACAAGCCGTGGGTACCAGCGCGGACAGGCTCTCATGTTTTAGAGCAGCACCCTCGCCTAATCCAGCGAATGGAATCTGGCTACGAGAGCAGTGAAAGAAACAGCAGCAGCCCTGTCAGCCTGGATGCAGCCCTTCCTGAGAGCTCCAGTGTCTGCAGGTATTGTTTGGCCTTTGAATAGCAGCATTGTCCCTAGCAGCTGTTTGAGCCACCAGGAGGCTTATCAACTCAGACAGTGGAGAGGTGCACTTTATTACCATCTTAGGGGCGGTTTGCTGTATCAACTTTCTATAGCAACAGCTCCCTCTGCTGGAAGAAACAGCAAAGGCATTTGAGAAAGGAGAGGCAACTTTTTAAAGTATTATGTATGAAATAATTGTTTAGTAAATAACTTTTAATAAAAGAATAAATTAATGAATCAAAACTTATGTAGTCCTAAGATCAGAGACAAAATCCAGTTGTTATTTATTCTTGCCTTTCATTTTAGGATAGGTTCTTTTTTTAGGGTCACTGGGCACCCTGTGTTTTATGAAGCCAATGATATTCATAATGTCATAAGATAACAATGACAGTTTAATAGTCCTCATTGCACCCTGTTCATAGGCCCAGTTTGTTTTATAAATTTCAGATCTTCATGTATTGTTTTTATGGAGTTGCCACAAAGGCAAGTTTCCTGACAGTACAACTACTTTGAAAGGAGCGATTGCCTCTTCTACAGGTGATAACCACATCCTCATACTTTAACATTGTTCTTCCCTGGCCACTTGACCCTGTTTAGTTTTACACATTAGAAGATGCTAGAAAGGTATAAGAAAGAGGAAGGCAATCCATAGTCATTAAATAAATTTTGTGCCAGACACTGCACTAGATGTAGAAAGTGGATTGAGGTGAGATAAGATGGGGTAATGAGTGGGTATTTCAGTTTGTCAGAAGTAGTTTAGCAGATACTTTCATTGTACTAATTCAATGCCTTGTTGGTGTTTTGAGGGAATTTGTCCTAGGAATGTTGCTAGTTATCACCTTCTGCTGCTTTCACTAGATTCTGGTTTCTCTTTTGAAGGGATCCAAGTGCTAAGAGATCAGCTGTGTTAGCACCTTCCTGGCGTCACATCCCAAAGTCTCACAGCAGTAGCATCCTGGAGGCAGACTCCACAGCCTCCAGGAGTGGCTGGACAAAGAATCAGCCCCTGTCAGGTAAGCAAAAGGACAATGGATTTGGAGGACTTGATTTGTCTGCAAATTTTGTTTAGGAAACAGCCTTATCTGAGAACATTTGAAATTACAGGACAGTTGCACTTTGAGTATTCTATCAGAATGTAGATGTGGAGGCTTTTGAGCTGCTCCATCTTTGGATTATCTATTTTTGATTCACCACAGCTTGACTAATTATTTCTTTCTACCTTGGAGAGCCCCCTTGTATGAGCAGGAGGAACAGACATTTGATGAACAGTGTCAGTAGCATCTGCATTCCTTAGAAGGATCAGTCCTAGGGCTTTTCTTGGTATAGAGGCAGCTGCCTGAGAATGCATTTCTTATTGTTTAATACCATGAATCGAGATAACACAGGGGGACATGCAGACTGTGGGCAAAACTGGGAATTAAACAGGTCAAACCTACCCCTACCCCTGCCTCTATAGCCTGTCCCGTACCTGGTTTTTGTTCTTCCTTTCTTGAGTGTGCCTTGTATCCTCATACTCCTTTTTAGAACAAGCTCTCAAGGGATAATTTGACTCCTTCACATTAAAATAAGTGACTGAAAATAGTTAAAATATACTTTCTATAAGAGAAAGGAATACTGGAGTTTTGAGATTTGAGGTAGTCATAGGTTTTAGCTTCATTTTACATTTCTCTCACAACACACATATATACTTCTAGTGCATATTCTGCTTAAGCAGAGACCCAGTCTAAACGGGTCAAAATAAATCCTTTACTTAGAGCTGAAAATTGATGTGACAATTAGACAGTGTCCGCAATATGGGGACTTTGGAATGCCTAAGGGAAGATGGTTGAGTACACAGTATTATTTAGTCTGTTGAGGAGTTCTGGGGACTACTAACTTAGTGGTCGGTTTTATCTGAAAGATGTGTTTCATCCCCCTTTTTGTGGTCTGTTAGATCAATTAGTAGTAGGATGTGTGGGCAGAAACCTAACTATGGTCTGATTTAATGAGCTTCTGGATGTAGATCTCACCAACTTACTAGAGAGAAGAGGACAGAATACCATGTGTCAGCCTGTAGAGATGAGACCAGGCACATTACTAGTCTGACCACCAATTCTCTTGATAGTGACTTAGAGATAGCTAGAAGGGAGGTATGCAGCTGTAATAACTCTTTTACGTATGGGTGCTATAGGTTGCTGACATCTGGCAGAGCAAAACAGTGCCTATAGAGTATCTCTGAAAGTAAGTATCTCTGAAATCCTGGGCTGGAGTAGGTTATAATTAGAAACCCATAGAAGAAATTCATGCCTCCTAATGAAGTCATATGTTTGATTTATTAAAATTCATACATTTTAATTTATTGTGTGTTGACTGACATAGCCTTGAGAAACTTGTGATCAGCATGAGGCTATTGCCCTTTCTTTTTTCTTCAAATAGTCAATGCTGTTTCAGCACACTAAGGACTTAAATCCTATGATTTCTTTAATAGTTTTAATTCTGGATTGACTGGATAGAATTCACGAATATGATTCCTCAACTGGTAAAAGAGATTTAGCAAGGACTTAGAACAAATTTCTCACACGCCATACTACTTCACCATCCTCTTTCTATCGTGAACCTTACTTATGTCTTACAACTTGATCCAATCATAATAGCCTGGCATAGAACAAATATTTTTATTTGGTAACTTTGATCACTCTTTAAAAAAGTTACATAAGTAAGGACTTCCGACCAAATTGGAGGTATAGGTAGACACACTGTGCTTTCTCACACAACCAAAAGAGGAATGACAACAAATTTAAAAACCAAAAATAACCAGAACCACCAGAAAATCGAACTGTATGGAAGTCTGACAACCAAGGAGTTAAAGAAGAAACATTCATCTAGACCAGTAGGAGGGGCAGAGATAGGCAGCCAGGGTGGAGAGGATTCGCTGCAAGGCAGTGGTCCCACATTTGTAGATATACCAGGAGGAACAACTGGAGAATGAGACAGACCACGCAGCCCAGGGTTCCAGCTCAGGGAGATAAAACCTCAAAACCTCTGACTATAAAAACTTGTGGGGGTTGTGGCAGCAGGAAAAACTTGTAGCCTCACAGGAGTGTTCATTGGAGAGACCCACAGGGTCATAGAATGTATACAGACCCACCAACCCACCCAGGAATCTGCACCAGAAGGGCCCAATTTGCTTGTGGGTAGTGGGGAAAGTGACTGAAAGCCAGCTGAGAGCCCAACAATTGGCATTGTTCACTCTCTGACCCCTATCCACATACAGCATCACAATGCAGTGACAGTGGGTTGCCCCACCCTGGTGAATACCTAAGGCTCCGCCTCTTACTATGTAACAGGCATGCTGAGAAAAAAAAGGTGGCCCAAATGAAAGAACAGATTAAAGCTCCAAAAATAGAACTAAGCAATGAAGAGATAGCCAACCTATGAGATGCAGAGTTCAAAACGCTGGTAATCAGGGTGCTCATAGAAATGGTTGAATATGGTTGCAAAATAGAGAAAGAAGTAAAGGCTATGCAAAGTGAAATAAAAGAAAATGTACAGGGAACCAAGAATGATGGGAAGGAAACTGGAACTCAAATCAACAATTTGGAACAGAAGGAAGAAATAAATATTCAACCAGAACAGAATGAAGAAACAAAAAAAAAATGAGGAGAGACTTAGGAACCTCTGGGACAGTTTTAAATATTCCAACATTTGAGTCATAGGAGTGCCAGAAAGAGAAGAGGAAGAGCAAGAAATTGAAAACCTATTTGAAAAAATAATAAAGGGGAACTTTCCCAATCTGGCAAAGGAAATAGACTTCCAGGAAGTCCAGGAAGCCCAGAGACACCCAAAGAAGTTGGACCCAAGCAAGCACATACCAAAGCACATTATAATTACATTACCCAAGATTAAAGATAAGCAGAGAATCTTAAAGCAGCAAGAGGAAAGGAGACAGTTACCTACAGAGGAGTTCCCATAAGACTATCAGCTGATTTCTCAAAAGACCTTACAGGCAAGAAGGGGCTGGAAGGAAGTATTCAAAGTCATGAAAAACAAGGACCTACATCCAAGATTACTCTAGCCAGCAAAGCTTCCATTTCAAATGGGAGAGCAGATAAAGTGCTTCCCAGACAATGTCAAGTTAAAGGAGTTCATCATCACCAAGCTCTTATTATATGAAAAGCTAAAGAGACTTGTCTGAGTAAAGAAGATGGTAAAAAATATGAACAATAAAATGACAACAAACTCACAACTATCAACAACTGAACCTAAAAATAGAAACAAAAACAAACTAAGCAAATAACTAGAACAGGAACAGAATCACAGCAATGGAGATCATATGGAGGGTTATCAGTGGGGAGAGACAGGGAGAATGGGGGGAAAGGTACAGGGAATAAGAAGCGTAAATGGTAGGTGTAAAATAGACAGGGGGAGATTAAGGATAGTATAGGAAATGGAGAAGCCAAAGAACTTATATGTATGACCCATGGGCATAAACTAAGGTGGGGGATTTCTGGTGGGAGGGTGGATGCAGAGTAGGGGGGAATTAAAGGGAGGGAAAAAAAATGGGGTAATTGTAATAGCATAATCAATAAAATATACTTAAAATAAAAAAATTACATGAGTAAAATAGATCTAATCATACAGTAACCTGCCTGTTGCCTCTTTAAATTGAAGGGACTAGTGTTATGGTTATGGTATACAGTGATCCCTCAGCTATCGTGGGAGTTACATTCCAGAGACCCCTGCAATAGGTGAAAATCCGAGAAATTGTGGCATTATATTTTTTTATTATTTATATATATTTTAAGGCTTTATAAACCCTTCCCACACTCCTATAAACTTTCCCCACTCTCTTATTAACCTATCCCACACTCTTATAAACACTTCATATGCTCTTAAACACTTTCTACAGTCTTAAGCCTATGTAATTTTAACAACATATAAAATTCTACATGGGTACTCACCAGTGAAGTATACTACAACTTGAATGATGAAGATCATGAATTCTGTAGCTGTGCAGTCCTGATGGCGGTGAAGGTGATTATGATGAGATGAATGCACTGTAGAGCCAAGAAGAGCATTACAGCTCTTCTGAAGGCACCACTTCATCAGACGCTTCATCAGGTGGTGCAGTATCTTTGCTCTGGGCTGTAACTTCTATTTCCACTAAACATGTAGGCGTAACTGATCTCTTCATCCAAGTGATGAACATAGTTATGGAGAGTTGCTGGCACTGCTTTTTATCCGCAGAGGCAGCTTCTCCATGCAGAGAAACGCTCTTGAGTCCAAAGCATCTCTGAAATTTGTCAAACTAGCATTTGCTGGCGCTTAATGGTGTTGGTCTGGTGGGAGAAGCACTCGATGGTTCTGCTTCTGCATCATTGTCTTCATCTTCATCCTTGTCACTGTCATGAACATCTGTGCTTTCTGCAAAACTGTCATAAAGTTTCTTGGCCTTCATCCGGATTGTGTTGGTATCCAGTGAGATATTCTTCCTGCAGTCATTTATCCACAGGGCCAATGCAGACTCCATCCTCACAATGGCCTTATTGCGGGAAGTGACCACCCTCTTTGCAGTCTTGTTAAAAGTCGTTGTTGCCGTAGACCTAATATTCTTCTCGTCTTTCTGTATGTAGCGCACAATAGATTTGTTGATCCCATAATGACGGCCTACAGCCGTGTAGCTTTTGCCTTCCTTTAACATGTCCAGAAGTTCCACCTTTTCTTTGATGGTAAGCATATTCCTCTGGTGCTTGGGTTCACTGCCAGAAGCCTTAGAAGGCATAGAACGTTTGGGTGGCATCATAGGGCTTGAAATCAATTCAGATTTTTTTGAAAATTTTACAAAAATACAACACCGCAGAGCAACACTATGTGCAGCGATCAGACATCGATGTGAAGTGGACAAGGAGAGTTGCCGAACTATGGGCACAGTGCGGGAGAGCAAACAGACCGATGCTACGGTCACTGAGCCAATCAGCGCCCAGGATACAGAACACAGTGCTGTGGTTGGTCGCCCTCCATTCCATCAGCCTATAGTGTGCCGTGCACAATCTCACCTCGGCAAACTGGCACAACCCGTAGTGGCTCCTGCATTTCCATTGTGTGCAGTACGGTAGTCATCTGCTGATAAAATACATACTGTACTTTATTTTGATTTAATATTCTTTTAATATGTTTGAATTAACATTTTTTGTATTTTTTATATTGTTTTAAATTTTTTAGGCAAAAATAATTAACATCATAAATATTATATTAATACCTATATACCACAAAATCCTGTGATATAGAGAAAACTCTGAGATACAGAATTAGATATTTTTTTTTAAAAAAACCCACGATACAGTGAAGCCGCAATAAGTGAACCGCGATATAGTGAGGGACGACTGTTATATCTTTAAAATGAAGTCATACTATACCTATTATTCTGTTACTTGATTTTTCACTTAATATAACATGGACATCCTTTTAGACCTTTAAACACTAATTAAATTTTTACTACTATGGACATTTTACAAACATGGACGAGATGGTAGAAATTAATGGTGAGAAATTGACTTGCTTGAAGCTTCCCAATTAGTCATTGGCAGCATGTAGTAGGGAATGCTCCCTAATGGTTAAGAGAGAGCATGGATTGTTAATTTAACCTATCTCACTTTACATAAGTTCACTATTTACCATCTCTGTAACTTTTGGCAAGTTATTTTACCCTCCTTGTGACTCAGTTTCTTCATTTCTAAAATGTGGGCAAAAATAGTATTTATCCTCATTAAGTCATGAGAATTAAATGAAATAATATATGTAAAAGTGCTTAAAACTGTGCCTGTTACATGGTAAATGCTCAACAAATGGTAGTTGTTATATTGTTATTGTTGTTATAAAACACTCAATAAAAGTTTATTATTATTATTATTATTATTATTATTATTCACAACCCAGGTCTCACCCTGAATCCGTTATGAAAAGCAATATTCAAAGCATGAACTCCACATCGAAGCCAAGAGTTCCAAGGGAAAGCTGTGCAGTGGTGGTAACTGCCAAAGGTGCTTGGTCTTGGTTATGGAAATGTGGTAATTTCTCTTTTCCCTTGCTTGTATTCTAGGTGGGGAGATATCCTCCAAAAGTGAACTAGATGAATTGCAAGAAGAAGTGGCCAGGAAGGCCCAGGAACAGGAACTTCGAAAGAAACGAGAGAAGGAATTAGAGGCAGCTAAAGGGTTTAACCCTCATCCTAGCCGCTTTATGGACTTGGATGAACTGCAGAATCAGGGTAATTGTTGTCGATGATGAATGATCGTCGGTGATGGGGACAGTGAAAGAGGGAAGAAAAAAATACACTAAGCTCATAAATTCCTCGTCTTTGCTTTAGTAAAATTATATTGTATCTTAATTCAGCCATTTCAGTGAAGTAGAAGGTAACAGGCCTATTGATTGGAGACAGGCACTAATTTTGGGCCCATCTATTTAAAGCCTATAGATTACAGATAGTGTGTTTTTATGAAAAATAGGTGTTCCATGAACATCTATAGAAAGCGTGAATAAAACTAGTCACAATTCAGAAACAGCAGCAAAGGGCACTGGGCAAGTCACACTTACAGTGAGGAGAATTCTACTTGCTGGATAGAAACATACCCTCAAGATTTCCCACTGGAGCTCTTGGGACGTCAGTCTACCGAACAGGTTCTAAGAACAGAGACCCTGAGTGCCTTTTGATCTTCTGAGGATCCATTTTCCAATCTCATGTGTTTTTCATGGACTTTACTTAAGCTTCTCTAACTGCCCCACATTAGTCACATTTTTTTCAGTTGCTTTAAGAATACTTTCTACCAGAAGAGACTAGCCTTCAAAATAGGAGTTCAAAAAAGCTGAGATATCTACCTTAAATAGATACTGAAACCTATATCTCTGTTTTATTTTTAATAAAATGAATTTATTATTCTTACTATTCAGAATCACTGGATGTACCAAACTGTGCTAAACCATTGTGAAGAATATGAGTCAGTGCTAAGTTGGGTGGCTGATTTCTGTTGATCACCACCCTCTTTTTATCAATACACAGAGAAGCTCCCTGGGCTAACTTGGGGGCCTACTTGGGGGCCACTGTTCTCCTCTAATCCTGCAGTCTTTTGATTCAAGTCAATTGTTGACTTTTATTTACTAAGGCATTGTATTTGTTTCCAAATCAGTTTTAAATCCCTAATTCCTCAGTTGTCCTTACATTTGGGTAGTCTTCCCTTTTATCCTCAAGCTATTATCACATTGGTATCTCAAGTTTATATTGCTTTTGAAAGGGAAGTCCTTTCATCTCTCTCTGTTGCCTTCCCCGCCCCCCCCCCCCCGCCTCCCCCCTTCCGCCTTTAGAGTAGTAAGTACATTAAAGTTGAGAGGGAATCCTTCTGGCTATATCTCATTGTCAATTCTCCATACACTTTGGTTTAGCTTCTCCTGGGAAAACAAGAAATGGAATGCTAAGATTCTAGAGGATAAGAATTAAAATCTAGTACAGTGATGAGTCAACTACAGTTTACCTAATCTTTGTAGAGAATTTTGTTTTAATGGCTATAGCCACCACCTGTTATTATAAAGGTTGTATACAACCAGTAGATTTCAAATATTATAAGAACACTTCAGGCCTGGAGGTTGGGGAGAACTACATCTTTGGAGGTGGCACAGACCTGAGTGCCAAGTTCTTCAGAACTAACTCGCTACTTCCACCACCTTCCCATTACTCTTCAAAAGCCATGGTAAATTAGGGAATGAATGTTAGGGGTGCAGAAGAGCCGTTCTTACCATTCCAACTTAAGGTAAGTGGAGGGTTGAGATATTGTGGTAGAAGTGACATTTTAATTTTTTTTCCTTTGAGCTTGGGAAAACTCACCATTAATCCTAATTGTAGGTGAACTTACAGCTACTACCAGTTTATGGTTATGAGTGAGTAAAAGGTACATAAGCTTTAGGATTCTTTCACAAAAGTTGCCCTTATAGTACTTTCTTGCTTTTTCATCTGGCTCTGTACTTGGATTCTCCTGCACCTGCTTTGGCACACTTTCACTTTCAGGGGAGGAAGGAATACCTCATGCTCTCTGTTTGGGAAGATAACTTTTGTGAGGTAGGTTCGGTGAGCAAGGGCATGATGAAAGTAAATACTTAGTAGTGCTGATGAAAAGTATGTGCTTGCAAACCAACAACAAAGGCAGTTCAACAGATGTATTGACGTTAGGAACTGTTAACCACCCATGCCCAAGAGGTGTACTGATTTTTCAGTTGAGGGTGGTGCAGAGAGGACTGTGAATTGATATAGGAATGAAGTGTTAACAGATGGCTTTCCACAGAGTAGTGAAGCCACTTTTGCCTTAACTTAGCAGTTGAGGTCTCAGTGGAGATCTCGGGCATTCTGATACTGGTTGGCAAGATGTGTCTTGTTGCACTGTGGGAGGGCAGGTCAGTAAAAGTATAAGAATTCACCCTTCTGTTATAGACAGTACTTTGTTTTTTCTTGAGGTCTTGGAGTTGGAGTATGTGGTGGACAAAAACATACCCTCTTTCATGCCTTGGGTAAGGTGTTAGTTAAGGCAAAAAATGGATGTCCTACTTGTTTCAGAGAATTCTTAATAGCAATGGACAGTTGGAATAAGGGTAGAACAAAGGCTCAGCAGCAAGGATCTATGTGCACTGAAAGGAAACAACAGTGCATAGGAAAAGTTGGAACCAATTGTAATGAAAATGAAAAGTGCTGGCCCTTTCAGGGAGGAGTGACGGCTTTGAGAGGTCCCTGCAAGAGGCAGATTCAGTATTTGAAGAGTCGCTGCACCTGGAACAGAGGGGAGACTGTGCCGCAGCTTTGGCTCTCTGTAACGAAGCTATCTGTAAGTAACTCTAACCAGTATGCCTATGGCACTTTTGATTACCTTCATAACAGGTATTATTAGTGTCGGCACTCAGATGGAAGAAAAGCAGCTTTTATGTCTCCTCATTTACTCTCCCAAACCGAGAGGCCCTTTAGCTAGCTGTCTTTGCCCTTCAGATTGTAAGTGTGCCAGGTGCTGTCACTGTGGCCTATAGATATTTACTGGGATAACCAGGAGTCCACAGATGAATGACTACCCAGCCATGCCTACCTTCTTATCCCAAGATAAATTAGACCTCATCTGTGAGGTTAGTTTGCTCTTTCTGTAGTCTCTGCCCAGTGAGGTGCAGCTTATGGAAGGAAAAGAGTAATAAATTGGCTGTGACTTCCCAGGCCTGTGACTTTGCACTGCATATTTAATTCTTCATGTTTCTCCCCTGCCTTTCTGATATGCTGCACCTTTAGGTTATAGCAAGGGACTAAGGCTTAGAATTTGTATCTGGTTCTTAAACGTGACCCACAAGAAGTTGTGTTCTATAAAGACAGATGCAGGTTTGGATCTTATTTCTGCTGTTGGCCGTCAGGAAAGGGGAGTTGGGAGCAGAGTTTGGAGACCAGAGTCAGACAGGTCAGTTGCAAAAGAGTGGCAACCTCTAAGATGGAAGCACCAGTTTATCTTTTTAACTCATTTTAGTTTAGCTTTTCATTTGTTTGTTTTTTAAATTTGAATTAACCTGTTTGGCCTCCATGGCTTCTGTGAATGTTCCTTATAGCCAGAGCCAGCTCTGTGCCCTGGACAGCACATGCATGGTTCACGCCTTACATTCCTGCTGCATATTTTGAGTTTTACTGCATATCTTTGCTCATTTTTTGTTCAATTTTATTCCTTTTATTTTTGTTTGTATTTTGTGTTCTGTTTCTGCTATATTTTCTTTTGCATTTTAGCTAAACTAAGACTTGCCCTGCATGGTGCCAGCTCTAGCACGCACAGCAGAGCCCTAGTCGATAAGAAGTTGCAAATCAGTATTCGAAAAGCACGGAGCCTGCAGGATCGCATGCAGCAGCAGCAATCATCGCAGCAAACGTCGCAACCCTCAGCCTGCCTCCCCTCACAGGCAGGGGCCCTCCCTCAGCCAACAAGGTAGTGCCTGGGAACCACAGTAGTCGATGTGTGCCAGGGGAGGAAGTGGCCGTGGGCGCTCCGTGGCCAGAGCTCTCATTGTCTCGGCGACTAGAGGGGAGAGAAGACTCCTCTGAAAAAATGTATTCTCTCAGGTCATACCTGCAGTGAAAGCTCATCCCACTGCTGGTCCTTTTCTTAATAGTTCCTAGAAAGGTAAAGAAAAGTGTAGCATAATAAATAGACCACTTGTTCATATTTCCCATGGGGGAATTTTTCCCTAGACTTGGGTAATAATAGGATTATTAAATCTGTACATATTAAGTTCTTAGATACGGCAATCGAGCTCCATTTCAGGTTGCAGTAGAAGCCATGTGATTTGTTTTGAGGTTTTAGTGGCTTCTTGTCCCTCATGGAAGCAGAAAAAGCAGCCTTCCTTGCTTTTGATGAAACCACAGAGAAGAAACACGAAGATTCCTTTTGTTTTGTTTCCCTGTGGTCAGGACTAGGAAAAAGGTTCCTGTCATTGGCCGATTCATGTCAGGCCGTTGATGTCATTCTCACATTTAACCCTTGAATTTGGATGTTACTTAAAACAGATATATTTTAGTAAAAGTCAATTTTGGCCGTTAATAAACCTGAGTGGTTTTCAGAATATAAATATTATAAAAGCAGCTAACATTTTTTAAACATCTGCCTATATCCAGGCACTAAGTTTAAACACTTTATGTTTTATTTTCATTCTCACAATAATCTTAGGATAAGGACTATTTAGTAATGTATGTAAATAAAGAAATCAGGCTTAGAGGATAAGTTAAATAAGGTACCGAGTATTACTCAGCTAACAAGTGGTAGAAGTATGGAATTCAAATCCAGGTAGGTCTATCTGACACCATTAGGTTTCCCATATAAGTATAATATCATATTCTTCATAATGTTGTAAGGGTGACTGAGTGACTGTATCCACAAAAGTTTGTAGGACATTGTTCAAATTTAATGTTCATAGCTAGGATCCTTTTTCTCCCATTGCGTACTCCTACAGTTGAAAACTGATCTGAGAATCTGATCAGATATGTTTTGAATAGAAACAATTTAGGCAGATAAAGTCTTTCTAGAAAACTTATGTCACTTGATGTATGTGAGTGATCAAGGATTTATTTAAGTGCTTCTAACACAATTTTTAGGTCAGAAATACAAAGCAGTTAGTGAGAAACCAACTAACTGCTGACTCCCACTCCCAAATTTGAAGACAGTGACAGTGCATTACTTTGGGGAGACATCTCAGTAAGTAATACAACCAAATCCAGATTATGAAAACACACTTGAAATAGTTGATTTTTGTGTAATTTCATGAGCCCAAGCCATCCTGTACTCTGTAAATTTGGCCTTTTGGTTCTTTTGGCTGTTCTGCCTCTCTGGACCCCAGGTATGAGTGATTTCTAGACTTTGCTTACTTTCCAGGTTATGTGCATGTGGGACTAGCAATTTTTGTTTTTTAATTTGCAAGTAAAATATGATTGAAATAGGACTTCACAGGTACTGAAGAATACTGACAAGGGCTTTACTTAATATTACTCTGTGAAACTTTGGTGAGGGCATGTATTAAAGAGGACTAATATTACCAATTATTTAGGTGGAAGCAGACCATGTGCCTTCTCTCGTGAACCTCTGAATTGTTGATTAGACTTGTCATGTCCTTTGCATTTATTTTCACCATTCCCTCTGTGGTTAGCTAGATATGGAAACTGAGTGAAAAGTTTTTTGTAGGTGATCTTGTCAATCAAGACAATTTATGACTGGCTCTCTCCATTTATTTCAGTGAACAGCCTGTCCCGCTCCAAGTATTGTTAAGCCGGGAGGCACAACTGGAACCCTACATGAATACAGAGTTTGGGGCCAGTTCTTTTGTCTGCTCATCTGCTTCCTGCCATGAGTCACAGTCACCACTCTTCCCAGAGTCATCTACCCTGTCTGTCCCACAGCGTAGTTCCCCCAGTAGGTCTGTCTCGAACCTTCTTACTTCAGTGGAGGTGGATAGCATTGACCCCTCTGTGTTGCACAGGCAGTGCTCACCTAAAACACCAGGGACGGCTGAGAAGAACTCTCATCATGGTTGGGAACCATTAGATATACCAGAGGGTAAGCTGCAAGGCCACAGGGCTGATAACAGCAGCTGCAACAGGTTCCCCCCTCAAGAAGGAAGAAGCACTGATCAAGAAGACCTATTCCAAGAAAAGAGGGATCCTGTTGACTCATCCCAGGTGATAGCTTGGTCACACCCAACTGGAATAGCCAACAGTGAGAAAGATGATGCACACCGCCTAGCCTGTAGTCTTGTAAGTTCATCAGCTCAGCCTGACCTTCCCCTTTACAGAGCCTGCCACCCTGTAATGCCTGCTGCTTCTTCATCTGTGTTTCACTCTCCTGATACTGTGCAGAAAACTAACCAATGCCTCCAAGCCAAAAGCCTGAAAACTTTGTTGACTTCAAAAGTGTATGGAGGCAGTGAGGAACCCTGTACGCCAGAGTTTCCGGGCACTAAGGGGCTTGTCCGCTCTCTGGCAGAACAGTTCCAGAGGATGCAAGGTGCCACCACAAGAGATGGTACTGGTTCCCAGGACAGAAGTTTTCCAAATAGTCGAAGGAAGAGCTCTTCCCCTTCTGACTCTAAGCCTCCTTTCCCACAGGGTCAAGGGAAAGGCCATTGGCCTTGGGCAAAACAGCAACCCTCTGTGAATAGTAGGGACAGACTGCCTTCCTGGGAAGAGCCTTCTGATCATCCTTCTCTTGCCATGAACTCTGGGCTGCCCAATGGTGAGACTGCTTGGGGAGGACAGCCCAGGTTGGCAGAGCCAGATATGTACCAAAGGAAGCCATCACAAGTAAGAGATGCTAGGCCTAAGGAGTTGGGCAGCAATGTTGACTTGGGAACTTCCTTGCCTTTGGATTCCTGGGTGAATGTCACAAGACTCTGTGACTCTCAGCTTAAACATGGGGTCCCTGGGCCAGAAATAAAGTCCTCCCCTCCAAAACCCTATACCTGTGCAGCCTATCCAGACAGAAACCACATCCTTTTGCATCCACATTGGAACCAAGACACAGAGCAGGAGACCTCAGAATTGGAGTCTCTCTACCAGGCCAGTCTTCAGGCTTCTCAAACTGGCTGTTCTGGATGGGAGCAGCGGGATGTGGCCTGGTACCCACTTAGCCAAACAGGTAAGAATGCAACCAGGGATGGGGGAGTGGAGGACACACAAAAGCTTGAGGACAAGATCAGAGATGGGGTCATGTTCTGTCCAAATAGTATCCCCAACTTAGGAGGTGATAGTATAACTTTTGACTCTATTTATAAAGATTTCAGGACAAGGGCTAGACATTTTTCTGGTTAGAGTGAAGAATGAGGACAGAATCATCACTCATAGGCCAGTTCTCTCCTAAAGAAAGAGACCAAGGAGTATATATGCCCAAGGCTTCTTCAGTATATGAGTCAGTGCTAAGGAATGGCTCATAGGTCTTTAATAGTGACTCAGCATGACATGGGTGAGGCTGGGAGGAAAAGTCATCCTTCCATGGCTTAGAAGATCCAGCTTCATCCCAAGATTCAGCTTCCAGATCCAACTTGCAATGAAGATGTCCACACTGAACCAAGTGTTCAAAGGGCGTTTCCAGATTATACTGAACCAGCAATCTCAAGACCTTCCCTGATCCCTTTAGGAACTGCCAGGTTTAGAATTTTCTAGGTAGTATGCCTGTAGGGTACCCATTCACTGACTTTTCAAAAGTATTGTGTGAAGAATGAAGTCTGCACCTTAAATGCACATCACAGACTTAGTTCTGGAAACTGAATAAATGAAGAATATTTACAACTTAGATTGATGTACTTAAGAATTTCAAAGCCTGAACTATTATACTGGCTTCATCATTAATTGTCAGTATAAATTTGGACAACTCACTTAATATCCCAGGGCCAAGTTTTTACCTATAAAAAAGAGAATTAATTCAATGATTTTTTAAAGATATCTTCCAGCTCTTAAAATATGTATCATTTTGTGAAATTGAACTCAGAGAACTTTATCTTCAGCTCAGGAATACCAGTTTCCATAATGGTATGGGTTCCTCGCATGCTACCAACCAGCGTTTAATTACAGCTGAACAACAGGTGTTTAATGAGTACCTACTATGTCCAGAGGAGCTCTTGGGAGTTATGACATAAATATGAGATTTGATATGATATTTTTTTTAGGATGTGCATCCTAGTGTAGACTTTGTAATAACGTGCATCTATGAAGTGCTCCTTAGGTACACAGGGGCAGGGCAGTGTGGGAAGAAGATTCTAAAGAATGAGGAAAAGCTGGAGTTGGCCGCAGTTAGCTTCCTGTGTAATATAAGGGAGAAAGAATACACAAATGTCAAGTGTTTTAATAATAATCAACACATAGAATACAAGTAAAATATAATGAACTAACTGTGAAACATTATACAAAAACAAGGTGAAACAAAAAAACCCTTATATTACCCAAAATAGTAACATTTTTCATTGTATATAGTCTTGAAATATTTAAAGCAATAAAAATTATTGATAATCCTACTTTTCAAATTTCATGAGTTTACATCTAGCTTTTTATACATATTTACTATATATTTTACTTTATTTTTACAAATAGCAGGATTATGATATGATTAACTGTTCAGGCTATTTCCAATTTTTTAATAATATTACACTATGATGAACATCTTTAAACTTAAGTGTTGGCCATGTTTCTGATAAGCTCCTTAGAATAAATTTTTAGAAAAGTAATAACTAGTTGAAAGTTATAAACTTTAAAACAATGTCTTGATATTTACTAGCAAATTAGCCTTCAGGAAGATTATATTCCTAAAATCAGTATTAAAGTGTACCTACCAACCATTAATTTTTTTCTTTGACAGTGAACAAAAACTAATTTTAAAAAATCCATCTAATGAATCAGTTATCAAAATACTTGTCAAACCAACTAGCCTTCGGGGAAATCTTTTATCTTATTGTAAAGCATTTATTAAGCACCAAATTACTGGTACTTTTTATTCCAGTTCTTTATTTATACATAAAATGACAGATAACATTGTGTACATTTAAGGTATACAATGTGATGGTTTGATACATGTGTTCATTGCTAAAAGATTACCACAGCAACGTTAGTTAACACAACCATCACCACACATATTAAAATATTTTTGTGATAAGAACGTTTAAAAGCTACCCTCTTAGCAGCTTTCACATATGTAATACAGTGTTGTTGGCTGTAGTCATGATCCCCAGAACTTATAGCTGGCAGTTCATACCCTTTGACTAACATCTCTTCAGTTCCCCAGCCCCTGACAGCTACCATTCTATTCTCTGTTTCTATTAGTTTGCCTTTTTTTTTAGATTCCACATATGAAATCATACAGTATTTGTTTTTCTCTGACTTATTTTTTAAGCTTTATTTATATATAATTTATACATCATACAATTCCCCTAAAATGTACAATTCAACAGATTTTTATTGTATTCACAGAGTTGTCTGTCCATCACCACAGTTGATTTTAAAGTGTGTTTATCACCCCTGAAAGAAAGTTCGTACCCGTTAGTAGTCACTCCCCATTTCCTCCTTCCCCTTCTCCCTGCGCCAGGCAACTTCTCATCTATTTCCCACCTATATATTTGCTTATTTCGGACATTTTACATAGGTGAAATCATATAGTTTACTGTGTTTGAGATCCGATTATTGACATGTTATAGTTCCTAAAGGGTTGTGCAAACACTGCCCTTGACCTATATTCTAAATTTCATAGTACTGTGGAATTGGGCACACATCATCTTAAAAATAAAAAATAACTTTTTGTCATGGTATATTCAAAAGTTAAGAGTAAGAGTAAATGTTATACACCCCCTCACATACTTATCACTAACTTGCATGGTGATTATTTTGGCCAGTTGTTAATATATGGCCAATAATTGATTTAGCTATAGCACCCTCCCCTTTCCCTTTCCCACTGGATTACTTTAAGGCATATCCCAGACATTATATCATTTATCCATAAATAGTTTAGAATCTTTCTTAAAGAAATAAAGACTTTAATTTTAATTTTTATTTATTGATGAGAGAAAGAGAGAAATATTGACCTGTTGTTCCACTTCTTCTATGCTTTCCTTGGTTGGGTCTTGCATGTACCCTTACTGGGGATCAAACCCACAGCCTTGGTATATTAGGATGATGCTCGAACCAGTTGAGCTACCTGGCCAGGGCTCTGCTTAAGTGTCTTTAAAACGCAGGTGGCAAACACAAAGCCCATGGGTGAATCTAGCCCTCCAATTTGTATCTGGCCTGGCACCTTGTTTCTACCCAGCAGTAGCATTGAGCTCCTTGCCCCTAGTTCAGGAGTAGTTACATTTATACAGTCCTAAAATACATTTGGCCCTTTGAAAGTAACTGTGAGGCTGATGTGGCCCCTGGTGAAAATGAGTTTGACACCCCCTGCTTTAAAAGAATCAGAGTCTACTCCCTTCAGGAGGTTTCAGTGGCCACTTCCTTGTCTAGGGAAGCATGCTTGACTTGATTAGAGGAGCACCAGATTCTAATCATTGTAGGTGTAATTCTTTTTTTAAAAAGATTTTATTTATTTTATTTTTTAAAGTTTTTTTTATTGATTATGCTATTACAGTTTTCCCAATTTTCCCCCTCTATCCAACCCTCCAGCATTCCCCCCAACTTAGTTAATGTCCATGAGTTGTACATATACGTTCTTTGAGTCCTCTGTTTCCTATACCATTTTTTATCTCTCCCCATCTATTTTATGCCTAATAATTATGCTTCTTCTTCCCTGTACCTTTTCCCCCTTAGTCCTCCCTTCCTCCTCCCCACTGAAATCCCTCCATGTGATGTCCATTTCTCTGATTCTTTTCCTGTTCTACTGTTCGTTTAGTTTTTGTTTGTTTTCCTTTTCTTTCAGGTTATTGATAGTTGTGAGTTTGTTGTTATTTTATTGTTGATATTTTTTATCTTTTTCTTAGATAAGACCCTTTAACATTTCATAAAATAAGGGGTTGGTGATGATGAACTCCTTTAACTTGACCTTATCTGGGAAGCACTTTTTCTGCCCTTTAATTTGAAATGAAAGCTTTGCTGGATAGAGTAATCTTGGATGGAGGTCCTTGCCTTTCATGACTTGGAATACTTCTTTCCAGCCCCTTCTTGCCTGTAAGGTGTCTTTTGAGAAATCAGCTGACAGTCTGATGGGCACTCCTTTGTAGGTAACTGTCTCCTTTTTTCTTGCTGCTTTTAAGATTCTCTCCTTATCTTTAATCTTAGGTAACTTAATCATGATGTGCCTTGGTGTGTTCCTCTTTGGGTCCAACTTCTTTGGGACTCTCTGGGCTTCCGGGACTTCCTGGAAGTCTATTTCCTTTGCCAGATTGGGGAAATTATCCTTCATTATTTGTTTTCTATGTCTTGCTCTTGTTCTTCTCCTTCTGGTACCCCTGTAATTCAGAAATTGGAATGTTTCAGGTTGTCCCAGAGGTTTGTAAGTCTCTCTTCATTTTTTTGAATTCTTGTTTCTTTATTCTCTTCCAATTGAATGTTTATTTCTTCCTTTTGTTACAAATCAATGATTTGAGTCCTGGTTTCCTTCCTGTCACTGTTGGTTCCCTGAATATTTTGCTTCATTTCACTTTGGGTATCCTTCATTTGTTTTTTCATTTTTCAACCAAGCTTAATCAGTTCTGTGAGCATCTTGATTACCAAAGTTTTGAATTCTCCATCAGATAGGTTGGCTATCTCATCACTTAGCTCTCTTTCTGGAGTGTTGCTCTGTTCTTTCATTTGGGCCGTATTTCTTTGTCTCGGTGCACCTGCTAAGATGTAAGGAGGTGGGGCCTTAGGTATTCACCAGGGCAGGGCAACCCTCCTTTCTGCGCTGTTGCACTGCCTGTGGGGGAGGGGTTAGAGAGGGAACAGTGCAGCTCGCCTGCTTGGCTCTAGCGCACTTTCCAATGAACTCTCAGGTGAGAATGGGAGTTTCTCCTACCGTCACCACTGCCATAGTCCACAGCCAGCTCTGAGTCTCAGTTTCGCCTTCAGTTAGCCCTGCCTGCCACCTCGAGGTGGTTTTTCTCAGCCGGCCCCACCTCACCACAGGTTCTTACGGGTCTGATTGTTCTGGTTGATTTTTTCTTTAATTCCTTGGTTGTCAGAGTTCCATGCAGTTTGATTATCTGGCATTTCTGGTTGTTTGTTGATTTTAGATTGGTTGTTGTCATCCTTTTGGTTGTGCGAGGAAGCGAAGGGTTTCTACTTACACCTCCATCTTGGCGGGAACCTTATTTATTTATTTTTAGACAGAGGGGAAGGGAGGGAGAAAGAGAGGGAGAGAAACATCAATATGGGTTGCCTCTCGACTGCCCCCTAATGGGGACCTGGACCTGGCCAGCAACCCAGGAATGTGCCCTGACTGGGAATCGAACCGGCGACCCTTTGGTTTGCAGGCCAGTGCTCAATCCACTGACCTACACCAGCCATGGCTATAGCTGTAATTCTTAAATCTGACTGCCCATCATAGTCACCTAAGGAGTGGCTTTTAAAAAAAACAAATAATTTTAAATAAATGGGATCAGAGCACACATGCTATTTTTTTTTCTAAGATTTTATTTATTTATTTTTAGAGAAAGGGGAAGGGAAGGAGAAGGAGAGAGAGAGAGAAACATCAATGTGTGGTTTCCTCTCATGTGCCACCCCCCCAAGGACCTGGCCTGCAACCCAGGCATGTGCCCTGACTGGGAATGGAACTGGCAACCCTTTGCTTTTGCAGTCCAGCACTCAATCCACTGAGCCACACCAGCCAAGGCACACATGCTATTTTTATTGTGGACAATTTTATTGTTTATCTTTCCTCCCCTCATATCAATCTCTACCTTTTATTCCCTACCTTCCCAAGTGATAATATAATGTGCATATTTCTCTGTTTTTCTGTTTATAAAATCCTATGTAGATCTACATACACAGTGTTTTGGAGGGGTTAATATTATAGGGTTTTTTTTCTCTTAACAATACTTCATGAAAATTCCTCCAAGTCATCTTGCTTAATTCAATTATTCTTTTTAGTGGTGGACAATATTTGATATTGAGGATACCATAATGTATTTAGCCATTCTGCTATAGATGGGCATTACTTTAATTCTTGGCTACTGCAAACAAAGTTATAATAAATTGCTATTTTTGCTTCTTACTTCTGGTAGTAAAATTGTTAGGTAAGAGGGTAAATATATTTTCAACCTTAATTGATATTTCTAGATTGCTTTTCAGGAAGACTATAACATTTTACATTGCATAAACAGTACCTGAGTATATTCTCCTACACTTTAAAAAAAATTCTCGCCTGAGGATATGTTTATTGATTTTAGAAAGAGAGAAAGGGAGAGACAGAGAGAGGGAGACATTGATGTGATAGAGAAACATCAACCAGTTGCCTCCTGTATGCACCCCAGTTGGGGACTGAACCCACGACCTATGTATGTGCCTAACTGGGAATTGAACCCACAACCCTCTGGTGCACAGAATGATGTTCCAAGCAAGTGAGCCACCCGGCCAGAGAGGGAATCTCCTACACTTCTAGGGGAAGCCTCTTAAAAATAAATATTCCTGTGTTCTAACCACAAAGATTCTGATTCAGTAGGTCTTTCTAGAGATACAGGAAGTTATATTTTTTAAAGCTCCTAGATGAATCTGAGGTGGTTTTAGGACCACTGCATTTAAACTCCAGGAAGTATAAAATAAATGGTTTTCTAGCTTAATATCAGCAATATGATGCTTTAGCCTGATGACATATATTGGAATCAAAATATCAAATCAACACATGAATTGGCAATAGATATAGATATATCGAATACAGGTCAAGGGCATGTGCATCTTCAGAATGGAAGGCTTAATTAGTCATATTGGGGCAAGCCCCTTGGGAATCACATATCCAGTTTGGAGCAGCTCTTAACAGTCTAGCAATATTTTGAGGAAGAGATAAGCATTTACAGGTTGTTTAGAATTTTAAGTAATTTAGAGAAGCTAATGGAAGTAAAAGAGTGTTACACATACAAAATGTTGCTGAAGAGCTCCTGTTCATAAAAATAGGAGCAAAAATCTAGAGACTTGAATTTTAATAATGGTTAAACTACTTACTACCTGTCAGAGCATGGAACTCATTTCCATGCTATGTAAAACATAACAGGAAGTTTTGATAGATGATTACTATGATCATTTCCATTTCTAACTAGACTGGATAATAGTTTCTTTGTCATCACAGACACTCTAGAGAATCACTATGTTGCAAAATTTCCTCTGTATATATTTTAAGTCTTGGACCCAAGTCTGACAGAAGCAAAGTTGATTGTGCTTACAAAAAATGAAATGAGGCAAGATGGAGACATTCATCTGTCTCTCCACAGGGCCCCTTCTCTACAGGTTTCTTCAAGGCCTTTGTTCTGAGGCCCTTGTGGCATATAAGAAAACTATGCATATTCTAAAACTATTTTTTCTGCATTCCAGGAGCACATCCTCCATTAGATCAGGGATGCATATTAGTTGTTTAATGAAACAACTCCAGAATTTTGTACTGCCAAGCTCAGAGTTTAGGCTCCAAGAGAAGGGAGGGCTTCAACTTATATTTGTCTTTTCCTCCTAAGGCTCTGCAGATGGCATTGAAAGGAGGTTGCACTCAGCCCCTGGCCTTGGTCTCTCAAAGACCCCAACAACAGAAATGGAGCACAATCTCCATGAAGCCAACATAGTGCCTGCTTCTCAGGTAGCATCTCAGGTGCCAAAATGCTGGGCATGGGGTGTTGTGTTGGGGAAGGAATTGGGGAGAGATATTAGTGGCAGGGTTGGTGGTAGGGCAGGGGCATGGTAATGTGGGGTTGTTAGAGGAGAACAAGATCTATGATTGAGCTGCTTTTGAATGAGAGGAGATTGCCACCTAGGTACTACCTTTCAAATATATCTAATTCAGATCTCTACCAGTGAGTTTTACCCTTTTCTCTCCCAAATTCCTGGAAACAGGGTCTGTGGGAAAACCCCAGGTCTGGCGTTACGTGTTTGCCTATGTATGTCTGTGTATTTGAAGGCTACAGCTTGTCAAAACCCCAGCAGGAGTATGGAGAAGATGATAAGTACAGTGCAGAGAAATTTTGCTGCATCTCATGCAATCTCAGTGGCAATGTTGTCTTAGAGAGGTAGGAGGCCCCAGTCTCTTCCCTCAGTGTTGTAAGTAGAATCAGTGTCTTTCTATTCAGAGCACCCTCTTTCTCTTGCTAGGTAAAATATTGTGCAAGTGAAGAGGCAGAAAAAACTGAAGGTTGTAATTTGGGGGAAAGCAATAAGCAAAAATGAGGACACATAGTCATTATTCTATTGACCCACATTTAGTTGAAGCCCAGAGGAATGTCCCTTCCCTGTAGTTGTTCTGCAGGGTGTATTATAGAGTTCCCCAGGGTGAGAAGAGTCCTAGTAGCCTTGAGAGGAGTCTCTGAGAAGCAGTAGCTGCTGATTGGGTCAGAACCCATTGCACTGATCAAAGGAAGAGGTGGGATGGAATATTGTTTTGCTTTTTTCGCCTCACCCTAGTACATGATTGAGTGAGGTCCAGTGTGCTTTCAAGCTGAAATAAAGCATTTGCATTAGCAAATATGGAAAATTATTTTTTAAAATCCTCCTTCTAAGGCCTTTCTTACATAATTAATGCAGTAATTTGTGGGTGAAATGGACAGGGACACCCAAGTCAGCGAGATCAACAAATTCAAACAATTTCAATGACTGGATTTATAAATGTGCCTTTTGAGAATTTCACACACTTGCCCAAGGCAAGTTGAGTTTTCATTACAATAGAGGTCAGGACACAAAGCATCAGTGCATTGAAACTTGTTCTCCAGGTTAGCTGAATAAAAAATTTAAAACAGGTTTTAAATATGTGGTATAAAAATTAAAAGGTACAAAAGGATATAGAGTGAAAATTACTTCTCTGTTCTACCAGTCCTTCAGATGCAGTTTTTCCTCCCTAGAGGCAGTCATTTTTTCCAATCTATTATTTGTCAGTTCCTGAACAACTCTGAACAGTTTGCTATTCTTTTTGGAAAAGGTGGTCTTTTTTTGCCCAGCTGTCTTCTATACCTTTAATGCATTTAATGGTGAGTTGTTAATTTCTAGGAGATTTGGCTTGCTTTCTTCTGACTCCTGTATTATTTATTCATTCATTCATTCTTTTAATTGCTTATTGAGCTTATGTTCTAGGTTCTGTGCCAGGTGCTGGGGATACAGTGGCTAGTGAGCTAGATGTAGTCCTAGTTCTCATGGACTTTACAGTGTACTGGAGACAGATAAATAAACAGTTCTAATATAACATGATAGGATTTAGTGCTATGGAAGTATAATAGAAGGAAATCTAAACTAGGCTTGAAGGATAAAGGAAGCCTTCCTGGAAGACGTAAAAAAATATAAAGGGACCTGAAGCAGATGTTAACTGAATTAAAAGAAGTTTGGTATGGCAAGATTAGAGTCTGGCAAGGGAAGGATGGAGAGTATTGACTAGTAAGACTGGAAAGAATAAAACCAAGGGTTATACCATGAACCACAGTAAGAAGTTTGGGAGGATAGTGAGAAGTGGACATACTGGAGAGCCAGTTAGGAAGCAAAAATCAATGGGACTTGGTGCCTGCCTGCCTTGACATGGGGAAAGGAGAATCAAGGTTCTTGTCCAGGAATTATGGGTTGATTGATAATCATGTATTTGAGGGAGGAGAACCAAGTATATATTTGAGGGAAGAGATACATACAATTTTGGATATACATGATGGGGCAAAGTAGGTTTACAGTTCTATGGAAAATAATACAATAATTAATAAATAATAACACCAGAATGAACTCTGTTTTGTGTACTCATAAATATAAACCTACTTTTGTCCCACCCTGTATTAAACTTGAGTGGAGATACCTTATAGGCCTTTGGATATGAGACATCTAGGCTTGAAATTGAGATTTGAAAATCATGCCCATTGAAGAGGAAGAATATTGTGAAAGAGAGGAGCCAGGACATATCCCCGCAGGGTATCAGATTTAAGGTGGTTCTTCTAAAGAAGTTCTTCTAAAGAACCACCTTAAAAGGAGACTTAGTGAAAGAGATCAGAGAGAGAAGGGAAACCAGTGAAGAGTGGTGTCACTCTCCTCTGTCTAGAAGAAAGGAACAGTTGGCTGTGTCACATGCTGAAAGGACCTGGTCCTTAGGCTATATGGTAAATGCCTACTATGTGCCATGCTATGGTAGATGCTATGAGCATTCTGATGAAAGAACACAAATTGTGTCCTTAAATAGCTTACAAACTCATAAAACAAATAAGATATACTGGCATATATTATTTTATTTAATATTTATTAAATGCCTGTGATGTTCCAGGTGTCGTTCAAAGTGCTGGGGATACTGGAGTGAAAAGAACTGTATTCTACTAGGAGAAAAAGACAATAAACAAGTTAATCCTAGACAATATATGACAAAGAAGAATAAAACAAAGCAAGAGGATAAGGAGTAAAGAGGTAACAGGGTTATTCTCAGGGTTGTTTTGATGGACTAGTGAGGGAAGCTGGCTCTAAGGAAGTAACATTTATTTGATCAGAAACCTCAGTGATATCAGGGTGTGAGCCATGGAAAGAACATTCCAGGTAACAGAAACAGTACGTGTAAAAGGCCTGAACTGGAATAAGTGTGGTGTATTTGTGGAACATTAAGAAGGTTGGAGTGTAAAAGTGCAGGAGTGGCAGGAGATATGTGAGAAAGATTGGCATTGCCATATTACTTAGGAACTCGAAGGCCATGGTAAGGAGGTACTGGGCTGGAGATGGGAAGATTGGATCAGAGGTTGTTGCCATGGTCCAGTTAAGTTGAAATATGAAACCTATGGGTAGAAATGACAGTATTTGGCAAAGGCAACTAATAGGATGACGGATGAAAAGTGCAAAATCAAGGGCAATGTAAATATATTAATCTGGGTGACTTAAGAAAATGTGGTACTGGGAGGAGGAGTTTGGAAGAATGTTGGTTCAATTGTGGATATATTAGTGTTTCAAATGTTAAAGGGGATATTTCTGAGGTTTTGCCACAAAAGTGAATGACTGATGGAGTGTAGAGCAGGACATAAGCATCAGTGAGTGCCAACTTGACAGGCAAACAAGGAGAGAGTGGAATGTAGCGATGACAGGAGAGAAAATGGAGTAGTAGAGTTTGGGTTTTTTTTTTAAGATTTTACGTATTCATTTTTAGAGGGGGAGGGAGGGAGAAAGAGAGGGAGAGAAACATCAATATATGGTTGCTTCTCGAGCACACCCTACTGGGGACCTGGCCTGCAATCCAGGCATGGGCCCTGACTGGGAATTGACCTGGTGACTCCTTGCTTCACAGGCCAGCATTCAATCCACTGAGCCACACCAGCCAGAGCAAGAGTTCTTGATTGTACACTTAAGGAGTTGTATTTTGGTTCCTAATATTTAGAGTATAGAATTTTCTTTCTTAATCCCAGGCTTTCTGAATTTCTCTCTCATTTCTTTTCTGTTTTTAAATTTCTATCTCTATCTCTCTAATTCTACTGTTAGCATTAAGGAGTTTGCTAAAGATGTAGATGGTAGAGTTGGGAAGGTAAGAGCAATGAGGAGGACGAGTTAAGAGAAGAGGATCTGCAGTTTGGTGTCTCCAGTTAATAGTGGTCAGGATGTTTCCTAGAGGGACTAGCAAGAGTGACTGAGTAAACTGAGCCCCTTTCCAGAACACGGCATGTTTGCTCTTTAGTTCCCTCCATTCCCCCGCTTGCCTCACTGTGTTTACCCAACCATGTCCTGCTGTGTGTTAATTCTCATCTCTGTGTTTTTTTGTCGTCTCATTATAAGGATTCATCAAACGCAAGGAAAAAGGCTTTGGAAACCAAGCACCGTTGTTCCAGCTCCTCTTCCCTCCCCGTCATCCATGACCCTCCTGTGTTTCTCCTTGGTCCCCAACTCTACCCACCCCAACCACAGTTCCTGTCCCCAGATGTCTTGATGCCCAGCATGGCAGGGGAGCCCCGTAGATCCCCAGGTAACTCTCCCCTCAACTGTAATATGTGCCAGAATGTGGTACCTTTCCAGGGACATAAAGGTTCAAATTAGTACACCTATAGGTATGTGTGTGTGTGTGTGTGTGTCCCAAGGTGGGGTTGTAAAGGGATAAGAATTACTGCTTTAAGATCAAATATTCTTCTAGATGAATTGTGATTGAATCATTTCTTGGGCAACATAGTTCTTCAACTAAAGGTCTAGAATTCCCAGAATCTAACTACCCATGAAAATGAACTGCTTCAATCATGGTAGGATAAGCTTTTAAGTGAGCAGTGGGAGTTAATATCCAGTCTTTAGAATCCCCCCTAAAACAGAAAGTGTCATCTCTATTAGTTTTCTCTCCTTCTGTCCCCTAAGCCTCAGTTAAAGAATGGCCTATGGTAGACTTGGGAAGACCCTGTACCTCAAATACCCATGCCATGTATAAAGATCCAAACAGTCCTGGGGAAGGTGGGCAGCATCAGTCTGGCTTTCTCCATAGCAAGATTTACTTCTTTTCCTCTTCATGGGCTGAATCTACAGTTTAAGGCAGTGATCCCATTGGGAAATGGGAGGTAATACTAGCATTTAGTTGGTAGAGGCCAGGAATATTGCTAAACTCCTGCAATGCACAAGGAAGTTTCCCTGCACTCCCTTGTCCCACAAAGAAAGAATTATCAGCCCAAAATGTCATTACTGCCAAGGTTGAGAAACCTTGGTTTGTAGATATAAATGCCCCAGGGCAGAGGGTGGTTGTGGTTCTAGAACAGAAGATAGAGTAGTATTGTTGATATCTGTGTCTAAATTTTAGGAAGCTTTGGATAAATAGGCCATCTGGGTAGGTGGACTTTCTGTTACTCTGTGGAACAATCCAGGTAGCCAGTTTCCTTTGACAGTTGTTAGGGGCATCTGATTATATTAGCAGCATTTATTGCAGCCTATTCTGCACCAAATGCTGTCGTGAATACAGAGGAGAAAGAAGGCAGCTCTCTACTCTCAAAGAGCTCAGTGCTTAGTCAGAATATGCATACATACATACATACATACATACATACAACAGTGTAAGACAGATGTTGATGGGATATAAAAAATAAATAATTGGGAAGTATTTTTAGAAGTGATTCTTTTAAGTAAAGGGGAAATAATGTATAGAAAAGGCACTTCACATTGTATGTGTGGGAGGAGTGGCGTGAACAAAAGCAGAGTTCTTAGAATGTGCAGGAATGTGACTGGAGTAGAGGCACCATATTAAGAAAATGAGTGATGTTTTGGAGTGATGGCTCTAGGAGTAGAGCTGTCATAATGAGAATATACGTTTGCAGTATTTGGGAGCCATTCTGGAGTATGTGTGTGTCTGTGCATGCATGTGCATGTGTTGAACTTGAAGGATTATAGTGGAATGAGGCAGAAGTATGGCAGCATCTAGGAGACTATTTTATTTGCCCAGGTTGGAGGTAAGATATTTGATTTGGATGTATATTAAGAGTTTTAAAAAAAAACAAAATTAAAAGCAAGGCTAGGTTTCTTCCTTCCCTTGTGTGTATGTTCTTGGAGGGGAGGAGGGTTGGGAGGAACAGCCTGGAATGGTCCTCTGGGAAGGAGAATGGTTTACTGAAGATGCTCAATCTTTGGGTTTCTTTTCTCTTCTCAGGAACTTCAAGGAGTGCCCAGCAGTTTCTGGCTATGTGTGACAGGGGTGAAACTTCCCAAGGGGTCAAGTATGCAGGAACGACTTGGAACTATCGGAGTCTCCCCCATTGTTCCAGAACAGATGCCTCTTGGGGACCATGGTCAGAGGCCAACCAGCATATTGGGGCTAGATTCCTGAGTACTCCAGGGTGCAAGACTCAGCTAATCCACTCTGCCACACTACCAGAAAGGCACCAGGGCCTTCACATTCCTCGTGATCAGTCCTGGGGGGGTCTTCTCCATTTATCCTCTCATCCTCCCATTGTTCATCCTGTGTCTCTATCATCAAACAGTCTTCATGTACCCCTGAGGTCAGCTTGGAATTCGGGTCCTGTTCCAGGGTCTAGAGCCCCTGGTCCTCGAAGAGTAGATATGCCCCCAGATGATGACTGGAGGCAAAGCAGTTATGCCCCACAATCTGGGCACAGGAGGATAGGGGGACAAGAGTTTCTGTTTGTTCTAGCAGATACCCCTGGAGGAAAGCAGATCAGGCCTAGAGCCCTGCAACACAGTAGGTGGTAAGGGCCACCCGTGTCCTTTCCTGGAGCCACAGCTTTCTCTGTTAAACTGCACTGTGGCAGAGTTCATACCTTACATCCCTGCCAGGGTTGTGCTAGTATCATCTCATCATAGAGTGGGCAGTTTCTCCTAGGGATGCAAGGAACCTCTAATGTGATGTGGCTGTTTGAGAAGGAATATTGGAAATTCCAATTTCCCTTCACCTAGCAAAGAGAAGTAGCTGCTATTTAGGCCTTTATTTGAGCCACTTTAAAGATGAACCCATATTACTCTGGACACTAGCCATTCCGTAGGTCACCATTTTATTCCTGGATATTTTATGTCCCTACTTGTACTTGAGCCCTTATCCTCTGTTCCTCTACTATCTTACCAACTTCTATTCTTTGTTTTATCCACCTATCCCTATCACCTGTCTGTCTTCCCCACTCCCCATTCTTGGAAGGACATATAGCCCTATGGTCACTGTCCTGACCACAGGGCAGTCCTCTTACCCAGGTATTATAGACTGTCAGCCTTCCCTGTGTCCCCAAAACTTAGGCCTAGAATGTGGAGCTTCCAACATAACATTTGCCCTCTGAACAAATGGAGTCAGGAACACTAACACCCTTCTGTCTCAGCAGCAGAGTCATTACTGCCACTTGCTCAGTCGCTGTTGTAAACCCTCAGAGTCAGCTGAACTATTTTAGGGCCAAACATACTGTTTTTGTAAAGTATTTTTCATTAATAAATCTATAAGATAGTTCTATTTAATTCCTTGTCATTTAATTGTCTTATAAAGCCCTTTTGGGCTGGGAGAAGATGGCAGCCAAGTAAGTGGAAGCTGAGTCCACTTGCTCTTGCCCCCAACTCGGATTCACGACTGATCTTCTGAAAAATAATCTGAACAATCAACAGATACTTAGCTGATATGAAGTTTTGAAGCCAGAGTACAGAAGATACCTCACAATGGGCGGTAAGGAGACTTTATAAGTTGAAGGGGAAATACCCATGTGTAGTGCTTACAGCAAGGGAGAGACTGGTCAGAAATTGCAGTTTTGTGACTCCCTTCCCTCCCAGGGCATGGAGCCCAGTCCCTGGCTGGGAGGGACTTAGAAGGATATACAGAGGGGAGGAGACCCAGGCTACACACACACACACACACACACACACACACACACACACACACACAGTGAGCAGCATGTCCATAGCTGTAGCACTAAACGTCAACTGGGAGAGTGCCATAGAGAGAGAGGGACCCTGTCTCCCAAAATGATCAGGCTTGCATCTGGGTTGGATGGAGGCAGACTGTGGCCAGCCATGACCATTAGAGACTTAGTTTTTTGGAGAGGTGGTGTGCACGGAGAACCAGACAGTGACTTAGTGCTGCAGTGGGGTTGCCACAGAGAGACTTTTTAAAAGGGGAGCTGAAGCGTGCTCGGCAGGGACCCCATGCACAGCTGCTGTGCTAGCAAAGAGACAGTGTGGAAGCGCAGTTTACTCCCACTTAATACAGCTGGGTGGGGAGATCGGAAAGTTGCACAGTGAAAGGATTTCTGGGTCCCAGCACAGCTAGCAAGCCAGGGGCTATGCAAAACAGTTCAGGACTGTTGTCTACTGCGAGGGTAGTGGGCTGGGAATTAGATGGGCAAGAGTTGAGCACCTGAGATTGCTTAGAGCCAGGCAGATCCCCCTTCCCCAGCACAGTTCAAATCTCTGGGAAGGGAAGGATGTACCCAGCCCCTACCTCCTGCAGGATTGCAAGTAATGTATCCAGTGGGGAAGTTCTGCAGAACAGTCAGGCCAGGCTCAAGAACCCCCTGCAGGGTGCGTATCCACAGGAGAAAGACAGGAAGAGAAACTCCAAAAGGCCCCATTTTGAACTCTCTCAGGGAGTCAAAATACACCAGTTCCTAGGGCCCTATTCCACTGACACCAGGAAGGCAGAGAGATCAGAAATAGGTGCAACAAGGGGTAATCAGGGCCCACCCAGCCTTGGCTTGCACACAGAGCTGCCATCAGCACCAAGCAAGAAAGAGCTGACCCTCTTACACAGATTGCCCCTCCCTTGAAACAGACAGCTAGTTCATCAGAAATTATACATTATTGGAAATAAGCTGGGACAGACCAAGACCAGTAGTAGAGGGACAGGGGAACACACCCACAGTTTTCCCAGATGACTGAACAGCTCCTCCTAGGGGAGACCTAGGGCTCCCACCCTCCAGTAGAAGCCCCTCTAGAGACAGGTGAAAGTGTTACATGTGGTGCTGCCAGAAGTTGGATGACCCACCCCTGAACCTTGAGCTGATAAAAAGCAAGAGGAGGATCCAGACAAAAGGCAAACACCAAACTCTGCTGAGACAAATTCCACCTCGTTCTTCTTCAGTATTTGCTTAATTTTTTCTTGCATGTATTCTTGTAACATTTTTTCTTTCTCTTCCATTGTATTCCAACTAATTCACTATTTTTGTCTTTTTTATTCTTTTTATTTACATTTCATTTTTATTTCAAATTTCACATTGTATCCTTCTCTTGTCTTACTCCATTTTGCCTGCTTCCTTCTCATTCTTATTTTCATTTAAAATTTTATTTTCCCCCTTTCTACACCTTGTTCTTGTTTCTTACTCTTTCCCCTCCCTCTATCCTCTCAAAATAATTTTCTTTCCTTTAGTCAGCTCACATTCTTTTTCCCTTTCTTATAATATTCTTTCTTTCCACCTTTATTAATCATTGCTTATTTAGTGTGGTTATTACAGTTATTGCTGTTTTTCTTCAATTTTATTCCTATTTTTTTCACTATTTTTAAAATTTCAAATCTCAGGTTAATCTCTCCATCTGTTTTGCTTTCCTCCTGTCTTTGCTTATTTGAGTTTGAATTTTTATTTTTTTCCTTTCTTTGCCTGGATTCTATTCCTTACTCTTATTATTTCTCCTCCCTCTTTTTTTTTTTTTTTACTGGAGTCATCTCAGATTCTCTTTTTCTTATAATATTCTTATTCTCTTTCCTCCTTTGTTATTCTTTGATATCTGTCATTTTTATTGACCCTGTTGAGGTTTTTCTTCAATATTGTTCCTACTGGTTCACTTTTTAAAAAAAAATTTATTTCAAACCTCATATAATATGCTTCCCTTTTCTTACTCCATTTTGCCACCTCTCTTCTCTTTTTAACTTAGGTTATAAATTTTATTTTTTCCCTTTTTTACCTTGTTTCTATTCCCTACTCAGTACTTCTCCCACCTCCTCCCTCTCAAAATCATTTCTTTCTTTTAGTCATCTCATACTTTTTTTCCTATCTTATAATATTCTTAATCTCCACTTTTATTAATTTTTCCTCATTTGCTGTTGATATTGCTGATGTGGTGGGGTATTTCTGCTGCCATGGGTTTGGCTTTTTGGGTAGTTTTGCTTTGTTCTGCCAGCACTTGTACAGCATACTAGATGTGGTGGGGATGCAGACTCTCAGTAAGCCTGCCATAGGTGAGAACCCACCAACGAATGAGCCATCAATAATCAAAGCCCATGTACAAGAGAGCTCACATAATCTGAATAAAGGGTATACCTAGAGCATCCAGCTCAGGAGATCAAAGAGACTGCACCACTGAGTCTCACAGAAATCTACCACAGAAGGCCACCCAGGAAGACGAGGAGTCAAAGCAGAGCAATCTGATGTGCAGAAACAAAAAGTCATCTAAAATGAGGAGACAGAGAGTAGTTATAGAATAGCCATGGGGATGTAAAGTACAGTATAGGAAATGGAGTAGCCAAAGATATTATATGCATGATCCATGGACATGAACAATGTTGCGGGGATTGCCTGAGTGAGTGGGGAGTGCTGAGTGGATGGGGGCAACGGGTTAAAAGTTAAAACTGGGATAAATGTAATAGCATAAAAAATATAATTTCAAAAGAAAAAATGGGAAGACAAAGAAACAACCCCTAATTGAAAGGAATGGAGGAATCCTGAGAAAAAGAGCTAAATGAAATTGAGGCAAACAATCTATCAGACGTACAGTTCAAAATAATGATTATGAGGATGCTCAAGGAACTTTATAGAAGCTACAAGGAACTTAGTGGGAATTATATCAGCATGATAAATGACACAGAAACTATGAATAAGAACCAGGAGGAAATGAAGAATACAATATCTGAAATGAAGAATACACTAGAAGGAATTAAAAGCAGGCTGGATGAAGCAGAGGACCAAATCAGTGAGCTGGAAGACCAGGCAGAGAAAACCACACAGAGCAACAAAATGAAAAAAAAAAATACTCAAAAAGAATGAGGATAGTTTAAGGGAGCATCAGGACAACATGAAACATAACAATATTCACATAGAAATACCAGAGGAAGAAAAGGATCAAGGGATAGAAAACCTGTTTGAAAAAATAATGACAGAAAATGTCCTTAACTTGGTGAGGGAAAAAGTCACACAAGTTCAGTAATCACAGAGGGTCCCAATCAAAATGAATGCAAAAAGGTCCACTCCAAGACACATCGTAATTAAAATGGCAAAATTTAAAGACAAAGAGGGGAGCCTAAAGGCAGCAAGGGAGAAACAGCTAGTAACATTGAAAGGAGCTACAATAAGGCTATCAGCTGATTTCTCAACAGAAACACTACAAGTCTACAAGGGAAACACTACAACCACTACCAGGGAATGACATGAAATATTACAAGTAATGAAAAGCAAGACCTACAACCAAGATTACTCTATCCAGCAAGGCTCTCATTTAAAATGGAAGGCAAAATAAAGAGCTTCCCAGACCAAAAAAGACTAAAAGAATACACCTCCACCAAGCCAGCATTGCAAGAGATGCTAAAGGGACAGCCTTTAAAAGAAGAAACAGAGAGAGAGAAAGAGGAACAAAGGTACAATGGGAAAAATGGCAATGAAGAAGAATTTATCTATAATAACTCTAAATGTTAATGGATTAAATGCTCCAATCAAAAGGCACAGGATAGCTGAGTAGATATGAAAACAAAATCTGCATATATGCTATCTATAAGAGACCTACCTCAGAATAAAAGATCTATACAGGCTGAAAGTGAAAGGATGGAAAAAATATTCCAAGCAAATGGACATGAAAAAAAGCTGGGGTAGCATACTTATATCAGACAAAATAGACTTCAGAACAAAGGCCATAACAAGAGACAAAGGCAGTCACTACATAATACTTAAGGGAGTTGTCCAACGAGAGGACGTAACCCTTGTAAACTCGTATGCACTCAAAGTAGGAGCACCTAAATATATAAGGAAAATATTGGAGGACTTTAAGAAGGAGATCGACAGCAATACAGCCATCGTAGGAGATTTTAAAACCCCGCTGTCAACAATGGATAGATGTTCCAAACAATCAACAAGGATATTATGGCATTGAAAGACACCCTAGATCAAATGGACTTAATTTATATTTACAGAACATTTCACCCCAAAGAAGCAAAGTATACAATCTTTTCAAATGCCAATGGATCATTTTCAAAGATAGAACATGGTTGGACACAAAACAAGCCTCAACAAATTCAAGAAAATTGGAATCATATCAAGCACCTCCTCGGATCACAATGGCTTGAAACTAGAAACCAGTCTCAAGGAAAAAACTCAAAAACATTAAAATACATGGACGCTGACTAACATTGTTATTAAATAGTGAATGGGTTAACAATGAGATCAAGAAAGAAATCCAAAAGTATCTGGAAACAGAAGAAAATGAACACAAAACAAACCCAAAACCTATGGGACACAGTGAAGGCAGCCCTGAGGGGAAGTTCATAGCAATAGGCCTACCAAAAGAAGATAGAAAAATCTCAAATAAACAGCCTAACCCCGTATCTAAAAGAACTAGCAGAACAAAAACAAAGCCCAGAGCAACCAGAAGGAAGGAAATACATAAGATCAGAGCAGAATTAAACGACATAGAGATTTAAAAAAAATCCAAAGAATCAGTGAATCCAGGAGCTAGTTCTTAGAAAAGGTAAACAAAATTGACAAACCTTTAAACAAACTCATCAAGAAAAAAAAGAGGACCCAAATAAATAAAATGAAATGAAAGAGGAGAAGTAACTACTGATACAACAGAAATACAAAGGATTGTAAGAAACTACTATGAACAACTATATGCCAGGAAACTAGAGAACATAGGCGAAATGGACAAATTTCTGGAACCATACAATCTCCCAAAACTGAATCAAGAAGAAGCAGAAAACCTGAATGGAGTGATTATAACTAGCAAAATGGAAGCAATAATCAAAAAACTAACAGCACACAGAGACCTGGACTGGATGGCTTCACAGGCAAGTTTTACCAAACATTCAAAGAAGTACTAACACCTATCCTTCTCAAACTATTCCATAAAATTCAAGAACAGGGAAGACTCCCAAACTCTTTTTATGAGGCCAGTATTATCCTAACTCCAAAACTAGGTAAAGACACAACAAAGAAAGAAAATGACAGGGCAATATCTCTGCTGAACATAGATGCTAAAATCCTCAACCAAATAATGGCAATCTAGATCCAGCAATAGATCAAAGAGATTATGCACCACAATCAAGTGGGATTTATCACAGGGATGCAAGGTTGGCATAACTTTTTCAAACAATAAATGTAATTTATCACAAACAAAATGAGAGACAAAAATCACTTGATCATATCAATAGGTGCTGAAAAAGCACTTGATAAAATCCCGTACCCATTTATGATTAAAAAAACTCAACAAAGTAGGAATAGAGGGAGCATACGTCAACATTATAAAGGCCATATATGAGAAACCTACTTGTGAACATACTCAATGGGCAAAAGCTAAAAGTGTTTCCAATTAAGATCAGGAACAAGGCGAGGATGCCCACTTTCATCACTCTTATTCAACATACTACTGGAAATCCTAGCCACAGTAGTGGCTAAAAAGAAAGAAAAGTCATCCAAATTGGAAAGGAGGAAGAAAAACTGTCATTATTTGCAGACAACCTGATAGTGTAACATAGAAAACCCTATAGTCTCCACCAAAAAAACTACTCGACTTAAGTGAATCCAGCAAAGTAGGGGGATACAAAGTCAATATTCAGAAATCGATGACATTCCTGTACAGCAACAATGAATTATCAGAAAGAGAAACTAAGAAAAAATTCAATTTACTATAGCAAAAAGAAAAAGAATGTACCTAGGAATAAATTTAGCCACAGATGTAAAAGATCTGTACTTGTAATAGAACATTGAAGAAAGAAATTAAGGAAGATACAAATAAATGGAAGCATATACTGTGTTCATGGATTGGAAGAATTAACATCATTAAAATGTCCATGCTACCCTAAGCAATCTATATATCCAATGCAATTCTTTTTTTTTTTTATTTTTTATTTTTCTTCCCTAGACAGGCTTTTTTTTTTTTTTTTAAGATTTTATTTATTTATTTTTGGAGAGGGGAAGGGAGGGAGAAGGAGAGAGAGAGAAACATCAATGTGTGGTTGCCTCTCATGTGGTCCCCACTGGGGACCTGGCCCGCAACCCGGGCATGTGCCCTGACTAGGAATCGAACCTGCGATGCTTTGGTTCGCAGCCCGTGCTCAATCCACTGAGCTACGCCAGCCAGGGCTATCCAATGCAATTCTTATTAAAATACCAATGGCATCTTTCACAGATCGAGGACAAATATTTCAAAAATTTACATGGAACCAAAAAAAGGACCTCAAATAGGTTCAGCAATCCTGAGAAAGAAGAACAAAGTTGGAAGGAATCACAATACTTGATATTAAACTATACTACAACACCACTGTAATCAAAAGCCTGGCACTGCCATAAGAACAGAGACATAGATCAATGGAACAGAATAGAGAGCCCAGAAATAAACCCATGTCTCTCTGGTCAGTTAATATTTGACAAAGGAGAACGAGCATACAATGGAGTAAAAACAGTTTCTTTAATAAATAGTGTAGGGAAAACTGAACTGGTACATGCAAAAAAATGAAACTAGAACACCATCTTACACCATATACCAGAATAAACTCAATATGGATAAAGGATTTAAATATAAGTCATGATACCATAAAACTCCTAGTGGAAAACAGAGACAGTAAAATTTCAGAAATCCCATGTAGCAATATTTTTGCTGATATATCTCCTAGGGCAAGGGAAATAAAGGAAAAAATAAACAAATGGACTACATCAAATTAAAAAGTTTCTGCATGGCTAAAGAAACCATCAGCAAAATGAAAAGGGAACCATCTTATAGGAAGAACATATTTGCCAACGATACATCAGACAAGGGTTTAATCTCCAAAATATACAAAGAACTCATATGACTCAACACCAGGAAGATAGACAATCCAATTAAAAAATGGGAGGACCTGAATAGACACTTCTCCAAAGAGGACGTATGGATGGCCCATAGCCATACGAAAAAAATGCTCAGCATCGCTAGCCATCAGAGAGATGCAAATTTAAATCACAATGAGATACCACCTCACATCAGTCAGAATGGCCATCATAACCAAATCAACAAACAAGTGCTGGCAATGTGGAGAAAAGGGAACCCTAGTGCACTGTTGGCGGGAATACAGACTAGTGCAGCCACTGTGGAAAACAGAATGGAATTCCCTCAGAAAACTAAAAATGGGTCTGCCTTTTGACCCAGCAATTCCACTGCTGGGAATATACTCTAAGAATCCCGAAACACCAATTCAAAAGAACCTATGCACCCCAATATTCATAGCAGCACTATTTACAATAGCCAAGTGTTGGAAACAGCCCAAGTGCCCATCAGTAAATGAATGGATCAAAAAACTGTGGTACATTTACACAATGGAATACTACACAGCAGAAAGAAAGAAGGAACTTCTACCTTTTGTGACAGCATGGATGGAACTGGAGAGCATTATGCTAAGTGAAATAAGCCAGGCGGTGAAAGACAAATACCATATGACCTCATTTATAAGTGGAATCTAATGAACAAAATAAACTAATGAGAAAAATAGAACCAGGGACACAGAAACATGGAACAGACTGAAAGTGACCAGAGGGGAGGGGGGAGAGGGATAATGGTGGAAGGAAGGGGAAGGGATTAAAGAACATGTTTGAATGACTCATGGACATGGACAATGGAGAGGAAATTGATTGTGGGAGAGAGGGGTGGTCTGTGGTCTGGGTGGAGGGGGGTAAAGGGGAAAATTTGGGACAATTGTAATAGAATAAACAATAAAAAAATTGTGGGAGAAAAGCCCTTTTGTATGCTATTACTCTTTTTGTAATGGGCTGGCCTGGATAAGCAAGAGATATCAATTCCCAGGGGCCTGGTGCTCCCAGAGAGTAAATCATGGCATGGACACATATATGTGACAGTGTATGTGTATGAATGAACATATACACACATGTACATATATACATATATGTGTGTGTCTGTGAGATATATGACTTTTGAGTGAGTGAAGGTGAGGAGCCAAAGAGTTGAAGGATATATGTTCAAGGTAGGAGTCAATGTGCATCCAAAATAGAGCGACTTTCCTTGTTACTGCTGCTGCTAGTATATTTCCTACCCTTGTCCTGCCAAGAGGCACTAAATACATTACACGATTTCTCCCAACGCTTTCTCCCTCCCTTCTTAGGGAGATTTCCTAGAGATTAGAACTCCTCTTAGAAATTCACTTAGGGTCTATGTACGCTTGGTGCCCTTCTACAAGTGCGGTGGGGTGCCTCCTCTTCCTTGTTCCTTTCTCCCCAGGTCTGCTCTACCCCTTCCCCTCCTCTGTGGAATTGTACTTCAATGCCAGAAAGATCCATTTTCACCCCTGCCCCTGTCCCAAATTCTCCTCCTTCTAAAAGATAATTTGTGGGCTTTTCGCAAAGAATACCTATTGGGTACTCCTCTATTATCCCAGGTCTCAGGATCATTGAGAGTGACAAAAGGAAAAGGTAGAAAGGTGTTCTTCGAGACCTTTGGACCACTGCTTTTCTAATTATCACCATCCATTGTGGACAGATCCTGAGCGCAACCTGTGCTTCAAGATATATACATCTGAGTACACAGGCTGGTCTCTATCCAGAGTATCAAGAAGGATGTTGTGTTCTTTCCAGGTGAATTCTGTAGACTTTTTGAATACCATTTGGTGTCATCCCAACCTCTGCCCTTACCAGTTTGATTTGTTATTGTTAAGGAGAGAAAGAAACCGTGATGGGATAGGGAAGCATCGATTAGTTGCCTCCCCAACGCGCGCCCAGACAGAGGATCCAACTGAAACCTTTTGGTTACAGGACGATGCTCCAACCTAGCCACACTGGCCTGGGCCTATTTGATTCTTAACCCATTGGGTCTAATCTGCTCTACCTGCATTCTTGCTTTGTGCTTTCAGAGTCTTAACAATTCCAGGCTCTAAATACAAGGAGCAGATTCTCTCTCAAACTCCACTTTGAACGCTCACTTCTCTATAGAGCCTGTAATGACTCCTCTATTTCTCTCGTCCTTTACCAACCAGATCTGGTGCCAAATTGATATACACTTGTCTTTCTATTAGTAGGAGATTTTGAGGTTTGATCACGTCTCCCATCTTACTGGGAGCTCCAAGAGAGCTGGTGCCCCTGCTTCCTAGCACTCATTTATCGCAGCAACTAGCGACCAGCAGCTTCCACTCCCCACTCTGATTTTTGCCTGCCCAGAATTTTAACTTGGTCCCTTGGCCTCGTCTTGTTTCTCCAGCTTCAGTAATTTTGACCAAGTCCCTAGAGCCTGCCCTGCCCCCGCCCCCGCACGCGCGGTGCATGCTGGTCTTAGCCCCTCTGTAGGGAAAGAGGGTCCGCCATGTTCCCCGGCGGCGCCGCCGCTTGGCTCTGGTAGCCGCCACCCCCGCCCCCAACCCCGCCCGGCCCAACGCGTAGCCGAGCCCCGGGCCCAGCATGGCCGCCCCGGAGCCGGCCCGGGCTGCACCGCCCCCACCCTCGCCCCCGCCGCCCCCTCCCGGGGCGGACCGCGTCGTCAAAGGTGAGAGGTGGACGAAGCCCTGGGGGCCTGGCCTGAGGAGCTGTGTGTGAGGGCGGGCGGGAGACCGTCCCCTCCGGAGCGGCCCGGAAAGGCGGGCGAGTGACTGGCTGCCTCCCTTGGGGAGTGGCCCCTGGGCGGGCCCCTGCTGGGCTGGGCTGAGTCGGTAGCGGTGGCTCCTCCGTCTTTCGCTTGCCTTCGGGCCGGGGCGGAGGTTTCGTTCTCGAGGTCTCCTAACCGTAGGGGTGAGGCTAATAGCCGCAGTGAGCCCCTTTTCCTACTCGGCCTGTCAAAGCGGCCCAGAGACCGCGATTAGCTTCCTGCTCTGCGACAGCTGCTCGCCTAGCTTGCCGAGGCTGACCGAGGGGCTCGGAGACCTTCGGCCGCGGGGGGCCGGGCGATGAGCAGTCAGAAATCATCACCTCGGTTTTGGCCCACGCCTGCTCCCCAGTGACAGCCATCCGCCCTATTCGCTCCTGCTTAGCGCTAGCCCCAGGGGTTCGTGGGATTGGACAAGGGTGAAGGGACGAGGCAGGATTTGGGGGCCCTGGCTTTAAGTGCAGTATAGATGGAGAAAAGGCCGCATAAAGGACCTCTCCCTAAAAAGCCTCGTGGGTAAGAAGCAGCATTTGCGTAGAAAACCGTCAACACTGGTCAAAGCCCCAAAGGGGTTCCCTCTTCCCTTGAAGCACAACCCACACACTCCCCCTAGAAGGAAAAGTTAAATATTTCTCAGCTGGGTCAGAATTTATGGGTGTTAGTGAAAACAAGTCAACAGATTAATTTAAAATATAAAGATTGAGGGCTATTTGAGAGTTAACTTAAGATTTTCATGCCCTCTAGGAGAGCCCATCAACTTCAAGCACTGCTGTGGAGGTGAAACACAGTTTGAAATGATTTTTCTTTACCATGTAGCTTGGTCAATACTTTGAAATCGTTACAAAGTTTTTTTTATTGTATTGTTTGTTTTTGAAAGATAGATACTTTTTTTATTCGGTTTCTTAAATATACTGGCACAATGTTTAAACACTGTTAAGCCCAGTTTTTGAAATCTGACCAGATATGTTTCCATTAAAATATTTAAAAACAAAAAAACTTTTTTCCTTTGTGTTGTTTTAATGTTTCAATTTGAGCCTCCTTTGATAATAACACTAATTTGTATCCAGGCTTCTGTAGATAATTTTTAAAAGTTAGTGGTCTGTTCAGCTGGGCCAGGCATTGGAATGAGCTGAATAAAGAGTTTATGGAATCGTTGCCCTGAGAAATCTTTTTAAAAAGAAGGGGGGCGGGTAGATTGGTAGTTCAGGTATTCATTCTATCATGAAATATTAGAATTTTATGGGGGTGGGAATAGGAGACCTGGGCTGCCTCTTTATTTTCTGACTATTTATATGTGTTTATGTTTATTTCCCTGGGTACTCTTCACCCTACTGTTAGATGGCAAAACCAGTCACATTCCTGAACAATAAGTTTATGCTATCCTTATGAATCTTCTTGCTTCTTGTCATATATATGGTAATGTTTTCCCTGTACTGCTTTAATACAATAATAAGATTTCAAACATAGGGCATATTCCTTAGAGTAAATTGTGAATCTCAGTCATATTTGATTGCTATGAAATAAGTCATTTGGTTTAGGTAAATAGGAAAAGAGCTTGTTGACATATGAAGTTACAGTTTAACAGAGCTCATAGATATATGATCTCATGTACTCAGTAGTGTATTCTTCATCAAGACAACTTTCATTTCTTCATGGAATTTGTTAGCTAGTTGAAGTGCTGGATATGGATCACATGTTTATAGAGATGGTTTGCAACAGACTAGTTTGCACATGGAGTATCATCTCTGGCTTCCTTGGAAATTACTGGGAAATTCACCTTGCATACAGAAATCCACTTTTAGATTTCATCTTCAGACTTTCTTGGCCTTTCTCATTCAGTAATTGTATACCATAATGTTACAGTTATTGACAGAATATCTCTGACTAGTTCAACTAGTTCGCTAGTTCTACTCAAGTTTAACTTGTTAAAATCCAGATTTTTTAAAAAGTTCAGTATGTGCTAGTTTTGCAGCTGTACCATTTCATAGTAGTAATATTATGGAGACCTTCTTTGGTATCCATACAGTTTGTCTTTTATGCTTTGAAACTTTTCCTTTTCTCAATTTTATGCTCCTATACTTCTAGTCAGGAGGCCTGTATACTACTGTCATGTAGGTTTTAAGGGTGGGGGTGGGGAATGTCTATCTTTTTCTGTTTAATATCAGATGCCTTAAATTTACTTAATGTGAAGTTTGAGGTACTGGAATACTGTAGGTGATTCATATATAAATGTAATTAGCTCTTCACTGAAATTAGTAGTCGTGATTCCATATCACTAATTATTAGTGATTAGGTTTCCTGTTTAGTTAAAGGAAATTTATTTCTGAGCCCACTCCAGCTGATGGCTGTGGTCAAATTCTTCTATTTTAAAGTTGATGTGGCCCAACTGGTTTAGGTGAGATTAGTATTCACGCTTAACTATGTTCTGTTAAGCATTTTTCTATACTTTAGTTAAGAAGTTGGAAATAAAAAAATAGAAACAAACTAGAAAAAATAGATAACTGTATTTGCATAAGTGTCTTATTGCCCTATCAACAAAATTGGTATGGGTAATTAAAACATAAAACCTTAAGTTTATGTATACTGGTTCCCCCTGCCCCAAATTTGCCTCACCTGAATTATCCAGATACTTCCTTTTCTTTCCAGATACTTTAAAAATGTACCCAGATTTGCCCTGGCAGGTGTGGTTCAGTTGGTTGGAACATCATCTCATACACCAAAAGGTGGCGGGTTTGATCCCTGGGTCAGGGTGCGTATGGGAGGCAACCAGTTGGTGTTTCTCCTTCACATCAATGTTTTTCTCTGTCTCCCTCTCTCTCTAAAATCAGTAAACATATTTTTTAAAAAATGTACTCAAATTTGTAAAACTGGGTTGTCCCTTGAGATTATTATATGTTAGTCTTGATACAAAAATTCACCTTAATCACTTAGAGTGTTATCTGTATTGTGTATATGTTCACTTTAGCATACTCAACGTGACTCTCTTTTGTGTTCGATATATATTCTTTATTTTCTAGGTTATATTAACCCTATTTTTTAAATTATCAGATTTTCTGATTAAGCCAAAATACTGAAGTATGTGTTTTTTTAAATTTTTAAAGCTGATATATTTCTTATGGCCAGCCTTTGGATTTTATTTATAAGCTGCCCTGCTTATAAATCTGAGGTCATTTGACTAAAGTGTTTTCGAGTACCTTAGCTTTATTAGGATTTCTTATTTTTCATTACAGATTTTTAGATGAACCACATAGGTCTTTGGGTCACATAGCTACTTCCATGTTTCTTACTAGTTCTATATCATATTTTAAACCAACTTGAATTTTAATTTTTGTTTATAAGCTATTTTGTGGACTTACCTATCTAAAATATAACTCTTAAAAATGATTTTTAATTTTCTTTCCACCCCCATTAAATCCTTAAGTATACTAAAGTAAGTCTGTAGTACCATGTCCTAAAGAAAGCAAAGGAACAGAATAGTGTGTGTGTGTGAGAGAGAGAGAGAGAGAGAGAGAGAGAGAGATACACCATAGTAACAAGACATCTTAGAAGAAAAATGCCAAGGAGGAAATACAGCTGCTCAGTAGTGAGGCAAGTGAGGCAAAAGCCTCAGGTTCTGGAGCTATTGACTGAATTAGCAAGAGTAGTAAGGAAGTTTAGTGAAAAGGACCTTGATTCATTAAATGAGGTATGTTTAGTGCCCAATCATATGACTTCATTTCATTATAAAAATGCTTATACACAGATGAAATAAGCTGGTGCTAATTGGGCATTCTTGATTGGTATGTAATATTTATTTTAAAACTTCAAATAATCAAATAGAAGATACTTATTGAATGCTTGCTGTATGCTAAGATTGTAGGGAAACAGTAGAAGTGTAAAAAGATAAAATATAATCTTGGTCCTTGGGGAAATAAGTACTCATGAAAAGTTATATATGTCATAAGGATGGGTGTGATTTACCATTGCAAGCTAAGAGGCAGAGCCAGCAAGTTCAAAGGAGATAGTGACTCTGGACTGCAGTGGCCTAGCAAGAGTTTGTATAGGAGGAAATAGGCCTTGAAGTATTGGTAGGTTTCAAATAGGCAGAAGATTGGGACCATTTATTTGTGCAACATTTCGAGTACCTGCTTTGTGCCAGGCATTATACTAGACATTGGGAATATAGAATTAATTAGCTATGTTAAGATAAATTCTCTTGGACTTCTGGCCAAGATGGAGGCATAGGTAGGCGCACTGTGCCTCCTCGCACAACCAAGATAGTGACAACAACAATATAGAAACAAAATAACAACCAGAACTGACAGAAAATTGAAGTTGATGGAAGTCGGACACCCAAGGATTTAAAAATAGACAGGTTCATCCACACCGGTAGGAGGGGCAGAGTCCGGCCGGGCGAGGGACGCGGAACAGAGACCTGAGCAACCAGGGTGGCGCACAAGTCCACAGCAGGCAGACCCTGGGCGCACAAGTGGTGGTGGCTGGTGGGCCCCGGCCAGGGGTTGGCGGCCATTGTGAAGCAAGGCACTGCGCACAACTCAGGGTCCCAGCACCGGGAAATAGAGCCTTGGGTCACTGCCTGACAAGGAAGGTCCCTCGGGGTGCACAGGCCCACCCACATAGGAATTGGTGCCAGCGGGGCCCATTTAGCTTGCGGAAAGTGGTGGAGGGGTCTGAGGTCTTACAGAGAGCAGAGCAAGCACCATTGTTCCTTCTTGGACCCCGCCTCCACATACAGCGTCACAACCCAGCCACTGGGGTGCCCCACCCTGGTGAACACCTAAGGCCTCGCCCCGCACTACAGGAGCTCAACAAGACAAAAAAAAAAAAAAAAAAACCAGCAAAAAGATGTCTCAAACAGAAGAATTGAAAGCCTCAGAACCCATCCTTTTAAGCGACCAAGAGATAGCCAGCTTATCAGATGCACAGTTCAAAGCACTGGTGATCAGGATACTCACAGAATTGGTTGATTTGGGGCACAAATTAGATGAAAAAATGCAGGCTACAGTAAGATTAATGAAGAAAAATGCACAGGGAACCAATAGTGATGGAATGAAAGATGGGTCTCACATCATTGGAGTGGACCAGAAGGAAGAAAAAAATATACAACCAGCAAAGAAAGAAGAAATAAGAATTCAAAAAAAATGAGAGGCTTAGGAACCTCCGGGACATCTTTAAATGTTCCAACATCCGAATTATAGGGGTACCAGAAGGAGAAGAGGAAGAACAACAAGTGGAAAACTTATTTGAACAAATAATAAAGGAGAACTTCCCCAATCTGGCAAAGGAAATAGACTTCCAGGAAGCTCAGAGAATCCCAAAGAAGTTGGACTCAAGGAGGAAAACACCAAGGCATATCATAATTACATTAGCCAAGGTAAAAATGAAGGAGAGAA
>CM052542.1:109470147-109525260 GCA_028533065.1 Trachops cirrhosus
GTCAGCTGATTTCTCAAAAGAGACCTTGCAGGCAAGAAGGGGCTGGAAAGAAGTATTCCAGGTCATGAAAGGCAAGGACCTACATCCCAGATTGCTCTATCCAGCAAAGCTTTCATTTAGAATGGAAGGGCAGATCAAGTGCTTCTCAGATAAGGTCAAGTTAAAGGAGTTCATCATCACCAAGCCCTTATTGTATGAAATGTCAAAGAGACTTATCTAAGAAAAAGAAGATAAAAAACGTGTAGTAAAATGACAGCAAACTCACAATGATTAACAACCACACCTGAAACAAAAACAAGAAGAAACTAAGCAAACAACTAGAACAGGAACAGAACCACAGAAATGGAGATTACATGGAAGGTTAGCAACAGGGGAGTGGGAGGAGGAGAGATGGGGGAAAGATACGAATAATAAGTAGCATGGATGGTAGGTAGAAAATAGACAGGGAGGGCAAGAATAGTAGGGGAAATGTAGAAGCTAAAGAACTTACGACACATGGACATGAACTAAAGGGGGGGAATGTGGGTGGGAGAGGGTGTTCAGGGTGGAGGGGAGTGAAGGGCAGGAAATGGGACAACTGTAATAGCATAATCAAGAAAATATATTTAAATAAATAAATACTGTAAGAAAAAGTAACATCCTTTGAGTAAATCCAAAAAAAAAAAAGATAAATTCTCTTGGAGTGCTGGCGTTCTAGAGGAGGAGACATTATTGCAAGTAAATAATATAATGAACTAGGTACAAAGTGTTGTTGGAGCTGTAAAAAAGGAATTGACTATCTCACCTGGAGTGAAAGCATCATTGAGGTTTATGTTTTGAGGTGTGCCTTGAAGGATGAGTAGGATTTCTCTAGATAGAAGGTAGGGCTCGGTAGCAAATATTTTCTGGTAGAACAAACAGCAGCAGAAAGGCATGATGTTTTTAGGAAGCATGAAATGTGTGATAGTGTGTAAAGTGCTTGGCAAGTAATGGCAGGAGATGAAGTTGTAAAGGATCTTCTGTACACCAAGTTAAGAAGCTGGAGTTAATGAACAGTATAACCTCTGGATGATTGAGAACACAGTTTCTAGAGTCAGATCGACTGGATTTGAATCCTAGGTCTACCTTAACCTATTCACTGTGGACAAGATACTTAATATCACTAAGCCTCAATTTTCATATCTAAAATAGAGTTAATAAAATATCATTATGGGGTTTTTGAAGGATTAATGAAAGTAGTTCATGTGAACTGTGTACCACAGTGCCTGGTCTGGCACATAAGTACTCAACCAGTGGTAGCCATCATCTTCATTATTATTTAAGGTTTTAAAGTAGAGGGATGATCCAATGTCTTGGTTCTTTGAAAGCTAACCTGGTATTGTGTAGAATAAAATTTTAGAGGAGGGGGGACTTAAATCTGCGTGTTAGAAGATTAATGGTGCAGTCCAAATTCATAATGACTGAAGCTGAATTAAGGGGAAGAGAGAAATCACATATGACACAAATTATGAGTAATATAAGGTAGACCTATACTGGATCAGTGATTGGGTATGAGAATGAAATAGGTGGGAGAGCAGAACTTTTTAAGGAAACAGTAATTTTGCTTTAAGGGCTAATTAAATTGAGCAATTGCAGTTAGAGACAGAGATTAGAATGGCATGTAAAAGACAGGTAATGGTCGAATCGAGGAGAACCTTGAAAATAAGTTTCAGGCTTTTTTTCCCCTTTGTTCTTTGGTCCTTAAGAAGCCATCCAACGTTTTTGAGTAGGTTAACAATCAAGGGGAAGGAAAAGTAGAGCATGGATTTTTCTAGTTCACAAAGTGGTAAGAACTTGAACTAGCTAGCATTGATTGCAGTAATGGAGATATAAGAAAATGAGAATTTGAAGAATCAGTAGGACTTAAGAGTCCAAGAAAAGAACAATTTCACCAAAATTTTAAGCCCAAGTGACGGAGAATAGTAATGCCACAACAAAAATCAGCCCAGAAAGGGAACCAGTTTTGAGGGAAAGGTATTGTATTCACAGAACCACCACAAATTAAAAGGAATCCAAGGGATACCTTGAAATTTTGAAGACAGTGCTGTGGGATTATTGACGTTTAGGACATGTAGCCAATGCATGCTTCTGTCTCTGGTCATTGAAATGGTTATATGGTTTTTCATGATTAAGAGACTTCTGATGAATAGTCACTAGAGCATTGTCACTGTGTTGGTCTAAGACAGATGGTATTGGAGTAGCATTTAAAGACCCCAATTTCAACCATGGTTCTACGATGCTTATTAAGGTAGAGCTAGGATTCAAACCCAGTCAGTTGAAACACCTAGAGAGAGTATTTAAATTCTTTGAACCTGTTATCTCATTTGTGAAATGGAGCTAAAACCTGCTTTACCAACTCACAGGATATTGCTGAGAATTATACAGGTTTATGTATGTGAAAATACTTTGTTAACTGTAAACAAAGCACTATAAATATAGTTAATTGCTGTTAAATTTGGGTCAAGATATACAGGTATTTTAGAAACTGTAACATATCTTCAATTCAATAAACATTTTTTGGTACCTATGTTCTAATCACTAGGTATGTGGAAATGAAAGACAGCCCCCTCCCTTCAAGGAACTCATAAGCTTGTTGGGGAGACAGATATTTACAGTATAGTTAGTAAGTGCCATGATATAGATGTGTATCATATGTCATGCTATAGGACCACAAAAGAGAAAGTGACTTTCACCTAGTCTGGAAACATCGGGAAAAATTTTCTTTTTCTTTTTCTTTTGTATTTAATCTTTATTGTATTTTTTTCCCATTACCATTAATGGTACCTCCCTTCCCCCAGCAGTCACCACACTGTTGTCCATGTCCATGAGTCCTTTTTCCTTGCTCAATCCCTCCAATGCCTAACCTCTCCCACCCCTACTAGCCATCATCTGCTCTCCATCTATGAGTCTGTCTCTACTTTGCTTGTTAGTTCAGTTTGTTCATTGGATTTCACATATGAGTGAATTTATATGGTATTTGTCTTTCTCTGACTGGCTTGTTTCACTTTGCATAATGTTCTCCAGGCTCATTCATACCGTTCGAAAAGGAAAAATTTTCTTCTTTTTAATGGCCAAGTAGAATTCCAATGTCTAAATGGCCCATAATTGTTTTATCCACTCATCTATTGATGGATACTTGGGCTGCTTCCATATCTTGGCGATTGGAAATAACATTACAGTGAACATAGGGGTGTTTATATTATTTAGAATTAGTGTTTTGGGTTCCTTCGGATATATTCCCAAAAGTGGGAGGGATTGCTGAGTCAAAAGGCAGACCATTTTGTAATTTTTTGAGGTATCTCCATACTGCTTTCCACAGGCAGATGTACCAATCTGATTTCTAACCAACAGTGCAAAAAGGTTCCCCTTTCTCTACATCCTCGCCAGCACTTGTTGTTTGTTGATTTATTTCTTTTATTCTTTAAGGATTTTATTTATATATTTTAATTTTTATTGTAATATATTTTCTTGATTATGTTATTACAGTTGTCCCATTTTTTCCTCTCCTTTATTCCCCTCTTCCCTGTACCCCCCACCCCTCACACACACCTTATTCATGTCCTTGGCTAGTATATATATAAGTTCTTTGGCTTCTCCATTTCCCATCCTATTCTTAACCTCCTGCTGTCTATTTTGTGCCTCCCAATTAATGCTCCTTATTCTGTATACCTTTTCCCCATTCTCCCCCCCTCCCCACTGATAACCCTCCATGTGATCTTTATTTCTGTGAATCTGTTGCTATTCTAGTTTGCTTAGATCGTTTTTGTTTTTGTACGTTCAGCTGTTGATAGTTTTGAGTTTGTTGTCATTTTACTGTTCATATTTATGATTTTTTTTTAGCTAAGTCCCTTTAACATTTGATAGAATAAGGGCTTGGCAATGATGAATTTGACCTTTATGTGGGAAGGACTTTAATTTGACCTTATGTGGGAAGCACTTTATCTGCCCTTCCATTCTAAATGATAGCTTTGCTGGGTAGAGTAATCTTGGCTGTAGGTCCCTGCTTTTCATGACTTCCAATACTTCTTTCCAGCCCCTTCTTGTCTGCAAGGTTTTTTTTTTTTTTTTTTTTTTTGAGAAATCAGCTGATAGTCTTGTAGGAACTCCTTTGTAGGTAACTGTCTCCTTTCCTCTTGCTGCTTTTAAGGTTCTCTCCTCTTTAATCTTGGGTAATGTAATTATGATGTGCCTTGGTGTGTTCCTCCTTTGGTCCAACTTCTTTGGGACTCTGAGCTTCCTGAACTTCCTGGAAGTCTGTTTCCTTTGCCAAATTAGGGAAGTTCTCCATTATTTCTTCAAATAAGTTCTCAATTTCTTGGTCTTCTTTTTCTCCTTCTGGCACCCCCGTGATTCTGATGTTGGAACGTTTAAAATTGTCCCAGAGGTTGCTAAGCCTCTCCTAATTTTTTTTGAATTCTTGTTTCTTCATTCTGTTGTGGTTATTTATTTCTTCCTCCTTCTCTAAACCATTGAGTCCTGGTTTCCTTCTCATCACTGTTGGTTCCCTGTACATTTTCCTTTATTTCATTTTCATAGCCTTCACTTTTTCCTCTGATTTGTGACCAAATTCAACCATTTCTGTGAGCATCCTGATTACCAGTGTTTTGAACTGTACATCTAATAGGTTGACTATCTCTTTATCGCTTAGTTGTATTTTTTCTGGAGTTTTGATCTGTTCTGTCATTGGGGTTATGTTTTTTTATCTTGGTGCATCCGTTTCATAGTAAGGGGCAGAGCCTTAAGTATTCCCTAGAGCAGGGCAACCCGTGTTTCTGTGCTGTGGCTCTGTGTGTGGGGGAGGGGTCCCAGAGGGAACAATGCTGCTTGCTCAGTCCTCAGCAGTTTTCAGTCACTTCCTTGGTACCTAGAAGCAAATTGGGCCCTTCTGGTGCTGATTCCCCGAGTAGGTGGTTTTGTGTATGTTCTAGAACCCTGTGGGTCTCTCCAGCAACCTCTCCTATGAGGCTGGGAGTTTCTCCCAATGCCTAAACACCCACAGGTTTTTTCAGTCAGAGGCTTTGAGTCTTTATTCCCACTCCCCACCCCCTACCTCCTGCACTGGAACCCTGGGTTGCTCGATCTGTCTCGCTCCCCAATTGTTCCTCTGGTTTATCAGCATACAAATGTGGGACCACCCGCTCTGCCACCTGCCACCTGGCCCACCCCTGTTCTCCAGCCACCACGTTGCCACAAGACCTCTCCACCCCAGCTGCCCTTCTCTGCCCCTCCTATCAGTCTGGATGAGTATTTCTTTAATTCCTTGGTTGTCGGACTTCCATACAGTTTGATTTTCTGGCAGTTCTGTTTACTTTTTGTTTTTAAATTTGTTGTCCTTTTTTTGGTTGATGGCCGGAAGTCTAAAGATTTTATTTATTTATTTATTATTTATTTTTTAAATATATTTTATTGATTATGCTATTATAGTTGTCCCATTTCCCGCCCTTTACTCCCCTCCAACCTGCTCACCCTCTCCCACCCACATTCCCCCTTTAATTCATGTTCATGTGTCATAATTTCTTTAGCTTCCACATTTCCCCTACTATTCTTACCCTTCCCCTGTCTATTTTCTACCTATCACCTATGCTACTTATTCTCTGTATCTTTCCCCCCCTCTCCTCCTCCCACTCCCCTGTTGCTAACCCTCCATGTGATCTCCATTTTTGTGATTTTGTTCTTGTTCTAGTTGATTGCTTAGTTTGTTTTTGTTTTTGTTTTGGGTGTGGTTGTTAATCATTGTGAGTTTGCTGTCATTTTACTGTACATGTTTTTTATCTTCTTTTTCTTAGGGAAGTCCCTTTAACATTTCATACAATAAGGGCTTTGTGATGATGAACTCCTTTAACTTGACATTATCTGAGAAGCACTTTATCTGCCCTTCCATTCTAAATGAAAGCTTTGCTGGATAGAGCAATCTGGGATGTAGGTCCTTGCCCTTCATGACTTGGAATACTTCTTTCCAGCCCCTTCTTGCCTGAAAGGTCTCTTTTGAGAAATCAGCCGACAGTCTGATGGGAACTCCTTTGTAGGTTACTATCCCCTTGTCTCTTGCTGTTTCTAGGATTCTCTCCTTCATTTTAATCTTGGGTAGTGTAATTATGCTGTGCCTTGGTGTTTTTTTTCCTCCTTGAGTCCAACTTCTTTGGGACTTTCTGAGCTTCCTGGACTTCCTGGAAGTCTATTTCCTTTGCTAGATTGGAGAAGTTCTCCTTTATTATTTGTTCAAATAAGTTTTCCACTTGTTGCTCTTCCTCTTCTCCTTCTGGCACCCCTATAATTCGGATGTTGGAACGTTTCAAGATGTCCTGGAGGTTCCTAAGCTTCTCATTTTTTGAATTCTTATTTCTCCATTCTTTTTGGTTGTTTCTTTCTTCCTTTTGGTCCACTCTATTGATTTGAGTCCCAGTTTCCTTCCCATCACTATTGGTTCCCTGTGTATTTTCCTTCATTTCTCTTATCGTAGCCTTCATTTTTTCGTCTAATTTGTGACCAAAATCAACCAAATCTGTGAGCATCCTGATCACCAGTGCTTTGAACTGTGCATCTGATAGGTTGGCTATCTCTTGGTCACCTAAAAATATTGGCTGTGGGGCTTTGATTTGTACTTCAGTTTGAGCCTTTCCCCGCCCCCCACCCCATTCTGGTCCCACCTATTACTGAGTGAGGGGTGGAAGCTTAGGTGTTCACCAGGGTGGGGCAACCCAGTTTCCGGGTTGTGATGCTGTATGTGGGGGCGGGGTCCGAGAGGAAACAGTGGCGCTTGCTCCTCTCTCCATAGGATTTCAGTTTCTTCTGCAGCTTCCCCAAGCAAACTGGGCCCTTCTGGTGCTAATTCCCGTGTGGGTGGGCTTGTGTATGTTCTAGCACCCCATGGGTCTCTCCTGTCGGGCTGGGAGTCTCTCCCTGCGCCCCCATAGGGATTTTCAATCAGGGTCCTGAGGTTCTATTTCCCGGCGCTGGGACACTGTGTCACACGGTCCGCCTCACTGCCCAATTTCGCCTGGTTTATCAGCACACGAATGTGGCCTGGACAGCCAGGTGCCTTGCACGCAGTGCCTCGCTTCACAGTTGCATCCTCACTGGGTCTGCGAGCCGCCTGTGTGCTAGGGATGCCGTTACAAGTTGCTTTTCCTGCCCACCCTCTCTGCCCAGCCGCCGGACTCCGCCCCTCCTACCAGTCTGGATGAATGTGTGTATTTTAACTGCTTGGTTGTCAGACTTCCATACAGTTCAATTTTCTGTCGGTTCTGGTTGTTATCTTGTTTCTAAATTGTTGCTGACCTTATTTTGGTTGTGGGAGGAGGCATAGTATGTCTACCTATGCCCCCATCTTGGCTGGAAGTCTGTTTATTTATTTTTAGAGAGAGGGGAAGAGAGGGAGAGAAACATCAATGTGTGGTTGCCTCTTGTGTACCCCCTAGTGGGTACCTGGCCTGCAATTCAGGCATATATCCTGACTGGGAATTGAACTGGCATCCCTTTAGTTTGTAGGCTGGCACCCAATCCACTGAGCCACATCAGCCAGGTCTTTTGTTAATTTATTAACGATAGCTATTCTGACGTGTGAGATCACATCTCATTGTGGTTTTAATTTTCATTTGTCTGATGATTAGTGATGTTGAGCATCTTTTCATATGTCTCTTGGCCATCTGTATGTCCTCTTTGAAGAGGTGTCTATTCAGATTCTTTGCCCATTTTTTAATTGGGTTGTTTGTTTTTTTGGTTTTGAATTTTGTAAGTTCTTTATAAGTTTTGGATATTAACCACTTATTAGATGTATCAGCAAATATGTTCTCCCATTCGGTGGGTAGTCTTTTTATTTTGTTGGTAATTTCCTTTGCTGTAAAAAAACTTTTTAGTTTCATGTAGTCCCATTGTTTATTTTTTCTTTCATTTCCCTTGCGTGAGGAGATATATTCGATTAAAAATTTCTACAAGCAATGTCTGATATTTTGCTGCCTATGTGTTCTTCTAGGATTTTTATGGTTTCAGTTATAATATTTAAGTCTTTAATCCAGTTTGAATTTATTGTGTGTGGTGAAATAAGGTGGTCCAGTTTCATTTTTCTTCACGTATCTGTCCAATTTTCCCAACACCATTTACTGAATAAACTATATTTAGCCCACTGTATGTGCTAACTTCCTCTGTCAAATATTAATTGAGTATGAAGGTGTGGATTTATTTCTGGGGTGTCTATTCTGTTCTATTGATTATGTGTCTTTTTATGCCAGTACCAGGCTGTTTTGAGTTCTATGGCCTTAGAGTATAGTTTGATATTAGGTAGTGTGATTCCTCCAACTTTGTTCTACTTTCTCAGGATTGCTGTTGCTATGCAGGGCCTTTTGTGGTTCCATACAAATTTTTGAAATATTTGTTCTAGTTTTGTGACATACATCATTGGAATCTTGATAGGAATTGTGTTGAATCTATAGATTGCTTTGAGTAGCATGGACATTTTAATGATGTTAATTCTTCCTATGCATGAACAAGGTATATATTCCACTTATTTTTTTGTTTAAAAATATATTTTATTGATTATGCTATTACAGTTGTCCCAATTTTTCCCCTATGCCCCCCTCTACCTGGTACCCTCCATTCTTTCCAGCAGTCCACCCACTTAGTTCATGTCCATGGGTCATGCATGTAAATTCTTTGGCTTCTCCATTTCCTGTACTGTTCTTAATATCCACCTGTCTATTTTGTACCTACCAATTTATATTTATTAATCCCTGTACCTTTGGTTCCATTCTTCCTTGTTTCAGCTGATAATCCTCCAAATGATCTTCATATCTATGGCTCTGTTTCAGTTCTGTTTGTGTGCTTAGTTTGTTTTTTAGTTCAATTGTTCATAGTTGTGAATTTATTGCCATTTTAATGTTCATATTACTGTTCATAACTACTGTTCATGATGTTCAGATTAATGTTCATAATCTTCTTTTTCTTAAATAAGTCCCTTTATCGTTTCATGTAGTAATGGTTTGGTGATGGTTAACTCCTTTAGCTTTATCTTGTCTGGGAAGCACTTCATCTGCCCTTCAATTCTAAATGGTAGCTTTGCTAGATAGAGAAATCTAGGTTGTAGGTCCCTGCTTTTAATGACTTGGAATATTGCTTGCCAGTCCCTTCTAGCCTACAAAGTTTCTTTTGAGAAATCAGCTGACAGTCTTACAGGGAACTACCTTGCAGGTAACTAACTGCTTTTCTCTTGCTGCTTTGAAGATTCTCTTTATCTTTAACCATTGGCACTTTAATTATGATGTGTCTTGGTGCGGTCCTCTTTGGGTCCATCTTGTTTGGGATTCTGTGTTTCCCAGACTTGTGTATCTATTTCCTTCACCAAATTAGGGAAGTTTTCTTTTACTGTTTTTTTCAAATAAGTTTTCAATGTCTTGCTCTTTCCCTTCCCTTCTGACATCCCTATGATTTGAATGTTGGTACTGTTGAAGATGTCCCAAAGGCTGCTTAACACTATCCTCGTTTGTTTTGATTCTTTTTCTTCTTGCTGTTCTGATTGAATGTTTTTACCTTCTTTATGTTCCAAATCATTGATTTGGTTTTCAGCCTCATTCCTCCCACTGTTGGTTCTTTGTAAAAAAAATGTTTTTAGTTCATTTAGTGTAACCTTCATTTCTGCCTGGGTCTTTTTTATGCTGTTGAAGTACCCAGTAGTTCCTTGAGCATCCTAATAACCAGTGGTTTGAACTCTGCTTCTGATAGATCATGTATCTCCACTTCATTTAGTTCTTTTTCTGGAGTTTTGTTCTGTTCTTTTATTTGGACCATATTTCTTTGTCTCCTCATTTTGGCAGCCTCTCTCTGTTTCTTTTTGTGTATTAGGTAGAGCTGCTTTGACTCCCTGTCTTAGTAGCATGACCTATTATAGAAAAGCGCATTTGTAAGTTATATGGGGTAGAGCCTTAGGTAATTGCCAGGGTAGGGCAACCCGAGTTGCCAAGTCATGCTCTGTGGTTCTGTGTGGGAGAGGGCTTAGAGAGGGAACAATGCCACTGCCTGGCCTCTGGGGTGTTCCCCAGGAGGAAGCTGTCTCCCTGCACTCGCCCTAATGCCAGTCACTTCAGTTTCTCCCCATATGCCACTAGTTGGCTTCCAGCTGTTGCCCTGGTGCTGACGCCTAGAGTGAGTGAGTGAGTCTTTGTAAATCCTGTCTGTTGGGGGCCCTTTTCAAGGAGACTCCTGAGAATCCTGCAGTTTCTTCCACTGCCCCATCCCCAGCTGGTTTTTACAGTGCAAAATTATGGACACTTATCTTCCTGGTGCTGGAACTGTGGGCTGGGTGGTCTGGTGTGGGGTGGGATCCCTCACTCCTGAGGTATCCCTCCCAATTTTTATCTACCACACATGGGTGTGGGACCCCTGGTCCATGTCTCTGTGCCTCTGTGCATTTCTGTCCCTCCTACTCATCTGAATGAATGTGGCTTCTTTAATTCCTTGGTTGTCAGACTTCCATACAACTTGATTTTCTGACGATTCTGGGTGATACTTGTTTTGTTATCTAGTTGTAATTTTTGCTGTGGTTGTGCGAGGAGGCGAGCTGTGTTTATTTACACCTCTATCTTGACCAGACACTCTGCTTCCAGTTAGTTATTTGTATCTTCATTTTCTTCAGTGTCTTATAATTTTCTGAGTATAGGTCTTTTACAAAATCTTTGGTTAGGTTTATTCTTAGGTATTTTATAGCAATTGTGAATAGGATTGTTTCCTTAATTTCCCATTCTGTTAGTTCATTATTGGCATATAAAAATGCAGCTGATTTCTGGATATTAATTTTGTATCTTGCTACTTTGCTGAATTCATTTTTCAGTTCTAGTAGGTTCTTGGTGGAATCTTTGGGGTTGTCTATATACAGTATCATGTCATCTGCAAATAAAGACAGTTTTACTTCTTCCTTTCCAATTTGGATGCCTTGTATTTCTTCTGAGTGCTGTGGCTAGGATATCCAGTACTATGTCAAGTAAGAGAGGTGAAAGTGGACATCCTTGTCTTGTTCCTGATCTTAAGGGGAGTGCTTGTTTTTGTCCTTTGAGATGGAGGCTGGCAGTGGGTATGTCATATATGGCCTTGATTATGTTTAAGTATGTTCCCTCCATTGCCACTTTGCTGAGAGTTTTTATCATAAATGGGTGCTGGATTTTATCAGAAGCTTTTTCCGCATCTATTGATAATGACCACGTGGTTTTACCCTTCATTTTGTTTATGTAGTGAATCAGATTTATTGATTTGTGAATGTTCTACTAACTTTGCGTTCCCAGAATAAATTCCACTTGATAATGGTGTATGATCTTTCTGATGCATTGCTGTATTTGGTTTGCTAATATTTTGTTGAGGATTTTAACATCTGTGTTCACCTGGGATATTAGCCTATAATTTTCTTTCTTTGTAGTGCCTTTATCTGGTTTTGGAATTAAGATAATGCTGGCCTCACTTCCCTCCTCTTGAATTTTATGAAATAGTTTGAGAAGGAGAGGTGTTGGTTCTTTTTGAATGTTTGGTAAAATTCACCTGTGATGCCATCTGGTCCAGAGCTTTTGCTTTTGGGAGTTTTTTGATTACTTACTCAGTTTCTTTAGGTGTAATCTGTCTACTCAAATTCTCTGATTTTTCCTGATTTATTTTTGGAAGATTATGTTTCTAGGAATTTGTCCAGGTTGTCCAGTTTGTTGGCATATAATTGTTCATCATATTTTCTTACAGTCCTTAATATTTCTTTGGTGTTAGTTGTTATTTCTCCTCTTTCATTTCTGATTTTATTTGGGTCCTCTCTCTTTTTTCTTGATGAGTCTGGTAAAAGGTTTGTCAGTTTTGTTTATCTTTTCAAAGAACCAGCTCTTGGATTCATTGATCTTTTGTACTGTTTTTCTTACACTCTGCTCTGTTTATTTGTGCTCTGGACTTGATTATTTCCTTCTGGACTTGATCAAGTTCCTTTAAGTGTAAAGTTAGATTGTTTATTTGAGTCTTTTCTTGTTTTTTTTGAGCTAGGCCTGTAATGCTATGAATTTATTTCCCTGTTAGGATTGCTTTCCCTGTGTCCTAGATTTTGGATTATTGTGTTCTCATTTTCATTTGTTTCTAGGTATCTTTTAATTTCTTTCTTGATCTTATTGTTGACCCATTCATTGTTTAACAACATATTTTTAGCTTCCATGCCTTTGTGTGTTTTTCAGTGTTCTTGTGATTGATTTCTAGTTTCATAGCATTGTGTTCAGAGAAGATGCTTGATATGATTTCAAACTTCTCAAATTTATTGAGGCTTGTTTTGTGACCTAACATGTAGTCTGTCCTAGGAAATGTTCCATGTGTACTTGAAAAGTGTGTATATTCTGTTGCTTTTGGGTGAAATGCTGTCAAGTTATCAATTAAATCCATTTGATCTAGTGTGTTGTTTAAGGCCACTGCCCTCTTGTTGATTTTCTGTCTGGAAGATCTATTCATTGAAGTCAGTGGGATATTAAAATTCCCAACAGTTACTGTATTTCAGTCAAACTGTCCCTGTGTGTCCTTCAAGATTTGCTTCACAAATTTAGGTGCATCTGTATTCAGTGCATAAATATGTATTAGGGTTATATGCTCTTGTTGGATTGTTCCCTTTATCATTATATAGTGTCGTCCTTTGTCTCTTATATAGCCTTGGGTTGAAAGTCTATTTTGTCAGATATAAGTACTGCTACCCCAGCCTTTTCTCTTTTCCATTTGCATGAAATACCTTTTCCATCCCTTTGCTTTTATTTATTTAAAGGCTGTATTTTTATTTATTTTTAGAGAGAGAGGGGAAGAGAGGGAGAAAGCGGGGGAGTGAAACATCAATGTGTGGTTGCCTCTTGCACACCTGCTACTGGAGACGTGACCTGCAACCCAGGCATTGTGCCCTGACTGGGAATTGAACTGGCGACCCTTTGGTTTACAGGCCCGCTCTCAATCCACTGAGCTACACCAGCCAGAGCCCATCTCTTTACTTTTAGTCTGTGTATATTTGATCTGAGATGGGTCTCTTTGAGGCAGCATAAATATGGGTCTTGTTTTCTTATCCATTCAGCCACCCTGTGTGTTTTGATTGGAGCATTTTAGCCATTTACATTTAAGATGATTATTGATAGATACATATTTAGTGCCATTTTATTGTTAGACTGTTTTCTTCTGCTTATTTGTTCTTCTTAAAGCAAACCCTTTAACTTTTGTTGCAGTACTGGTGTGTGGTTAACAAACTCCTTTAGCTTTTTCTTGTCTGTGAAGCTCCTTATTTCTCCTTCAATTTTTAATGATAACCTTGCTTGGTAAAGTAGCCTTGGTTGTAGGTCCTTGCTTTTCATTACTTTGAATATTTCACACCACTCCTTTCTGGACTGAAATGTTTCTATTGAGCAATCAGATGACTTTCTAATTGGTGCTCCCTTGTAGGTTACTACCTGACTTTTCCCTTGTGGCTTTTAGGATTCTCTCCTTGTCCCTTGTCATTTTAATTATGATGTGTCTCAGTGTAGGCCTCTTTGGATACAGCCTGTTAGGGACTCTCTGAAGTTCCTGGACTTGTGTGACTTTTTCCTTCACCAGATTAGGGAAGTTTTCGGTCATTATTTCTTCAAATAGGTTCTCAATCCTTTGCTCAGTCTCATCTCCTTCTGGTATTCCCATGATGCGGATGTTGTTATGCTTCACCTTGTCCAAAATATTTCTTAAGCTCTCCTCATTTTTTAAATTTCTTTTTTCTTTTTGCTGTTCTGCCTGGGTGTTTTTTTTTCTACGTTGTCTTCCAAATCACTGATGTGATCCTCTGCTTCATCTCAACTACTGTTTATTCCTTCCAGTGTATTATTTATTTCAGATCTTACATGCTTTATTTCCGACTGGTCCTTTTTAATGGTTTTTGTATCTTTTTTTTCATGCTGTTCAGTATCCTTGTAATCATTACTCTAAACTCTCTATCTGATAAATTGCTTGCCTCCATTTCATCTAGCTCTTCTTGAGAATTCTCTTATTCTTTCATTTGGGGTCTGTTTCTTTGTCTTCCCATTTTGGCTGCTTCTTTGTTCCAATGTATTGAGTAGATCTACAAAGTCTCTGGTGTAGGCCTTTGTTAGACACTGCTTTTGACTAGCCCTAGTCAACCTGTTTGGAGCTTTCAGAAGAGTGCGACTCCCTCAGCTGAGCCTGTTTATGTGCAGAAGGAACAGGCTGCACATCAAGGCTGCCTTTTCTTAGCACAGGGCCCTGGTGAGGGTCAGCTGAAGTCTCATAGAGCTCCCAGAGATCTGCCTTAGGTGTTAAACTAATTGGTGTTATGGTCTCAAGCTATAATCAGAAGCCCTGCTTAAACACCACAGGGTGGTCCTATTGCTTCCCCTCAGGCTGATGCACTTGGAGGGGAGTGCTCTGCCTGAGAAAGGTGCCTCCTGCAGTATGGGAAATAATAACTCAGCACAGGAATCCTAGTGGCTGTTCCTTCATTCTTTCCCCAGAACCACCAACCCCAGACTCTCCTCAAGTGTCTCTAGTGCACTTTGCCGTCCCTCTGCTAGAGCCCAAAGTAAGTGGCTGCAAATGAAATTTTGAGCATTGGCCCCTTAAGAGGCTCTCTGAGTCTCCAGCCATCTCCCTGGCAGACAGAAACCCTGCTGCTTTTCACAGCTGGATATTATCTGGGTTCTCTGGTTCTGGTGCTATAGGCTGGGGTGCCTGGCTTGGAGTTTAGACCCCACACTTCTCAAGGGGAGCCCTCCAGCTGCTGAAATATCCCTCTGGAAATACAGCTGCTACCCGTATGGCCTGGCCAGTTGTTTTGTTCCTCCTCTGCATGCCCTACCAGTGAGATTGTGGTGAAGTGGTTTTTTCCATCTGTTGGTGGTTATAAAGCGTCTCTTCAGCTAGTGTTCAGTTGGTTATTTAGGATGATTTCTCTACAATTTAGTTTTAATTGTAGATTGGTCCTGGAAGAAGGTTAGTGTAGCTTCTACTTACTCCTCCACCATGTTGGATCTCTCCTCATATGCACTTTTAAAGGATTGAGTTCTTTCTAATTTTTTCCCCTTGTATGGGAATGTGCTTATTTATACTTCCTTAGGTAATTGATATAACTCTAACCCAGCCCCCTGTTTTTAGTTACTTTAAGTTATGAAATGTGAAGAAGCAATTAATTCTATATAATTCCAGTCTTCTATATAATAATTGCTAATCACAATGATGACCCAGAAACATCAAGAAAATACTAATATTGTACTGTATGCCTGAATATAAAATGAGTTGTCTAAAAAAACTTTTATTTCAGAAAAGAGGGAACTGCCTTAAATTTATATCTTTATATAGACTCTTACTGTAAATTTCTCTTTCCCTCTTTATTTTGAAAAACAAAGTACTCTTTGGTAAAGAGCCTAAAACAACTTCAGTGATTTTAAATGCATAAAGAGGTCACTTGTTGGATTCAGTAAAAAAGGAATCAAATTTAACAGGTATATGGTAGTTTTTGCTAGGTATATGACCTCAAATTGTGCTAGATACCTTTGAAAGTAGACCTTTTGCCTTGACTATTGTGGCTCAGTGGTTGGGCAGCATTCCACAAACCTAAAGCAACCCAGTCATGTGTCCCTGACTGGGAATTGAAGCAGCGCCCCATTGGTTTGCAGGTCGGTGCGCAATCCACTGAACCACACCAGCCAGGGCCAGAAAACATTGTTTTTGATATTCTTATTACGAACATGGTGGCTTGTCTTATATTTGAGCTATCTTTCTATGCAGGCTTATGTGATATTGAGTTATATCATTTGTAAGGTGAAGAATGTATGATATGTTGTGAGAGTTCTGACAAAAAGATGTTTTGGCTTAAAGAAAAAAGCTTTAGTTATCCCTAAAGAACTTTTAGTTTTGTGAGACAATTCATTTCTCTAGTAATTCTCAACAAAGAAAATGTTATATACAGATTAACAAAAAGAAGTATAATTTGATTACTATTTTTTTAAAAAACTTTTTTAAAAAGTTAACTTGTCCATCCAATAAATGAAGATGAAACAAAAACCAGCTTATTTTTCACTATTTCCTAGATCCACCGATTAATTTTGTTAGCATATTATAATATATAGTGATTTATTTTTTTCTTAATTAAAACAATTGCAGCCGTCCCTTTTCCCCCAACACATCGCTTGACATCTGAAGAAGTATTTGATATGGATGGGATACCTAGGGTTGATGTTCTGAAGAACCACTTAGTAAAAGAAGGTCGGGTAGATGAAGAAATCGCCCTTAGAATTATCAATGAGGGTGCTGCCATCCTTCGGAGAGAGAAAACCATGATAGAAGTAGAGGCTCCAATTACAGGTACATTTATTTATATTTTGGATATTGTTTCTCTATTACATTATTATTTAGTTGCCTAGATATAAGACTGTTTCTTCTTTACTCATATCATATTCCCAATTAATATTAAATGGATATTATCTTGAATTTTTAAATTACTGCTGTTAATTTTTTAAAGTTTCTTTTTGTTTTTAGTGAATAAACATGATCCTAAATAATTTGAGCGCTGAAGCTAGTCTAATATGCTATTTTGATGAGTCTAATATGCTATTTTGATGGTTTCATTAGTTGTGTTGGCCATAATTCAGTTTGATTCAACAGATAATTACTTTGCTTTCAGTTATTAGAGGGAAACACCTAAATGTCATATTAGATACCAAAGATAGTTATTTAGAAGTCAATAGAAAGTACTGAGTTAGATTGGAGTTTTCACTGCCACCATTATAATTTTGTCATCCTAAGACACACATGCTTGGTTTTCAACAGAGGAGCTTTATAAACCTAGATGAAAATTTTGTTACCATCTACAAGTTTCATTACTTGTTACATTTTGTTCTAGATCTTGAGCATAGGAACACTTGGGTACACATCGTCTCTATCATGAGTCTTCATAGATGACTTCTTTCTCAGACATTTCTTGATAGAATTTATACTATCTCTTATTTAAAAGAAATTAGAATTTAAGTAAAATTTGTTATTTCAGAGTTTTTCTTTCATATCTAATAATCTTCTTGTTTCAGTGTGTGGTGACATCCATGGCCAATTTTTTGATCTGATGAAACTTTTTGAAGTAGGAGGATCACCTGCTAATACACGATACCTTTTTCTTGGTGATTATGTGGACAGAGGTTATTTTAGTATAGAGGTAATAATCATATACTGTCATTTGATTTGCTTTTAAGTGTTATCATAGATGATTTTCATTTTAAGTTCCTTAAAGTTCCTTAAAGTATTGGGTTCTTTTTAATCCCTCTGCATTTCTCAAGTTTTCTGGTAAAGTTACTATTTATTCCTCTTCTGTTATTCAAACTATTCCATTAATTATCCCTGTATTACTCTGTTGATATAATTGCCACTTTTTCCCAGTGGAAATTATAAGTAAACTGAGGGGTCTGTACTGCCCTATTATCTGGTGGCCCTAAGGAGTTAGTGCTATTTGTCTCTGTTACCCCTAAAGATATTAACCTGTGTGAAAAAGGATTAATTGAATTTTTTCTGATTAAACAAAGCACATTATAATACTTTATTGCTTAAACCCTACTGCTTCTATCTCTCTGTAGCTGTTAAGATGCTAGTATATCAGATTGAAACTGTACTGAATAATCTAAAATTAAAAAAAAAAAAAAAGATGCTAGTATATCATGTGGAATCTTTGTGTATTCTCAAATTGCTCATTTGTTTTTAAAAACTTAAAAGTCATTAAAATGACCTGTTGATTTTCACTTACTGGTAGATGGTGTTTTTTCTTCGTAATCTTTTTGAATTATATAAATAAAATCAGGTAATATAGAACAATTTATATTTTCTAATATAATTTCTTTAAAAAAATTTTTAAAAATTGGTATACAAGATTGTATATATTGCAGGCAAATAACATAATTTGATATTTATGTATTCTGTTTTTCTTAAATGAAAATGAGACCATTTTATATTTTTCTGTAACTAGCTCTTTTTCTTACATCCTTATACTGAGATGTATTCCAGGTCAATAAATACAAATTTACAGCATTTTTAATATTTTCAATAGCTGCATTGTATTCCATTGAATAAACAAACCACAATTGATTTAATCAATTCCTGTGGTTAGACACTTAAGGTCTTTGCAGTTTTTTGTCATTTCAAATGATGCTTCATTAAGCCATGTTATTTATGCATCTTTGCATACTTGCATAATTATTTCTATAGGACAGATTCCTAGAGGTAAAGTTACTAGGTAAAAGCTCTACCAATCAATATTTGTGTTGAGCATTTAATATGTTCCTGCATGTTCTAAGCACTTAACACACATTGATTAATCCTCACAACAACATTATGAGGTAAGTACTGTTATTTTATCCATTTTAGAGATGAGGAACCCGAGGCTTGGAAAGGTTAAATAAACTTGCCCAAGGTCATATTGTTAGTAATCGGTGCAGCCAGGCAGTCTGACTCCAAGCCTATCTTAACCCACCTCTCCTGGTAAATACTGAAGATTTACTTTCCATGCCGGTTATTATTGTTTATATCCCCTTCCTCAGTGTTTTTGTCAACCTCTTTTGAAGTACGCTAGGATACCTAGTGGGGAAAGGAGTTCAGTGCTCTGTCCACTGAAATTCGCTTAGAAATTTTATTATCCTGAGTGCTTCCTTCCATTCATGGTTTCATCATCAGGCTCCTCAACCTTCCCTCATGGTTTCAAAAAAAACAACAACCAGAAAATAGTTCTTAACAAAAAGACTGGGACTTTGACAAAAGCAGTAAACAATTTTAGAAAGCTTAGTTGGTAACTGAACACGTTGGCATGTGTGCCCTTATATTAGACTGTTTTATAGCTGACTTCCTAATATGTCTTACTGTTATAAAAGGAAAATAGCAAAGAATCAAAATAAGGACAAGTAGTCCATTAATAAATATTTTTAATAAGTATTTTCCTGGTTTAATTACTTTTTTCCTCTGTGAATAAAATGAAGGTGTGAATAGTTATACATTTCAGTATACCTTAGCTTATTAAATATAAAGTTTGTATTTTCTTTTTATGTATGATTATATAAACCAAGCTTATTTCCATATGAAATGGTCCTTCCTTTTTTTTAACCAATTAAGTAAAATGTGACTCTGTATCTTATGTTAAATCTACTTAGAGAAAAACATCTTTTGTTTATTACAAAATAAACATAAAACATAGCTATTTCCTTCATTAGGCAATGTGGCTTAATGCTTAAGATCAAAGTATCAGAATCCTATCTCCATTGCTAACAAGTTTTATAATTTTGGACAAGTTACTTAAACTCTTTGCTTTAGTTTCCTCATTTGTGAAAGATAGATAATATTACATACTTTGTAGGGCTGGAGGAATAAATGAAAGGGATTAATTTTATAGTGCTCTACACATTGTAATTATTTAATAAATGTTAGCTGCTATAATTTCTTACATTATTATTTATTGATCTACCTAAGGAGGATACCAATCTGCTAACTGTTTTTATAGCAAGTAGTCTGTAAATCTAAAGTAGTTAAATAGATCATTTGACTCATTCATTCAACAAATATTTATTGCTCTTATACTGTTTGCTAGATACTTTTCTTGTGGAGACTAAGAAGGGAATAAGATGACAAATTCCTTGTTTCATGAGCTTCTATTTTAGTTAAGGACAAAGAAAAAAATAATAATGAATAATAGAGATTATAAGGTAATAGGGTTACAGGAAAAGGAACAAAGTTCAAGCAACTAAGTTAAACAAAAATATAAGATAAATTCACTGGAAACATTTTCTTTTGCAGTGTGTCTTATATTTATGGGTCCTGAAGATTCTGTACCCAAGCACATTATTTCTTCTGAGAGGCAATCATGAATGCAGACACCTTACGGAATATTTTACCTTTAAACAGGAATGTGAGTACTGCCATCAGAAATAGTTTCACTTCCTCAGTATTCTTTTAGAGTGACATGGGTAGTAAGAGTTTGAAGATTTTACAGTATAACGTGTAAGAACAGATTTTATTTACAAACATGTAAAGAATTGAGGATTGTCAAGAACTCTCTAGTGTTTAATGGCATTTTAAAGAACAATTCGTTTTAAACTTTTTTAATGTTTATTGATTTGAGAGAGAGAGAAAAACATCTGTGTGAGGGAGAAACATTGCTTGGTTGCCTCCCATGTGCACCCCGGCTAGGGATCAAAATTGCAACCTAGGTATCAGCCCTGACTGGGAATCAAACCCCTAGCTTTTTGGTGTACAGGACAATGCTCCAACCAACTGAGCCACACTGGCCAGGACCTTAAGAACAGTTTGAGTTTTACATATAGTTACTTATATATAATAATGTTAATAAGAAGGATAAGAGCAAAAAAAAAAAACATTGTCTCATTGGAGATTTTTGTACCCCAATATTGAGGCATTCCCATGAAGGTCTTTTTTTTAATTCTCACCCAAGGATATGTTTATTGATTCTGGGGCTAGGAGGGAGAAACATTGATATGAGAGAAAAACATCAATCCATTGCCTCCCATACATGCCCCAAGCAGGGATCAAACCCACAACTTTTTGGTACACAGACGATGCTCCAACCAACTGAGCCACCCGGCCAGGGCCCATGAAGGTTCTTAACAAAATTATTCATTCTCTTATCACTATCACTGCAAATTGTTTGAAATGTGCTATTAATGATTGAAATTCTTAGCCTGTAAGGTGTATCCATTTCTCTCTTAAATTATTATAGCAATGATAATCAAATAGCTATAAACAACCATGTGATATAGAGCAGTGTTTGGCTGTTTTTCACCCCTCATAGCTGTGTGCTTGTTAAGTTAATAATTAAGTGTTAGAGTTAAGTTTTAAAAATAGGTAATTTCAGAATTATTGAGACTCAAAACATGACCCAATAAGGATCATATTAGTAGAGACTTCCAGCAAAAGTAGAAAAATATAGTGATGGATAATTGTGGACATGGCAAGCTCACATAACTTCAAGAGTCAGGCAGGTAACCTAAGTGAATGTAAGATGAACCTGGAAAAGTGCATGCTTGACCTAAAAGCAAGCAAATTAAAATTTTTATTAAACCACAGTGTTGGAAAACAGGTCTGTTAGCAGACTATCAGTTTAGAACCTCTGGTTGCAGAATGTAGAGATACTCATATTTGAATGTTACAATATTAAAGAGGAAAATAGGAACTAAGGGTTTTCCCCCTTTGATAATTAACATACCACCCACCCAAATCCTACCCAAAACAAAATATCCAGGAATTAAAGGTATAAAGGAGTAAAGGAATGTATATGGTATCTCCTTAAAAGAAAATGACAAGTTTGATTTGGTGGAGTTTTTGTGTTATATTGGCTTCTGGCATCACTGCCCATTTTAAGCATGCGTTGTGGACCTGAGGAATCCTTCTGCTTCTCCAGAATATGAATAATATTTTTTTAATTGGAATGGGCCTTGAGTTTTATTATGATGATATAGAAGTAGTCTTGCTTGTATCAACAAAGTAGTAACTGACTCTTAGAATAAAATGAAGTATTAAAAATATTTTAACTTTATAGTTTTAATTTTGCCTTTGAAGAATTGAGCTGTTTTTAAATTTTTTTAAATATGTTTATTGATTTTAGAGAGAGAGAGAAACATCGATGTGAGAGAGAAATGTCAATCAGCTGCCTCCTATACACACTCCATCCAGGTATTGAACCCACTACCCAGGTATGTTCTCTGATCAGGTATCGAACCCTCAATCTTTTGGTGTACCAGATGATGTTCTAACCAACTGAGCCACACTAGCCAGGGCAGGGTTGAGCTGTTTTTAGAGATTTGACTTATTTTTAGTAATATCATATGATACTATGATCATATGATCATAGTATCATATGATATCATATGACTATCTGCTACATACCCAAAATAAATGTAAAAGAACAAATACTATGTCTTCATAGGACCAATAAAAGCCCTGGCTGGGTGGTTCAGTTGATTGGGGCATTGTCCCATACACCAAAATGTTGTGAGTTCCATCCTTGGTCAGGGCACATACCTCAATTGAGGGTTCTATCCCTGGTCAGGGCGTGTATGGGAGGCAACCACTCGATGTTTCTCTTTTTCTCTCTCTCTCTCTCCCCACCCTTCCCTCTCTCCCTCATTCCCTCCTTTCCTGTCTCTCTAAAATCAATAAACATATCTTCGGATTAGGATTAGAAAAAAAGACCAATAACATTGCTTATCTTTGTTGATTTTTCTAGAGGAAGATGCTTGCCTCTTTAAAAATTGTTTACAGTAAAATTCACTCTTTATGGTGTTTAATTCTGAGATATGACAAATGCAAAGAGCTGCCCATCACCACAGTCATGATACATAAAGAGGATACTAAATTCCTCTTGCTGCCTTCTTGTAGTCACCCCTTACCCACTCTCAACTTCTGGCCACCACTGGCTGTTTTCTGTGTCTGTAGTTTTCTTGCCTTTGTTTTAGTAGTCAAATAAGATCAAGTAATAATGTAATTTTCAATTTAATTTTTATTTTTCTAGGTAAAATTAAATATTCAGAAAGAGTCTATGAAGCTTGTATGGAAGCTTTTGATAGCCTGCCTCTTGCTGCACTTTTAAACCAACAGTTTCTTTGTGTTCATGGTGGACTTTCACCAGAAATCCACACACTTGATGATATTAGGAGAGTAAGTACATATTTTAGTTTCATTGTTGATTCCTATATATAGTACTTTAATGGGTAGAGGGTAGATGCTTCAGACTACTCTTCACTACCAAATTAAGTGTGGTAAAAATTAATATACTAATATTTTAAGGAAATATCTTCTAACCATTCAAAACAGTGTAGTATATAGTATGTTATACTTCAGTGTAGTATTGTAAGTTATCACTTTCCTATGCCCATTCTGTTCTCACTTTTTGACAAGTTATTTTTATTGTTTCTTTTCTTTCTTTCACAGTTAGATAGATTCAAAGAGCCACCTGCATTTGGACCAATGTGTGACTTGTTATGGTCCGATCCTTCTGAAGATTTTGGAAATGAAAAATCACAGGAACATTTTAGTCACAATACAGTTCGAGGATGTTCTTATTTTTATAAGTAAGGAAAACTATCTAAGATTAATCACATTTTAGTTATTAAAATAAAATATACTTCATATGGAAAGCCATTACTTTACTTAATTCACTCTTTTCCCCCCACAGCTACCCAGCAGTGTGTGAATTTTTGCAAAACAATAATTTGTTATCGATTATTAGAGCTCATGAAGCTCAAGATGCAGGGTAAGAATTCTGTTTCCCTGACCCAAATTAACACCTTATGTACAAATCAAACTTAGTAACAATGATTGATGCTTTACGATGCATATTAAGCTATTTGTTTTGCAGCTATAGAATGTACAGAAAAAGTCAAACTACAGGGTTCCCTTCATTAATAACAATTTTTTCGGCACCTAATTACTTAGATGTCTACAATAATAAAGGTAAGATGTTGTTGATAAAAAAATTGTTGAACAACTTAGCATTTTAATTGACTTAATTTTGAAATTATAATAGAAAAGGGGCATTGTATGAATCTATAACTATCCAAATCTCCTTATAAAAAAAGTCTAAGATGTAAGGGAGGGGAGAGAACAAGCAATAAAAATCCAAAATGTAAAACTTAAGTCATATGTAACCATTCTACAACTTGTCACAAAAGCTGTCTTGTAAAAGTCAAGCAAAACCAAACATGATTTTCTTCAACTCCCCTTTCTTAACTCTTTCCTCTTATAAGCAAGAGAATGTTTTCTTGTTTACGTAAAACTACTGCCGCTGCTTTGACCATTTTATGTGTTTATACTGTACAGTTGTTTCTTGTTTTATGTTCACTGATCTAGGTTCTCTTTCCCTTTCTTATTTCCTTTTACCTCTACAGTCTTATCACTGCCCCATGAAGATTTGTAGTTGAGCCTTTTTTGATTAATTTACTCTGACTTCCTTTCACAGATACATTCTTCCCTTTCCTTTCCTTTTACTGTCCTTCCTTCCTTTTTTCTTATATCTTTTTTTCTTTACCTTCTGTTCTATTGGTTTCCATCCCCCCCACCCTCCAAATTTGATCTATGTATAATAGTAATTGGGTTTCATTTAACTTTGAACATAGCTTATTGACAGATGATATCAAAAGATTTTAATCGAGTTGTGTGCCAAGGTCATTGAAGGTGAGCTTGGGTATGTTTATATAGTTCACATTTTTAGGAGAGGATATTAAAAAGTCAGTTCCTATTCTGTCTCGGTGTGTCTGGAATTCAGTTGACTGTGTCATAGTTTGAAGGGTCAGACTGGAGTGGATGTGCCAGGAAGAAAGAACAGACTTTGGAGAGATAATGAGGTTATTGTTAAATATGAGTCTTGGTGTGAATTCAAAAGAGGAGAAGAGTAAGAGTTCTTTGGATGATTGGAGGTGATGGTTAAAAGATTAAAACATTTGCCAGAGGTCAGACAGTACCATGCTATGTAATAACTTTGATACAGAATGTGCTGCAAGAACTTAATGCTATGTTAATTACCAAAACAGCCAAACTGTTGATGTTAACTGAGTTGCTAATCATTAGAAGCTGGGATTAATGCAGCCTTTAATGATTATGCCAGTGCTAAAATATTTAAAATTATATTTCAGTTTACAAATTTAAAAACTAATAAAATGTGCCTTCATTTTTGAGGAGAAACATATCTTAAATTTTGACTACATTCTCAAGAACAGAATCAAGTCCTACATTTAACTTTCTACTAGTGTTCTCATTTCTCAACTGTGACTTCCCCTTGTCAGTATTAACAAAGCTAGTAATGTTCAGTGCTCAGTTGACTGCTACCTTACTGTTGTCCTTTGCTAGTTTGACTCAGGAGGTTAAAGGATCAATTTTCTTAATACTCAGAAAAGAAACTCAAACCATTGAATTTGTCTTGTCAAAATCAAATGTCTCTTGGTAGTTCTGAGTCTGTACATAGTGTTAGTGATTTGAGTGCTTATGTGGTATGGTATGTTTATAATGTTTCATCCTATATGTAAGACAATTTTCTAGATTCTCTTTTTAATGCTGGAAGCTTAGTATCAAGCCTTTCATTTCTGAGGCTAAATTTAAAATACTTTTATTTCATGGGACTTTCGTAAGAGAGACAACTGATATTACTTGTGATTCTGTATTAGCTAGAATCTCAAATCTTGGAATTTAACATCTGTATTTCGATATTTTTTATTAAAATGAAAAAAAATGTAACCACATAATTATTATAATATCTGCAGAACATTTTATACTTTTATGTACTGTCATGTGAAATATATTCTTTGATCTTAAAACAAACTTCTAAGGTAGGCAGGGTAGACATATTAGTCCTTTTTATAAATGAGAAACAGATTAGGTAAATAATTTACTAAGCATTTTGAAGCTAGTGTGTACCATAGATTAGATTAGAATCTAGTCCATCTAACCCAGTATTCCTAAAAATAATAAAATCAGTGACTGAAACTTATGTCAATTAATTTAAGATACTAGTTACATCAACATATTGAGACATTAAAAAATACCTAGAATTGAGATGAGTATGTTATCTTTTGGCTTATTTGGCTGTTATATTCTCTTTTTTTTTGTATTTTAATGGATTTTTGCCCTAAATGAAGTAAAATATTTCTTTATAGTACTTCACTTGATTCCCCATATTAAATGAAATAAATATATTCATACATTTATAAATGTTTCACACTGGGGCTTTTTGTTTTGTCTTGTTTTTCTTTATTACCATTCAGCTATCCTTTTCATGTTGCCTGCAAATAAAGATTCTTAAATTTCTCTAACTCATATGAACTTTTAAACCTAGAAAATTGTTCATTGCCATTCTGTGTTTCCTCTAAAAATGGAGTTTTCACAATTTTGGATTTAGTAAAAGTGCATATTTATCATTGCATTATAAAGTAAAAAAATTTTTAGAAAGAATCTGGAAGTTTTATTAATAATAATAAGATCTGACTATGCTCTACATAAAAGTGTGTTAAAAAACAAAAAGTGTTTCATTATTAAAAATTAGTCCTTACCTCCCTCTACTAGCCCTCATTCCACTCATCCCTTGATTCTCTACCCTGTTAAAAAGATATTTTTCTGCTTTTATGTGTTTTAGACTTCTGGAACTAAAGACAAATTGTTACATTGACATTCAAACTTATCTTGCAGCTGCTGTATTAAAGTATGAAAACAATGTGATGAATATTAGACAGTTTAACTGTTCTCCACATCCTTACTGGTTGCCCAATTTTATGGATGTCTTCACATGGTCTTTACCATTTGTTGGAGAAAAAGGTATAATTTTAATTTTTAAAACATTGTTTTATTACTGTTAGATTTACTCCAGTTTACAGTTGCAGGCACATACTTTGTAAAGAAAGCTAAAGTCTAGTTTCACTGTGGGTACAGCTCTACTTGTGTCAGTGGGTGGGGATCGGAAAGCCTCAAAGATATTTTAGTTAGCTGTTTACAGCCCCCATGTGAATGTGTCTGGGGGACTGGGAGAAGACTTATAAATAGCCTGATGTTTTCTTCAGCTGTTGGGTTTTCTTTTTTTTCTTTAGCTTAAATCTTTTATAGCTTTGCTTTGTAATGGACACTTTTATATGTTCTAACACCAATTTTGGGGATGCCACAGAAGCTCATCGGAGAATTTCATAGGCCTTATTTTGGGCAGTGTTAGTCATTTTATAGCAGTCCTATACTCTGTAAAAAAAAAAAAAAGGTAAAGAAAAATTCAGGTTCTAATTTAATATTTCTTCTCCTATAAAAAATATGTAGGCAATTTTGGTGGTAATGCTTCTTTAGTAATTAGAGGGATACCTATTAGTATATACTCAGTAGGCTTTTAAAGAGAACATAAATGCTGTTTAAGAAATTCTGTGTTTTGTTCTAGTTCTATAGAATTCTTAGGAGTTCCTTATTTTATCACATTTCCAATTTTGTATTAATTTTTCCATAAGGCAATATCTTAGTTTCTTTATGTGGAAGAGTATGATGAGAGTACAGACATGATGTAAAACATTTTGTTCTATATCCTTCTCTATTTTTTGTCACCTCTTTCATGTTACAAAATGTTTCTTTCTGTTTGAGATATGTTACTTCTGCCAAGGCGTTTTTGGTTCTAAAATTTAGAGTTAATACTTAAGCAGTACATGTTAAATAGGTTTTTTTTAGATTGCCTTGACTCTTCATCAGTTACTCAATAGGTCAACATTAAGTTAATGTGAAGATAGAATTACCCACTTTAGCATTTGAGAAGGGGACCAGTAAAGGGCTTAGGTGTCAGGGATGTATTACATTTATAACCTTCTATCTTTGTATATGAGAAATAGTTCAATCATAGCATCATCAGACTAAAGGTAATTTAAGAATTTATCTTTCCTCTTCCCTGTCTTCAGGCTAGGCTGCAACTCAACTATTTTAATGTAATATGAGTAGAATGTGGGGGGTGGAGAAAGCAGGAAAGGTAGGTTAGGAACAAAATAGACATTTCATAAATTCTAATTTGATTCTCTGATGTTTCCACAATAGGAAATACTTAATTATACCTAATTTAAATGTTTGTGTTATAAGTGTTTCAACAAGGAAAGAAATAACAATAATAGTTTTTCTCAACTGATTCACCCATCAGAAACCAGGAAGGAATCACAGAATTTTAGAGCTCATGGTGAACTTAACAATCATGTGTAGTGTAACTTCTTTTGACAGATGAGAAAATTTAGTCTACTTTTGGTTGCTCTCTCATAAGTGAAGATGGAGAACAGATTTCTACCAGCATATCTACATTTGAAGTCTGCTACTAAGTGATCTTTTTTTAAAAAGGAGAACTAATATATCCTTTAATAAGTTTAAAATGAGAAAAATTAAAGGCTAAATAAAATTTCTGAAGTAGGAAGTAATTCAGATTGATCTTTTGTTCTTTTGCCACTCTAAATCACCTTACCTATGATAAAATGAGGAAGTGTTCAGATCTTTTAACCACTTTAGTTGTTTTTCTATGGGTCTTCTCTAAATTATTCACATCTTTTTAAAAATGTGAAGCTCAGATTTCAATATTATATGCAAATAGAATGCTAACCATTGTTGAACACAATAGGAAGATTTTCTCAAACTTGTTGCATATTTTTCCATTTTAATAATTGTTTAGATAACCTGACTGCCTTTTTATTACTTTTTAAAAAAATCCCCACCTGATGATATGTTCACTGATTTTTTTTTTTTTTTGAGAGAGGGAAACGTCGATGCAAGAGAGAAACATTGATATACCACCTCCCATATGTTCCTCCACCAACTGAGGATGGAACCTGCAATCTAGGCATATGCCCTCACCAGGAATTGAACCCACAGCCTTTTGGTGTATGGGATGATGCTCCAACCAACTGAACCACCCAGCCAGGGCACCTAATTACTTACTGATTCTAGTGAAAGTTTTAGATGTGGAAAGCAGCAAATGATAACCTTACTTGTTCCACTTTAAACAAACCAGTTTGACTCTGCTCTAGTTTCTGGGAAGCAACTAACATAAGCCAGAGACTTCCTGAGAGGCTGGTTTAATCTTCAAGTTAGATAAAAGCCCTGTTTTTTAACTTTTTGGGGGCTTTTTATTTCATTTTTAAAAATTGTTGGAATTTCCAACATATGCAAAAGCAGAGTGAATGATAAGATGAGCTCCCATGTACCAATTACTCAGCTTTGACAATTGTCAAATCATAGCCCATACTGTGTCAGTTATATCCCCATCTACTGTTCCCTAACATACACCTCAAATATTTTCAATCAAGTCTCAGCTGTTTTTTTTTAATCTATAAATGTTTTAGAAAATGGGAAAAAATATAGTAAGGACTCCCTTTTTAATTAAGGTAACTACACAAAAACATCAGTTTCTTAATACAAAACACTTTTGAGAATCTGATGAGTTACGGATTTTTACCCCAGAAAAATTCATGTACATAATATGTTTACATTTGTACATATGGATAACATTTTCAGGATGCTCATACATCTGAAGTCAGATGGTTACCTGCCCCCCTCAGGTTTATTGGCCCCAATTTCAAAATCTCTGTTCTAGAGGATACCATATGGTGTGGTCTTTAATAAAAGGTCACACATATAAGATTTATTCATTTACTAGATTTTTTTTAATGTGTGTTTTATGCAAGGTACTTAGGATACAAAAATACAGATATATACTTAAGCTACATAAATGATGGTAAAATGTAATACAGTAAGCACTCTAAGACAAGTATAGTTTTATAGCAATCAAGAGGAAAGGGGAGATAATATCTATCCAAGGGATTAAAGTAACATTTGGTCTAGGGCTTGAAGAATGTTGGAATTGTGCTGGTACATATAGGCATGAGAATTCTGTGTAAGAGAACTTCCCAAGCCTGAGTCTGAAAGCAAGAAAGCATAAGGTCACTGACAAATGTTAAGGCGTTCAGTTTGATTAGCCAGTAAGATGTATGGACAGTAGCAGAAAAAGAATGAAAAGTTAAGTCATGCCTAGATTGTGAGGCTCTTGATCACCAACACACAGAATTTGGAATTTTCATAAAGGTGGAAAGCAACTGAAACAGATTATGACCGTGATAGTTATTTAGAAAAATCATTCTGGTGTAATGGACTGGAAGGAAGACTAAAGTTTGAGAGACCTGTTATGAAACTACATCAGGTGTCAAATAGAAAATGAAGCTTTGATAGGATCTAGAATAGAGAGCAGAGGAGAACTGCAAGAACTGTAGATGTAGAAGCAGTGAGACTTAACAAGATTGCATGTTTAATGGGAGGGAATGGTTAAAGATAACTTGGATGTTTTGAGTCTGATAATGATAGTGCCATTAACACCCTCTAATGAACACCCCTGTTATTCTATCAATCCCTCATTCTGGTTATAGCTGCTCTTAAGCTTCATTGGAATCACTAGGCCTTTGACCATGTCATTTTTTTATTAATCAAATCTCTCCTTGCCTCCCATCTTTCCTAACACACCCTCAGACTCTTCATCTCTTGTTTTTCTGTTTTGCTTGTGATAACTCAGCCCCAGTAAAGTCTAGCCATCCATTTTCTCCATTCTTATAGCCAGGATCTATAGCACTGCTGAAGATATGTAGACAACCTTATAAATTGGTACCACACTTTGATTTCCGGGTGCATTAGCTGGGCTCTCAATAGTACTCAAACATCCTTTATGTCACTGGTTGGTTTCCTCTCCAGTTTTCTTTAGGATGTAGTTTAAATTTTCATCCTTTTTTTCCAGCCACTGTCCTCACACTGAGAGAAAACACAACATTAGAGGCAGCTTTCTATACTTACTGTTCCCTGCTTAATAAGCTGCACTCATCTTGAGTTCTTGTCTTTTTGTCCCTGGATTTTATTTCCCTTCTGCTTTTTCAGGAAACTTGCTTCATCAGTTAGGTAGGTCTTCTATATCTTCAAATTACTTCTGAATGTTTCCCCTATAACTGATTTCCTTCTGTACCATCAAATGACCATTTCTGTTCCTTCTTGGGTATTATATTTGTACTTAAGCCCTAAGTGGTCATTGCTGGGTTGTATTTGAGCAGTTTGTTATGCTAAAATGGACTTTGGGCTTGGGGGAATTCATTTTAAATTCTGTCTGTTGACATCCAGATACCAAAGGGTTCCTGTTCTTCTGATCTGGTGATTAGGCCTTTCCAACCAAATATCGACTTCTGAACTAATCCCAAGGGTTTTTTCCTGATGCTGTGGGCTAAGAGCAGAAATGCTGCCTTCTGAGTTCATTTGGTTAGAGCATTGTCCCAATACACCAAGGTTGTGGATTCAATCCCTTTTCAAGGCATATACAAAAATCATCCAGTGACCACATAAATAATTAGAACAACAAATCAACTTCTTTCTCAAATCAATAAATTTAAAAAAATTAGTTTACCTTAAATGTGAGGTTTTATTTCTGGACTCTTAATTGTATTCCATTGATCTATATGACTATCTCATATTTTTCCTAACATTTTTTTAGAATGCCTTGTCTGCCCTTTCCACCTGGACATACTCCTACTTTATTATTCCTCTACCAAAAGCCTTCCTTTCTTTAGCAGATCTTTGGCATACTTCTGTATATTTACAGCATAGTGCTCATCACTCTTTTGTAGCATAAACACACATACACATTCTTCAGTAGTTAGTAAGCTTTTGGAGAGTAGGGACTGGGCGTTTTATTTTTATTATTTATTTATTTTAATGCTTTATTTTTTTATTTTTAGAGACAGGGAATGGGAGGAATAAAGAGAAGAAGAGGAAACATGGATGTGGGTTGCCAATTGAATGCTCCCTACTGGGTACCTGGTCTGCAGCCCAGGCATGTGCCCTGACTAGGGATCAAACCAGCGAACATTTGGTTCACACACTGGCACTTGATTGACTGAGCCACACCAGCCACAGTGGGACTGGATCATTTTATATGAACCCCAGAGTTATTCATTTCTAGGTGCTCTCAGAATATTGAATAGACATTTTTATTTACTAGTTGAAGTTTATTATACCTTTTTAATTTACTAATTTGTCAGATACTTATTGGTTGCCTGTCATGTGCCAGGCATAGTACTAGACTCTGGGGATACAATGGCAAACAAAACAATACACTACATTCATGAAGTTTTCATTCTAGTAAGGGAAACAGACAGTATACAAATAGTTTAAGAGGCTGCCAGTAAAACCAGCAAGAAAATCCAGACTCTGAAAGAGAGGTCAACACTGTGATAGGGAATTGGGAATCATCTTCAAAAAGGTGATATTTTAAACTATGTAGTAATAGATGGAATCACCAAGAAATTCGAGCATATGAAAAGAACAGAAGTGCAGAAAGAATCTTCAGAATATTCACATTTTTGGAAAAATAGTCTAAAGGTAGGAAAACCTTAAGAGTAGAATTCTAGAAACCAAGGACAAAAAGGGAAAAATATGTAGAATGGTAAAGGTGAATTAAGCCTAAGAACAAAGTGTTGGTTCAGGTTGTTAGGTGGTCATTAGTAGTCTTAAGGGTTAAATTTCAGGAGAGTTATTGGAGCCAGTTTTTAAAAGATTGAGTCCTGGGACTTTTTTTTTTGCAACAGTGGGATTGTGCTGTGATTTTTTTCCTTGCTCCTTAATCCTATATCCATAAATAAAGAATTTAAATGTATATATTTAGAAGTAATAAATGTATATATTTAGATGTTTTTCATCTCTGTTCTCATCTCTGTAGGTCTTCATTTCTTTTTTTTTAATAGACCTGAATACTTACTCCCTAAAGAATCTCTCTCATACTTGTTACCTATTAAATTTCTTCAGTTTGAAAGACTTTGTATCTTTTAACTCCATCATTTCTGCTGTCAGAATGTGTTAGTGTTCTTGGGTTAATCATTTGACCATTTATATGAATAGTTGCTGTGTATACATATAGACAGGTGAATATAGGCAGCTAATGTGTAACTGTTTTTTGTTTTGTTTCTTTGGAATAGTGACAGAAATGTTGGTAAATGTTCTAAGTATTTGCTCTGATGATGAACTGATGACTGAAGGTGAAGACCAGTTTGATGGTATGATTATTCATTTTACTATTTTTTAACTTGTGGAATGGTATCTTTAACTGCCCCACTTTAGTACACACTCTTTTGCAAAATATAGTCATAGCCCATATGACTGCTATTTGATGTGACACTTTTTTCAGATATTATTTAAGATTTTAAAATATTGTTAGTGATTTAATATTTTTATGTTTGTATGGGGAAGAAGATGAATTTAGGGAAGGGGAAATTTGGAAGAAGGAACAGAAGGAAAGGAAAATTGAAGGTATAAAAAGATGTGGTTCTTCATGAATATAGACACTGCTTAGAGAAGGGAGGATAAAAATGCTGTTTGTTTCATTGGTACAGTCAGTATTGCTTAGTGCATCAGAAACATACCTGAACCCCTAGTGTTGTTACTTCCTCTTTCCAAAAACAAAAGTAGGCTGTCCCAACTTAGGAGTGGTTGTGTTCTAAGAAACCACCTTTAGTGTAGAGAATTCAGAAAGCACTTTTTTCTTCAGAAACAAAGTTATACACAGTTGTTGGCTCCTATGAAAGCCAATCAGCCTATGTACCTAATGTGCATTTATAGTATAAATTATTACCACAGAAACACATTTTTTATTTTTATGTTTTGAAAATTTTGTTTAAAACTTTTAAATTTAATTAACTGAGTAAACAAGGACATAAACAACTAATAAGCTGAAAACTCTTTATTTTCTTCCATATGCCCTTCACATTTTTGTTAGTATACTTTTCATAGTTAAATGTTCCCATGTATTAAACATGGTTTACATATTGGTAACATTTAATAGCTATATATTTCTAAGTATGTTGATATACAATAACTTTCATAGTTAATCTCATTGGCTGGCATTTGGGTAGCTTTAAGTTATCCTTATTATGAATAACATACAATAAATATACTTGTACAGTAGTTTTTATTTTCCTTCTTGGAATAAATTTCTAGAAGAGAATAACAGTTAAAAAATACACATTTTAGCTTTATTATTTTAGCTATGAATTGCCAGGTTACTCTGCAGAAGAATCAGACTAATACAAAGTGATTCCAGCAATGAATTCATAGATCTATTTCTCCACAGGCCCATCTCATTGGATTTTCCTCATATTTGCTTATTTTGCTTGGTGGCTGTATTGTAGTAAATTATAGTTGGTTTAATTTACATTTCCTTGATGTTAAGGGAAAAAATTACTGTCTACTTTCCAACCATGTAAACTGCCCATTTCAGTTGACCGCTTTACCAAGTAAAATCTGAGTGAAAACTGTTTTGATATTTCTTTACTTACAGACAGGTTCAGTTCTTAAACCCTGTTGTAACCCCATTTGTTCAAAGTACAAAGTGACTGTGCAAGTGTCTGCTGTTGCCATCTGTTGGTGACAGGCAGAGATATGCTTTTTTTACTTTGGCTTGTTAACTGAAACAAGTTATTTATATCAGGTTTTTTAGTTTTTTGTTTTGGTTTGGGTAATAAGCTTTACTGAATAATATTTATTTTTCCTTATTTTAATTCTCTCATGTTTGTGTAGAAGTTTTCATTCTAACATGTTTCACCATATTTGTCTATTCCATACAATTTTTACATAGTTTTAATTAAGTATTTATTTTCCCTGTTCTGCTACCACTTTTGTAAAGACTAAATCTGGGTTCAGGCTCTAGTTTCTTACAATGGCTAGGTGGCCTCAGGCAAGGTAACATTTCTAAGCCTCAGTTTTCTTATCTTCAAAATGAAGATAATAGTACCTACCTCATGTTATAGGTATTGATATAATGACTGAAGTAATTTTTGGTACATAAGCCCCCTAATATTTTCAGATAAATTTTTCTATTAATTTGCCAAATTACGTGAAATAGCTAGTGGGAGTTTTAATTGTTTTTACATTAAATCTATATCTAAAATTGAGGAAGTTTTTTTCTTAAGATTTTCTTCATTTATTTTTAGAGACAGTGGGAGGGAGAAAAAGAGTGAGAGAAACATTGATCAGTTGCCTCTTGCATGCACCTGACCAGGGACTGAACACGCAACCCAGGCATATGCCCTAACTGGGAATTGAACCAGTGAACTTTAGCTTTGTAGGATGACGCCTAACCAGCTGAACCACATCAGTCAGGGCTAAATCTAGAAGTTTTTATTTTATTTTTTTAATATTTAATTTATTTATTTTTAGAAAGAGGGGAAGGGAGGGAGAGAAACATCAATGTGTGGCTGCCTCTCACATGCCCCACACTGGGGACCCGGCCTGCAACCCAGGCATGCGCCGTGACTGGGAACTGAACCGGCAATCCCCAGGTTCGAAGGCCAGCACTCAATCCACCGAGCCACATCAGCTAGACCTCTAGGAAGTTTTTAAGAAAATAATATTTAATTTTCTAAACTGATATCTAGATCTCTTGCTCTATATAATTAGTTCATTTACTATAATTACTTCATTTACTGTATTCCATTTAATGGAATAATGTAATTATTGCATTTAAAATTATAGCTGTTTTTTTTTTTTCTTTTTGAAAAAACTGTTACTGCCGTGATCAGTATAGCTTAGTTGGTTGGGCATTGTCCCACAAGGCAAAAGGTTACCAGTTTGGTCCCTGGTCTGGGCACATGCTTTGGTTGCGGGTTTGGCCCCTGTCAGGACCTGCATGAGAAAGGCAACCAGTTGATGTTTCTCTCTCACATTGATGTTTCTCTTCCTCTCTTTCTCCCTCCTTTCCCCACTCTCTAAAAACAAATAGATAAAATAGTTTAAAAAACAAGAAAAAAAAAATCTGTTACTACCAAGTTAAATTAATACGTCAGTATTTTATATTCTTTTTTATCTTTATTGTATTTTTTCCATTACCATTTAGCCCCTTTATTCCCCCTCCCCCTTATATTCCTATGATAACAGGTATCTCTCAATGTGTTGTCTAACTGGTTAAAGTAATTATATATTTATGGGTTTATCTTATGTTCAACAACTTGGATCACAAAAATTATTTCCTATGCTAATTTTTGTTTTGCTTTTCTAAACTTATTTGTATAGGGCTAATATTATTTATTTTCTATATTTTTACCTTTTATTTCTTTTTATTCTTTTAAAAAATGTATCAGTATTGCAAATAGTATGTTAAATAAGAGTATTTAACATACTAAATAGGTAATGCTTTAATTTTCTTCCTATAATGAATAGGAAAAAAATTTTCTTGGTAAGTCTAGCATAGTTTGTGATATAGATACCCGTGACTTATATGCATATAGATACTAAATCATTTTGGGGGATTCAACTAGGAATAAACATAGAATATTATTATAGTTTTTAACAATGAGATTTTTAATGTGTCTTATCAATGTTTTTCCTGTCAATGATAAGTTATGCCTATCTATCCACTTATATCATGCTTACACTCCAGGGATGAATCACATTTGATTATTAAAGAGGCAGTGTATTTAGTGGAAAGGATCAATGATTCAGGTGTCTTGGCACTACTGCTATACTAGCTGTGTCATCTTGGAAAAGTTACCTAACTTCTCAGGATCTTCTTATCTACAGATTGAAGGAATAGAAAGGATGAAAATTCATCCCCACTCTTAATTTAGAAAATTGGTAGCACTATTTATGACAGTGTTTCCGTGGGAAAATATACTGAGTTCCTCATTTCTTCACCCTTATACTATCAAGTACTAGAAGCAAGAACTCCAAGAAAATTTTAAGAATATGGGTCTGAGTTTGCACAAAGGAATGAGAGTGGTTTAGGGGAGGCAGAGCATTGAAGAATGGAGGAAAAGGGAAGAAGATTAGGATAGATACTGGGCTGGGGTAGTGAAAAGAGCTCCTGGGACTAGGTTTATTTCCCTGCCTTACTCATATTTCCACATTTCTTCCCCATAACTATCCATCTTTTTTTTCACTGTAATAGCATGCTTTCTGTCCTCTCCTCCTCCTTTTTCTACTCAGCAGTGGAACCATCCTATGGACTGGGCCTGGGGAGAAATCTGACTTAGAAAGAAAACATGATGGGGGTGGGGGTGTTGCTCTGGGGGCAGAACAAGGGTTTAGCTTTTCTGTGAGGAAGGGGAGAGCGCATGACTGGAGATTTCTCAATGACAGGAAAGAAAGAGTAATTTTTGCAAATTCATGTTTGAAATTGGGTGAAGGAATAAGATTCTCTTCTTAAATGATGATCTTTGATTTTCAAATGTATGTGTGGGGTTATTTTTAAAGGCAAATACTTGCATTAACATTGCACATATAAATGCACATAGTATTCCTTTTAGAGGTATTATTTAATCATTAAAGAATTTTTGAACACTGATTTTTGTGAAATACAGAATATTTAGAATGCATACTAAATATCTAGGTATTTAGAATGCATACTATTTATTTCAGATATTTATCTTTTATCTTGAGTTTGGTAAAAGAAATACGTAATCCATATTTGCTATAGTTTTTTACTAAACTAAATCTTTGCATTTCCTATAATGCAATCATGTATCTCACTCAGCACTAGAATGGAAGATATAGAAAGCCCAAATGAAACATCTCTGCTGCCTACCCTTAGCTATTACTTGGTTAGAAACTATCTGTTACTATTTCTGCAAAAAGATGTCCCTCAAACTCCCAGATTCTATTAGGAACAGAAAGCACATACTGTTGATCCTGAGTATGTGCAGAAGTTCTACAATTCAGATTGAAGAAATTGTGTGCTGTTGTTATTATGGAGCGTGGGAGGCTTAGTCTTTCCTTTACTGGGATTGGGTGAGGTTTTCCACTGAGGTAGTTTACAAAGTTACCTACATTTCTCTGTATATACTACAGATTTTGCAGATGTTGGTGTCCTTGAAGAACCACATGAGTTTGTATCATATTTGTGTCATTACCTTTCACTTAACATGCTTCCACGGGTGATACATTTCTTTAGGGGTATCAATATAAATGTGCAATTGTTAGTAGTCTTTTATCAGTCTTACATGTTTTCACGTGTATTTTTGTCCCTGATTTGTCTATTTTCATCCAATATTATAGTCATTCTGTCCATAATTTCTTCTGAACACATATCTTTTAAGAAATCTTTCCTTTAGAACTCTGCACAGTGGCATCCCTCTTTTATTCACCCCATCCTACAGTACCACATTTTTCAAATTTCAAATATGAAGGCCTTCATTTTTCTCTCTTTCTACATTCATTCTTCAATACCACTGCCAAGTTAAATCTCTATCTTTTTATTTGTCTCAACCACCTTTTCTCCATCATTCACTTCCTTTTTTCTGGACTCTCCATCTGAAGAACGGCTCATATATGGCAATAAAAAAGGTACAGACCAGACAGAGTTACACTGTTTTGAAATATGACTTCATAATTTAATCATGTCCATGTAAGTTAGCACATTCATAGAGTACTATTTATGCAGAGTCCTCTTGGGCCTTATGCAAATTTAGTTTAAGTTCTATCTAAGTTAGAATTTGATGTGTTTAGAAGTCATATTCCAAGATATCTGTCTTTCTGTGCATGGAAAAATTTTTCCCTCTTTTTCATTCCTCTTGTTTTAAAATTTCATTCTTTTGCTTATTTGTAATGTTTTGTACTTTTCCCTGCATGATTAGGGGTGTTTGATTGTCTGTCTATTCCCCAAAGTAATTTTACTGTGGACATTTACTTTAATATTATGCATGACGTGTTTGTAGACTGATTTAAAATCCTGATTTGTACAGTGTTTTTTATATTCCAGTGAATTTTTAAATTTGAAATCAGTATAGTTTACATAGTATTCAATTTTGCAGATATATAAATTAAGACTGAAAATATGAATGTACTTCATTACACATATCTTCCTCCATCCCTGTACTCTTCTCCTAGCTTTTTTTCTTTATTTTGTCAATTTTAAAGCAAAATGTCTTATCAGTTTATTTGAGTAGAATCAGACTTACTTTATATCCTTAGACAAAACACTTAGTAAGCTTATTCTATTTGTCTATAAAATGAAGAGATTGAAATTTGAAATACCTTTAATGTCTCTTCAAATTCTAATATTCTGTGATTCTGAGACTTACAGTATTTATTTGTTTGTTTGCATCTTGAAAATACCAACACAATTTTGGACTTACAAAAGCTGTAGCTTCAGTGCTCATAATATTACCCTTTATAGTACCATAACTGGTCATGGAGCCGATTTTCTCTAAAATATGTCTTTTGTTTTCATCTTTGAAATTGGGTTTCTATTCCCTTGCAGTAAGGTCCAGCCATCATCTTAGTTTTTAATTATATATATTTGTGGAATGACTGAATCTTCTAGCCCAGAACACTGGTTGTTCAGACCTGTGTATATCTAAGGCCCCTTTTGGTCTAGTGTCTTTAGCCTTTCCTTAACCTTCTCCTCAACCATGGTGCTTACATGTGTGTGTTTTCATCATATTGAAGCACAGTTCTAGGATGCCACACCCTTGAGTCCAGAGTGATTCTAGTTGCTATATATGAGATGACAGGACTGAGATTGTGGTTCTTTCTGGAGGCCAAGGAAAGAAGATACAACCTTTGAGTGTTTCATCAGCTAAAGATCCAGTTACTTTGGTATATTCTCTTCTGTATCAGTGATAGGCAACACAGCTAACCCTGTTTTTTTAGAGAGCACTTGAGATCTTATTCCCCAGCAGTTGTCCTCAGTTTTGGCTCAAATAAACTCTTATTTAAAAATCTCAAAAATAAATAAATAAATAAATAAATAAATAAATGGAAATGAAACATTAGTGATCTGTTAGCTATGTTTATTAGGAAGTCTTTTCTCATTGCTCACTCTCCTTGTGTCATACTCACCTAGGGATGTAAGAGCTTGTATATATTTGCATGACCTTAGAAAATACCTAGTTCATGAGGTTGAGATGTGCATTGTTATTGAAATGCTGGTATGGCCCTTATTTCTGGGTTACCTGCATAGTAGTCACTTTTTACCGTTGTTTTTAGAGAGCAAGGAAACTCATTTTGTCATACTATAATGGGATATTTCCAGCCTGCATGTCAAAGGCTTTTGTAATAGTTAAAAAGGCAACTGTAGGTATTAGCAGGTTTTCCCTGTCAGTCTGCATGCCATTGGCTCTGATGAGAATTAAACAAAGATTGTAGAGTTGTTACATTTTTGTCCTTTGGCTTATGATACAGGTTGGGCAGTAGTTTCTTTCCCATTGCGGTTTTACTGACTAGTCAGTAGTGTGAGAGTCGTAAAGGTTGTGGATTATTTTTCATTTGCATCTGTATCAGATTCCATTGTTAGACCAGTGTTGAGCTAAACATCGAAAGAGTGAAAAGCTTTTAGGCATGAGTTCATCTAGTCTTCTCCATATGAGTTGGTGGCAGGGGGCTTGGTATTGGTTCAGATGAGTATGGAACAGGCTAATAGTATGGTGCAAGTGTGAATGCCCTAAACTTGAGTCTTTATTTATTCCATTGAAAGTAGGTTCAGCTGCAGCCCGGAAAGAAATCATAAGAAACAAAATTCGAGCAATTGGCAAGATGGCAAGGGTCTTCTCTGTTCTCAGGTAATAATACATTTTTCTAATTATTTGTTTCATAGCAATAACTTTTATTGTACTTTGTTAACAAGCAATGTCCTCTTTGACTTCTAAGAGCAATATAGTAGCCTTCTCCCTATAAAGAAGTTCTACATTTATACATTGAAGAGGGGAATGCAAGTCCCTTTGAAACTAGAGTTTTTGGCCCTCTTGATTATTATTGTTCACTTTTGGCATCTTCTTGGCCTTCTGTGATGAAAGTGCTAGTTCTACACATTAAAAATTAGAGTAGGATAAGAAGGAAGAGGACACTTACTATTTTTTAAGATTTTCTTTTTTTTTTTTTTTGACTTTTTAAAAAATCCTCACCTGAGGACATGCTTATTGATTTTAGGGGGAGGAGGGGGGAGAGAGGGAGAGAAACATTGATCTGTTGCCTCTTATACATGCCCCAACCAGGAACTGAACCTGTGACCTAGGTATGTGCCCTGAACAGGAATTGAACTGGTGACCTTTCAGTTTATGGGATGATGCTATAACCAACTGAGCCACACTGGCCAGGGCAAGAGGGTACTTTCTAAGAGTATTCCAGATGAACTTGCTCATCTGTATAAGAAGTCCCTTTTGCTGGAGCCACATAGTATCTTCCTGGGGTTCATTCAGGAAGACCAGGTTTAAGGGTACATATGAATGTGTCAGTCCTTTAAATTTTGTTCGCAAAAGTGATTATATCAATACATTTACTCTTTAAAGGATATGAAATACCATATTTTCTCAATTGTATAGTGCCCATTGATGATAAATTTTAACCATATATCTATTTAATAAAGCTTTTCAGGAAACACAATACATATCTCAGTGGTAAGGTACAATCATATATCTGAAATATTTAGAACATAGATGTATATTTTGGAATTGAGGAAAATATGATAATAGCAGTGCATGTCATAAGTTATATGCATGACTTACCTACATCTGGGCCTATCTCCTCTTTTAAAGTAAGTACTTGTTGGAAGTCTCTGATGTTTGTTATATTTTTCTGCTATAGGGAGGAAAGTGAAAGTGTGCTGACACTCAAGGGCCTGACTCCCACGGGGATGTTGCCTAGTGGAGTGTTGGCTGGAGGACGGCAGACCCTGCAAAGTGGTAATGATGTTATGCAACTTGCTGTACCTCAGATGGACTGGGGCACTCCTCACTCTTTTGCTAACAATACACATAATGCATGCAGGGAGTTCCTTCTGCTTTTTAGTTCCTGTCTCAGCAGCTGACACACGGAGAATACTATATGATAGGTAGTATCTGATTAGTAAATTGATCAGGGCAGAAAATTTATAGAATGGGCATTTGTTTCAGTTGAAAATAATGGTCAGTCTCTCAGACTGACCATCTCTCAGCTTTTCATGAAATGATATGGGAGCAGCTCATATCGTAATATCTGAAATATTTATTTATTCATTTGTCTAATGCACCCTTTTCTTTTAAAAGCCCCAGTTTCAGAATGTGAATCCAGGATATACTACATCGTATTATTAAAATGGAAATGTATTTTCAAGTTTATTTTTTATTTTTTTATGTTTATGTAATTGTATTAGACTATGCTTTTATTATCAGATACTTAATTTGAGAATTAACAATCTGCTTGGGCCCCAGAACATTACTTATGCACTTACTTGCCAAAAAATTTGTGCAAGGGTTTTGTACCCTGGTAAATGATACCAAAGTTTGTTTTCTGTGGTGTTTGTCAAATGTTCTATGTATAATTGACTGTCTGTAACATGCTGTTTCCTTCCTCTGCAGATGTAGCTGCTTTCCTAAATCTGTCTGTCTTTCTTTAGGCTAGCTGTATGTCTGTAAAAGTATGTTAAATTAAATTACTCTATCAGACACTTGTCTGTCTTTTGATGTAGAAGCAACTTTGTAGCACCTTGTTTTGAGGTTTGCTGCATTTGTTGCTGCACTTTGTGCATTCTGAACATGAATGTAACATTAGTTATTAAGTCATTGTTAAAAGAGGTTGAATTTAAATCCTGTAAGTCAAAATTAAAAGGGTGTTATTAAGTGTGCCTTTATTTTGCATGAAAATAAAAAGAATTATACGTAAAGCATTCCTGTAATCTGGCTCATTGAATATTTTATATTAAAAAACACCTAACTTTTTTGGCGTAAATATATGTGTAAATACTGTGTTAACTTTTTGAAAGCCCATTTCAGATTAAACAGAAGAGAGTGTTGTGAATGTTATAGATTATGCACAGTAACTCAAAGTCTATATTTCTTTCCCTTGTGGTTGGAAAGCAAAAAATGTGATATGGAAAGCTTAATTTATTTTATTGTACCACTTTTGACAGCCCTGTAAGGGTCATTGCTCTATTAAAACAGGTATCAACAGAGCTGTTGTTTTCCTTAGTCATGATTAACAGTTTCTTTTTTGTGTTGTAATTAGTAAATGTTTATAGCCAAAAAAACTAAAAGGAAATTTAAATTAAAATATTTGAATAAATTTAAGTTAGATTGGCTTTTCACAATTTCATTTCATTCAGTCTCATAATAAATGCTTAAATAAATAAAAAGAGTTTTTCCTGTAGACAAGTAATTTCTACTTGTGGCCTATTCACGTTTTATTTTATATGTTACTGTGTTGTCTGATACCCCCACTGGCATGTGTGAGAAGTACAACTATGTTTTGAAATTACAGTTTCAAATTTTTATTCTGAATAAGGTTTTTGAAAAATTTTTTAAAACCTGCTTTTATTTTATTTATATTCCTTGCCCTCCATTTTTCTTACTCTATTGTAAACATTTAAAATATGAGCTAAAAAGAATTTGATTAAAACAAATTAATATCTTCAACATTCACTAAAACTTGCAACAATGTTAATAGAAAAAGGATGAGTTTTAATAGCTGGAAAAAATATTATACCCTTCTTCCTCTTTTTCAGAAAAGAAAAAGAAAACTGAAAGGGTCTCATACATAAATAAATCTACACTACTGTCATCTCAGTTATCCTTGGATATATTAATACTTTTATGTTGTTTCCACAACAAACCTTTCTTTTGATTTCGCAATTAGCACCTACTAATTACATACTTTGTTGGCAGCTTAGCACTTCTATTTATTTTTAATTTACATGCAGTCTGAAGCTCAGTCTTCAATTTTGAAATCAGCCCCAACTGCAGGGAAGGTTTGAAAGAAAAGTGTACTAAAGGGACTGTCTATTCCCAGCATAGAGTGAATTACTGGATGGTATGAGCTTAAGGGGTTCAATTTGGGAAACTAGGTAGCTCCCTACTTCTGCCAGTGATGGCTCTTAATAGTGTGATTTGACCATGTGGTTGAAGTGATTTCCTTAGCATAAGATAAACTTGATTTGGAACAAATAATGAAACTCATACAAAAACTGCAACTTTGTGTTTTTTAAAAGTTATCTAGTGTTTTAAATTTTAGTAGGCATGTTTCCTGATGTGAATAACTGAGAATTAAGTATTGCAAAAAACATTTTTAAATTCTAAGACCTCAGTTCTGTTGTCAGAAAATTAAAAGTCTTTGCAATAACTTTAAAGTTAATGATATATATAAAGTTAATAAAGTTATGATATTAAGTGTTTTTTACAAACCACACAACTATCGGAGTAGTATTTGATATTCATATTTTATGTGCATTTTCTTCATGGAAACTTAGTTGGGAGCTAGCCCTATATTGCTACCTTCACCAAGATGTATATAGGGAAATATATGGCCTTCTAGTGTTCAGTAACGTCAGAATCCTCTTGATCATTTATCTTGTGTAATTTTGTGAAACACAATTTGAGACAGCACTATACTCAAACTTATTAAGGCCATGTCAAGACGTCCTATAAAACTGAAAACAAATAGAGGAAAAATAGTGCCTTTCAGATGGAATTTTGCAATTATCAGATCTCTTTCTTTCCACCTTAATGTTTAAGTTTCAGATGACCTTTTAATTCTAAGCATTCGAGTTTGACCTGGTATGCAGTTTCGAGTATGATAGCTATTATGTATTCTGCAAAGGATTTGGGAGCATTTAGAGACCTCAAGAAAGGACAGAGAATATCATTTGACCTAGAAAATGCTTTTACATATCATATTGAAAGGCCATAGAATGATTTCAGAAGTATATTATCACATTTCATAATTTGAAAAATATATAGATTTAAACTATTAATACAATCATATAGATACTACTTACAGTGATAAATTTTTATCTTTAGTTGCCATATATATTACAAGTTATGAAATATTTCATATAAAATCACTTCTGTTACCACAAACTCTAGAAATATTCTGATTGGCATTTTATTTTTTTTCCCCCATTCAGCTTCTAAATTATAAAGAAAATAGTCCACCTTTTGAAGAATAGGTCTAATCAAGTAGAGATAGGTAATTTATCCTGGTTTTCAGTCTGGGCAAATTCCAAGGGTATTTTCCAAATGTACAGGGCTAGATTTTACAAGTGGTAATTTGAACAGTGGTATCCAATAAGTATATCTGCTTTTATTTATAATATTTAATAGTTAAGGAGAATTAATTTTTTCCCTATTCAGTGTTCATCCTACTTCTTTTGGGTCCCCAATTCATTTTACTATCTGGTTAAGATAAAAAGCTTTTCTAATTTAGTCTACGTTCATTCCTTAGATTCATCAATGTTCTATCACATTAATAACTGTTTTAGATAAGATTTATTTCTAAATCATGTATACTGCTAAAAGGTAGTTTTAGGAATAATTATTCTAAATTGGCCTTATTGTAGAAGAAACAAAATAGAAGGAATGGGGCATTATTGTTCTAAATATTCTCGGTGTGTTCACTTTACGTGAAGTGGAGAATTGGCAGTGTTGTCAGACAGTAGTATTGTTCTCTGCTGTCTTTGGTCCCAGTTCTTGATGTGAGTGCTTTACACAATTCGAACCCAGAAATAAGCCAAAGAAATTGTTGACTATAAAATGTATGACTAAATATTTTGAGATTCTGTAAGTGGGGCAGAGACAAGCTTTACCAAGAATACATTTTTTATTTATATGACCTGTGGGTATGTCCATATAATGAAATAAGTAGTATTTATTGCCTGTAAGGCCACAGTTCTGTCTCTTGATTCCTATCTAGTTGATAGCTGGATTTGAAAAGGTGTTCAGTAGCCTGTTTTCTGTCTTTACTTGAGAATGCAGGTTGATAGTACCTAGGCAGATTTGAGGTCATGATAAACTGAATGAACATAAATGGATTTTTAAAGCTGTAGATGTTAATATCTTCAGATATTTGGAACATCATTGTCAGAATAGAAAGGATGTTCCTAGTAAACAAGAGGGCCCTAGGGGTCCTTTTAGGTTACCCACAAAGAATAGATCTACAGAACTGTCCTACTTAGAGTAACTCACCAACTTTAATTAAATTTCATTGTAGCCCTACCAACTTTTGCAACTTATGCTTTGCTCTGTGATTCAGAAGCAACAGGAAAAACACTGTTGACTTCTAATTTATATCTTAGGGAGCCAGCTGGTGATGAGTATTATTTTAGTTAGACGTGAAAGTAAAGAATCTCCTGTTTGCTCCTCTGCTAGCTACAATTCTACCATCATAATTTCACTATAGAGAATTCCCTTGTGATTATGATGGATATGATAAAACAAAAATGTTGGAAAATTCTAAGGCGATGAGAATGCTGAATTCAAGTTGGGTAATTAATACTGGAGTGCATTTTCACGGGTGCTGGGGTGTCTGTTTACAGTAGGTCTGTGTGTTCTGTGCTCTGAGCGATGTTGTCATAGTGCTATGTCTAAACTGTGCTGTGTCCAGAAACTGGGGATTGGATGGGGCTCTAATATGGGTACTATTATGTTAAATTCTAAATGATATGTAGTAGGGGGTACTGTGATATTTTAAGTGATCATTGCCTTTTCTGCTGTACAATATGACCCTTCTCATCTCTCTCATTCATTTTGCATGCCTCTGCTCACTTCTGTACAGCCACAGTTGAGGCTATTGAGGCTGAAAAAGGTACGATCAGAGTCCTTGCGCTGGGCAGAGATCTGTGGTGTGTGGGTGGGCATCAGAGAATGTCTTGTGGGTGTGTCTTACTCCTAGCTTGCACAGCCCAAGATGAATCAGACTCACTGGCTCATCAAGTTTAAGTTATCTCTCTCTCTCTCTCTCTCTCTCTCTCTCTCTCTCCTCTCAATCTCAATCACAAGTACTGATGTCCATAGTGACAGTCTGTTTTTTTCCCTTTCATAGCACAGTATGAAACTAGCATTTAATTTTCCTGAATTCTTTAGAGTACAGAATGTTATGCTATAATATCATAGCATTTAACGTTGCATATAAAGATCTAGCCCATATTTTGTGTGATTCTGTGCTACTCAGATTATTTTTTTCTAAGTTAAATAAACCCACTCTAGACTTAGGTTTGAGTCTGTTTTTACTCATTTTCAGTAATTCACCTGGGTACAGAAGCTGTAGCTATGATTTTTTTTACTGCAGTTGGGCTAGTCTTTGTTGATGATATTATATTCCTGTATATCATATGTTGGCTTAATATTACACATTGCTAAATGCTTTGCTGCCCAACCATTTATTTGGTTCACAGGCACAGACTCTGAGTCCCAGGGATTACACATATTAAAGCAACCAGATTATAACCAGTAGTACAGAATTCTTTTCCATGCGCATTTTAATGTAGAATACATCATTCCAGATGAAGTAAATGAGAAACCATAACAATTGGAAACCATAAGAATTGCCTTTTATTTTGATTTGGGTTTCCCAAGAACATGTGGTGAATTAAAGATGACATCACCTAAAATATGAAATTTATAAATACTTTTTTGCTATCAGCAAAACACAGATCTGACTCCTGAAGGCACTTCCCACCTTTTTCTTTTCATATCACTGGTGAAGGAGTGATGTTACCTTGACCTCCAAGATAGTTCTGATCTGCTAAATTTTAACTTTACCTCTTTCTCCTCCCAAGCTCTTGGTACAGATTTGTAACCTTGTTAAGCCTCTTCTTGATGCTGCCTTACTGTGGTAGTTACTGGTGATTTTGGGTTCTGAGGTAGGAGAAAGTTGGTACAGTAGAAGTCAGACTGAAACTCTGAGACCATTGTTTGGAGGCTGATTTGGGGGAAAGGGGAGAGTTACTTCTGTGTGTTTTTAAAAGGCTACACTAACATTGTCATCTATGATGTTGTCATGTTTATATTTAGGTTTAAACATTTCACATTTTAAGGGAAAGTTGGCATGGGGGTAGAATTCAGTTAAAGTAAGATTTAAATGTTGCTACATATAGCTAATGTCTTCTTAAAAATCATTAATTATGTTTTTGAAATCTCAGAAATGTTTTTCAATTACTGACTTATCAAATTTGCATTTTGTTAAGCAATACGAGGATTCTCTCCACCACATAGAATCTGCAGTTTTGAAGAGGCAAAGGGTTTGGATAGAATCAATGAGAGAATGCCACCCCGGAAAGATGCTGTACAGCCAGATGGTTTCAATTCTCTGAACACCGCACATGCCACTGAGAACCACGGGACTGGCAACCATAGTGCCCAGTGACCCACGGCTTCCCAGGGACTCTCACATCTCGGGCCTCAAATGGACAGATTACCCGAGAAGCTGGAGGGGTCAGCCTCGCTGACTGTAAATGTCACAGTCCCTCTGGAGAAACCATTGTGCTTTTGAGACCCCAGCCCCCTTCGTGGATAGAGGCTTGTGGGCCCTGGGATATATCGTGCTATCTGATAAGACTGGGTCATCGCTGCCAAGGTGGAGAGCAGTAAGCAAGGGGCTTGGGGCAATTTCCAGTGGAGGGCCACTGCACCTCCATTTATGCTTGTGGTTCACACATTTAAGTTTACAATTGAGGTTTCTTTTTCCTTCAGTAGAATTAGATTTTTGTTTTCAACCATGACTTCAAATGCAATCCTAAGAGCTAATGTGGACTTTTTTCCCCCCATGAAATGTCTTTAAAGCGTGAATTAGCATGGTCTTAAAATACATTTCTGAGGTTACTAAACTGTATTTTGAATTATGGGTAAAATGCTGAGAAACCCAGTTGGCATTTATACAAAATGCTGACCTCAGGTCTATAGTTCTTAAATGTGGCTAATTCTGTAATATAGTCTCGGTATTTTTTAATTATGAATACATAACCTATTTATAGGCAGACTCTCTTACTTGAACACAAATTCAAAAACTAATTTAGAATCTTTTTTGCCCAGATCTTTTGTGATTTACACACCAGAGATTTAAGAAGAAAACCTCTAAATTACAAAATTATGAATAATTACAGAATTACTCATTTAAGATACTTTAAAAAAGTTTGTACATTGTCAAAGTAAATTTTAATTCAAATCATGTCTGTAAAACTTGACGTATTTTGTGTATGCATGTTTTCATTTTGCAAATATTTAATATATAGACCTATGATGTACAGGTACAACATGTATAGGTTACCTAGATGTTATGAGAAATTTTAGTTTGTGAGTACTCAAGTTGCTTAAATAGCCACCAGGGTGATTTGCTGCTGGCTTTCTATTATTTTTATGTTTTAATGCAAAGGAAATTTTAAAATGTTCTGGAAGTGTTTTTGATTAAGCAATGCAGCATAGAAGCAACAAATCCAATCATTCAGTTAGTGGAGGCATAAAAGTCAAGTCTGCATGTTGAACATTTTCTTTTGATAGTTACAGAACTGCTTGGTTAAATTAAATGGAACCATGTGCTAATATTTCACAATTATTGACCTGTATTGATTGCCACTGTAGTTTGGTATTTCCCTTTACTTTGGTGGCCTGCTTCCCTCATGCCCTGGAATACAACTCAGAGCTCCAGGCAGCGGAACCATCTATTGTTTTGTTTGCCAGAGAGTGCACCCTGTATGGTCTCCTGTCGAAGTTGGAAATACTATGCATGTGCAGGACTATTTGAGTATTTTATAAACAGTAGCACACAATAAATTCCATGCATGGGCCGCTGCTCCTATCTCTGTGTTGGGTTTTATTTGGGTGTGGTCTGATTTGACCTCCTCATGCATATCAGAAAATCCTGTTAATAGAACTGTGATAGCCCTAACTGGTGTGGCTCAGTGGATTGAACACTGGCCTGTGAACCAAAAGGTTGCCAGTTCAATTCCCAATCAGGCCACATGCCTGAGTTTCAGGCCTGGTCCCCCGGTTGGGGTCTACAAGAGGCAACTGATCGATGTTTCTTTCCCTCTCCCTTTTCCTTTCTCTGAAAAGAAATAAAATAAAAATAAAGAACTAGCATATATCTTTCAGATAAGATTATCTCATGCATAGTTCATGATAATTTGATGAACTGAATTCTTCATGAATTTTGCTTTTTAAAAAAACTTAGTTACACTTGTTTTACATGAGCAATAGTAGCTGAGCACTAGAGGACTGGGTGCCTATTATAGATAGGCCTTTTAAACCTAATATTTAAAATAAGTGTTTCACTTAACTTTTAATTGAAAGAAAGTCTTAATTGCCTAGAATTTTGTCATGATAGATTTGGAAATTTATTGGGTGTTTCTTTAACAGTGAGGAAAAAGGTATTAGTGATACCGCATTTTCCTGCCATCATATTCCTCCTTTGCCATAATCAAAATTAGCATAGAACTTTGAAAATTGAGAGAAATTAGGATATTGTTCAACATTTTATAATAATAATATCATACAGCGACTTTAAGTACAGTTTTCAACAATAATTATGATGATACACATTTATAAAGCATTAATTTAAATCGAAATGTATATACTTGCCTAATTCCAGATAGCAAACAGAAATGAGATTGTTGACTATTACAACTTCTACTTGCTGTAATACTAACTTGCATACCATCCCATGAAGGCATACCTGCCTTTAAAATTATTCACACTGCCCTGACTGGCGTGGCTCAGTGAGTTGAGCGTTGTACCGCAAACCAAAAGGTTGCAAATGCCTGGGTTGTGGGCCAGGTCCCCAGATGGGGGTGTGCAAGAGACAGCTGATTTATGTTTCCTTCCAACATCGATGTTTCTCTCCCTTTTTTCTCTCTCCCTTTCCCTCTGTCTAAAAATAAATAAATAAAATCTTTAAAGTTATTCACACTGCATACCTTATAATTTTTTTGATGTTACTGGTTTATGAAAACTCTGCATCTCTAAATTAGGAGCTTAGGTCCATCACTAGGGTTATATAGTATTTGTGGGAATACTGGGTAGATATAAAGCATAATTAGCAAACTAAGAAGAATTACTTGTTCATGATAAAAATTGAAAAGGAGAAAGTAGGGGAAAGGAACAGAACACAGAAAAAATAGTACACACGGAGAGTGGAAGAGTATCACTCTGTGCCTCACAGACTACTTCCTACCTGTTTGAATAGGACCCTCTTCTAGTCTTTCTTCATAGTTAGTTTCACAACAAACCACAGAATATTTTTTAAATTTAAAATATATATATATTTCATGGTGAATGCAAATTATCTCTACCAGAGCAAGTAGTAGTGATAGTAAAATGTAAATTACTGTTCAATATCAACTTTTTCTATATATCATCTCCTTTTATATTCAAATATGACACTTATGAGTTAAAAAGACAGTCTTTGACTTCTTGTACTTCCTGCAGTTCAGGCATTATTAACAGAACTGAAAACCTTTACATGTTCTTTCAATTACATATGAAATTGGCCTGAAACCCTTGCTGAAAATGGATCAACTCTATTTTGTTCAGGATTTTTGCCTATTGGAATTGATTTTCCTTTTCTCACAGCTGTTCTACATAATGTTATGTAATATTTTATTGCATCCTTAACATTTTTCTTCCACCTTCCCTGTTTGTAGTTTGTGCTCACGGCAGTTTTAGGGTTCCTTTGGAATCCGTTCTCTCTATCTTTTTGCATGTAGATTTGATTTGCTACATTCCAGGTCCTCATGGCAAGTGGTCTGTTCCCCAGTTTGATGTTCACAGAGGCAGGTAAGTGACAGCTGGAGCCAGGTGTAAGCAGAAAAACTAGATCTTGCAGTCATATAGGACCACTGCTCACAAGGTTCTGGAGTTTTACAGCTCTAAGTAAAAATGAGCTAGGAATGTGGAATTAAATTCCCTGGGTCAGCATTTATTACAGAAGGGAATATGATGGTGTTTGAGTTGATTATTTTCTGTTCCTGGAAATAGTATGCATTTTTGTCATTAATATTTTGGTCTGCCTACTTTAATTATTTTTTTAAATCCTCACCTGAGGATATATTTTATTGATTTTAGAAAGGGAGGAAAAGGGAGAAAGAAGGACATCAATCAGTTGGCTCCTATATGCACCCTGACCGGGGATCAAACCCCACAACCTTCTGGTGTATGGGATGATGCTCCAATTTAGCCACCTGGCCAGGGGAGGTCTTGCTTTAATATTCCAAAAATATTTATACTAGTCCCCCTTTATCTGTGGTCTCGTTTTCCATGGTTTCAGTGAACTGTGAACTGATCATTTTAAATGGAAAATTCCAGGAATAAACAATTCATAAGTTTTAGATTGCACACAATTCTGAGTAGCATGATGAAAACTCATGCTGTCCTGCTCCATCCTGCCCAGGTCATGACTCATCCCTTTGTCCAGCATATCCACATTGTCTACATTCCCATTAACCTTAATAACCTTCTCTTCTTGGCCAACAGATGAACTATTGCAGTACTTGTTCAAGTAACCTGTATTTTTCTTAATAATGCTACATTCACATAACTTATAATTGTTCTAATTTATTAGTTATTGCTGTTAATCTCTTACTGTGCCTAATATATAAAATAAACTGTTATAGGGCTGAGTGTATAGGAAAAGACATAGCATTTATAGCGTTTGTCCTATCTGTGGTTTTAGGCACCTCCTGAGGCATCTTGGAACATATATACCCAGTGGGTAAGGGGTTACTATATTCCTTTTTGAAATAAATAGGGGAGTCCCCCAGATTCTGACATTCACTCAGAAAATGCCTTGCTCTCTTTTCAGGGAAAGTGAGTTTTACAGATTAATTCTGGATGTTTCACCTCCAATTGATTTCCTCTGTACCATCAAATGACCATTTCTATTGTTCTTGGGAATTGTATTTATACTTAAGCCTCAAGTGGTCATTGCTGGGTTGTGTTTGAGCAGATTTGGGCTTAGGGGTACTCATTTGGGTGTATGCTGACATGGAGATACCAAGAGGTTCCTGTTCCTCTGGTTTAGTGCTTAGGCCTTTCCAACCAAATACTGGTTTCTGAACTAATCCCAAGGGGTTTTCCCTGATGCTGTGGACTAAAAGCAGAAATGCTGCCTTCTGCCCTGGCCAGATAACTCAATTGGTTAGAGTGTTGTGCCCATACACTAAGGTTGCGGATTCAGTCAGGGCACATACAAGAATCAACCAATGGATGTATGAATAGGTGGAACAACAAATCTTTCTCTCTGCCCGCCCACTTCCTCTCTCTAAAATCAATAAATAAAAAAATTAAATACAGAAGAAATGCTGCCATAGTGAGAGAGGTCCAGGAAGCGGTAAGCTTCATATTCAACTTGTCTGACCTTTGGCAAGTTTGGGAGTGTTGACAGAGTCCTGAGCCTTCTTGGCAGAAAAGGAAAGTCAGAGAGAAGTCTATGGGCCGGGGGCCAAGTCCCTTCTTTGTTAGGGGAGGATTAAGTATGTCTTGCTGGCAGGGCACACGTAATTACAGAGACCCAGCATTTCAGCAAAGAAAGGTGATATGAAGAGACAGCTGCAAGTCACTTTACAACCTAGATCTGAGTAGATCAAACATTCACTTCACTTGGAAGAAACAGAGAAGAAAGGAAGCCGAGGGCTTAGCAGGGTAAGTGACTTTTTCATCAACCAGTTTGCTTGCTTAGTTTATAGTTGAGTAAGACATTTATCACTCCAGGGAGTGTTAATCACTGCTTAAGCAGCTGAATGAGGTCCTAATAGCAATGCCCCTAATGTATTTCTCCTTTTCTCTTATTCTTTCTTAACCCCTTTTGAGGATCTCCAATGACTAGCTTGATTCCCCTTGTCTTCCCTACCTCTCCAAAGGCACTTTTATTTGCTGGTGAATTAGAGAAAATTAGATGGGCCTTCTGGGTCTGGACTTGATGATGTGGTTTAAGTGAAACTTAAGGCTTTTGGTAGTAAGGAGGGAAAAAGATGGGAGACCTAGGACTAGGAATAAACTAATATTTTAGGGGGTTGGTGATGAAGGATAGGAGTTTTTCTAGGCAATCCAGTTCATGTCTCCTCTCCAGTCCTTGGTGTTTTCTCTCATGTATACTGGGAGTAAATCAGAGACCAAGTCATTGGAGATGGCTAGAAAAAAGTTAAAATGATTCCCCTTTCTAGGTGGGTAGACTCTGAACTCTGGGAAATTCTGAAAGCTTGCTATAATTCTTCACAACTTCCTGTCCCCTTTTTTCACCTTTCTCTCAGTACCCACTCCCCCTCCCCCTCCCTCCTCCCCCCACACGCCTCATGAGGAGTCTGGGGCTAGGGTGCACAAACTCACAGGTGAGTTTGTAGATGCACGTGCAAAGACCTGGTTCCTTATTTCTACCTTCTTACCTTCCTGCCAGAAAATTAATTCATTTGTATCATGAACCTGCTGTAAATACAAAAACTATGATGTCAGGGAGTTCACCAGCACCACTCCTCCCCAAGCTGGGTGATCCCTTGACTTCTCGCTTCCAGCCAGTTCAGCCGGCTCCCAGACAGTCAAGAGTTAATCTTCCATTGGAGGAAGACCTCTCCTTGGGAAGGCAGATAAGTGCCTTTCGGATCTGAAATGGCTTCCATTGTAGTATAAAGGCTTTTGGTTGTACATCAGGAAGATATTTATCATTACTTCTGGGATTTAAGACTCTTGAGTTGTCTCAAATCAAAGATACTTTTCCTCCCTACCTATAAACAAAAGATGAGCCCTGGCTGGTGTGGTTCAGTAGATTGGGTGCCAGCCTGCCAACTGAAAGGTCGCTGGTTTGATTCCTGGTCAGGGCGCATGCCTGGGTTTTGGGCCAGGTCCCCAGTTGGGGCCCTGTGAGAGGCTATGTATCGATGTCTCTTGAACCTTGTTTCTCTCCCTCTCTTTTTCCCTTCCCCTCTCTCTAAAAGTAAACCACTATAGTCTTTAAAAATTTTTTTCAAAAGGATAAATTTAAAAAAAAAAGATGAGTTTATTCTTTCAAGATTTGTCTTGCCTGAGTGGGCTGGGTAGATAGAGCAGATAAATGCTTCTTCTAGAAATGCAGTGATATGGAAATGTAAGGAGAAGGTACAGTGATTAAAAGTGGAGAGGGGTCAGGTCATTTGCTGGAAATGAGGTCCAAAGGGGTGAAAGTTATACCATCCACCTTTAGTAAAGGGACATGACCCTTAAATCCTAAAATAATCTATTGTTAGATCTAGTTTCTTCTTTATTGGTGGGATTGCTTCTTCTTATGTGTTTTGCTATCTCTGTTCTGTAGAATCTGAACCCATTTGTTCATCTCTGGGATGAGGGGACTCGTCATCTCATGGAATGAAAGGATGAAAAAAAATACAAAGGAAAATATAAATTAGTTCCTTCATTAACCTGAGGACAGGGTTTTACAAGAACCATGTTCTAAGATAATGGATATTAGCTGGATGATTCTGGAGGGTGTTTTGCTAACAAATGTTGTCCAGAAGGATTAAATGTCAGACCATTTTTGTAATAAAACATGATCCCTGATTTGAACTTTAATAGTTAGTTACCTCATTCAGACCAACCACCGTCAGTGTCATTGTCCTCTCGGATTTCCCTGTCCCCAGAGGCAGTTAATCTGGGGGTTAATAATGTTTTAGCTTCTCAATCTCTATGGATACCTTTTCTTTCTTTTTTTTATATTTTATTGATTATGCTATTACAGCTGTCCCATTGCCCCCCTCCATCCCCCTCCACCCTGCACACCCTCCCCCACCCACATTCCCCCCTCTAGTTCATGTCCATGTGTCATAAGTTCTTTAGCTTCTACATTTCCCATACTATTCTTGCCCTCCCCTGTCTATTTTCTACCTACCATCTATGC
>CM052542.1:109525760-109568193 GCA_028533065.1 Trachops cirrhosus
AAATCCTTGGTTGTCCGACTTCCATACACTTCAATTTTCTGTCAGTTCTGGTTGTTATTTTGTTTCTATATTGTTGTTGTCCCTATCTTGGTTGTTCGAGGAGGCACAGTGCATCCACCTATGCCTCCATCTTGGCCGGAAGTCAGATTTTCTTTATTTTTAGAGAGAAGGAAGGGGAGGGAGAAAGAGAGGGAGAGAAACATTGAATGGTTGCCTCTGGTACTCACCCTGACTGGGAAGCAAACTAGCAACCTTTTACTTTGTAGAACAATGCCCAACCAACTGGCTTACTTTTTATCCAGTTCCAGAGGTTTCTCTGCTTTGCTTTCTTCCTCCTCCTTAATCTACCACCAGTGAATTTCATGTAATACTCTGTCTCCTCATTTGATTCTAATGTATAAATTAAGATTCAAAACTATCAATCTCTGGAACATGTTTTCAATCTGTTGAGATTTTGCTTCCCAGCAATTTTCCTCAGACTGGTTCAAATAAACTCTTACAAAACCTTTTCTTAAGCTGGACATTCTTTTTTTGACATTAGTGATGATGAACATCTTTTCATGTGCTTTTTGGCAATTTATTTTCTTTTGAGAAATGTCTGGCCAGAGCTTTTGCCCATTTATTAATTGGGTTATTTGGCATTTTTGAGTTTTTTATTTTTATTTTTTAAGATTTTATTTGTTCATTTTTAGAGGGAAAGGGAAGGAGAAAGGGAGGGAGAGAAACATCTATGTGTGAGAGATATATCTATCAGTTGTCTCTCACACACCCCCAGCTGGGGACCTGGCCCACAACCCAGGCATATCCCCTGACTGGGATTGAACCAGAAGCCTTTCAGTTGACAGGCCAGCACTCAATCCATTGAGCCATACCAGTCAGGGCAGTGTTTTTGAGTTTTAAGAGTTCTTTACATGTTCACACTATTAATTGCTTATCAGATACATGAATTGCAAATATTTTCTCCCATTCTATGGGTTATTTTACTGTGTCCTTAGGTGCATAAAAGTTTTTGATTTTGATGTAGTCCAATTTATCTGTTTTTTTTTTTTGTTGCCTGTACTTTTGTTGTTATATCCAAGGAATTGCCAAATCCAATATCATGAAACTTTATCCCATGTGTGTTTTTTTTTATCCTCACCTGAGGATATTTTTTCACTGCTTCTAGAGACAGAGGGAGGGCAAAAGAGAAACATTGATGTGAGAGGAAAACATCAATTGGCTGCCTCCTGTACACACCCCAACCAGGGATCAAACCCGCAACCTAGGTATGTGCCCTGACTCTGAATAGAACCTGCAACCTTTCAGGAATGGGACAATGCTCTGACCAACTGAGACACACTGGCTAGGGCCCCCTTAGGTGATTTTTAAGCTTTTATTTATTTATTTTTAGAGAGAGGGGAAAGGAGGGAGAAAGAGAGGGAAAGAAACATCAGTGTGTGGTTGCCTCTAGTACACCCCCTACTAGGGACCTGGCTTGCAACCCAGGTATGTGCCCTGACCAGGAATCGAACCAGTGACCCTTAGGTGCACAGACCAGCACTCAATCCACTGAGCCACACCAGCTGGGTCCCTTAAGTGTTTTTATGACTATAATTTAGCTCTTAATGTATAGGCTTTTAGACTCAGTAGTCAAGCTCTATATTTCTATGCTCAAGTTCTTTGTGTTTAGACTTTTTTTTTCTATCTCCTTGTATTCAAAATATTATCATCTTTTGTGGTTTCTTCTAGTGATTTTTAACCTTTTTCATCTCATGTATACGTAAACTAATTACTATAATCCTGTGGCACACCAGAAAACATGTTTGCTGATCTGACAAAAAAAAACAGGTATAATTTTGATTCATTTATACCAGACAGTTATTGTTGTGTTAGTTGTCATTTTCTATTGTTTGACAATCTAAGGGAAAGACGGTCAGTGCCCATGACTAAATAGTCAGGTATTGTATGTTTTAAATATTCCTGGGACACACCATTGTGTTGGAAATTGCTGGTCTTTTCCAACCGCTCCCTGCGTGATAAAGTCTTCCTATAGTTCACCAACTGAAGAGACTTACTTCTCTCGATCTTCCATTAGTGCTTTAGTTTCACTTTTTTAATGCAATGTATACACTGCCTTATACTATACTTTACATTTAATCCCTCTGTAAGACATTTAGATGTTAACCCCGCAGAGGTTGCAGTCCAAAAAATGACAGCGTAGGTCATGTGTATCTGAGAGATACATACATTACTACTATGTGCTGAAATGCGGCGAAAAAAACCACTGCTCAGTCCTATCCTAGTGCCTCTTCCCCTCAGTTAATCACTATTACTGGTTTTGGATGAGCCCTGCCAGACATTTTTTTTAATGCATTACTTACTTATACAGGGTCCGGAAGAAGTAACACCATTGAGTGTGGTTGGTGGAGTAGGTGAACGTCCTGCACAAGATAGCCATTTGAACATCTCACCTAAAATGTCATACGGTGGGCTTGAGTGTGATATTGTCATATTGTAGAATTACATGCTTATGATTTTGTAATAAAAAGGGGGTGTTATTTGTGCCAGACTTCTTATATTTATATTTTATATAGAACTTCATTTGTGATATTCCCCCTTAGCTTTTTTACAACTGCCTGTAGTGATAAAAAATCAGTAGATGTGAAATAAATCTTACTGATACCTGGGTCTGAGAGACTAGAATGAGCAGTGAAAAGTCAAACGTGAAAACATATCATATGTATCCAGCTTGCAAAATTCCATTCCCTGTCTTGTCACATACAGCCCCCAGGTGTTAGCAGGCAAGCCATGGCTCCACGGCACCGGCAACGAAGACACAAGAAACCTCCCACATCAGGGCCCCCCACGGTTGTGACCCCTGTGCCTCTTACCCTCTCAAAACCTGGCCCTAGTATTGATGCACTTGGCTTCTGCTCCTTGGAGAATAATGTTCCTGGCCTATCCCAGCTGATTCTTCAAAAGCTGAACATGAAAAGCTATGAAGAATACAAGTGAGTGACTAGCTCTCTGGAAAAGCAATATATTGTCTCTGGTAGAAGTGATTTCAAAAGGTGGAGAGGGAATATAACTTGGGGATAATCGGGTATTTGCAACAAAGGATTTTTCTCATCCTGACTTTTGCCAGTTTATTACTATAGAAATGTTAAATACATAATTTTCTAACTCATAAATGATGGGAGTAGGTGGAAATACAAAGGTGGGAAAAGTAGGTCTACAGTTGTGAGTATGCAAAACACAGTTTATTCTTGTTATTTATTTATTTATTTATTTATTTATTTATTTACTATTATGTCTTTTTCCATATGAATAACTGTAAACCTCCTTTTGCCCACCCCTGTATATAGGTGGCAAGGCAGGGGTTGTGAGGAATTTGGGAGATGTTCTTTTTCCTATTACTACACCTTTTCCATGCTATCCCTACAGACTGGTGATAGAAGGTGGCACTCCTGTATCAGGCTTTGGATTTCGATGCCCTCAAGAAATGTTCCAGAAGATGGAGGACACTTTCCGATTCTGCGCTCACTGTAGAGCACTTCCAAGTGCCCTTTCAGACTCCAGGGTCCTCCGGCACTGCAAGAGGTGACTAGTCAGGGGCTAATAGGGGAGACATCTAGAAATGATCCTCTTCTAAGACCTCATTGTGGGAGGAAAGGGCTGAGAGTTTTCAGAATAACTTAAGGCCTAGTCCTCATTTTGTGTGATCCAGGCCATAGAGAGATTAGAAAAGGCTTTGGTTCTTGCTTATTTTTGGTGTTTTAGGGATATCAGATGGGGACCACAGTACAATTCTCTCTGCCTTCCTCCTCTTGAGTGCTCAAGGGGTAAGACCATAATCTGTTTTGGGGAGGTTGGGGTCGAAACATGTCCATGAGAAGAGAGCAGCCACAAACTGCTGGAGTTATTTTTCCTGTAAGGGATGCAAAAAGTGAGTTGTTGCAGATAGAGACTGAGGTGTTACTCTGACCCAAGAGAAAAATTACATTCCCGCGCTCTCCTTCCTCCCCTTCTAAATGTAGTCCCCAAATTTGGTGCATCAGCCATCATTCCTCTCTCTGCCTTCTTGATCCAGTAGCCTTTCTTCCTAGGAACAGAAATATCAATTTTCTCCCCCAGCTATTCTCCCAATAATCTTTGAAATATAGGAGCAAATATTTCTGGGGCTTATTTTCTCAGGTGCAGAAATGTCTATTACTGTGGACCAGAGTGCCAGAGGTCAGATTGGCCAGCACACAGGAGGGTTTGTCAAGAGCTGTGTCTTGTGGCTGTGGACCGTCTCATGGAATGGCTTCTGGTCACAGGTGGAGTGGTGGTGGTTGGGGGGAGTTCTGCCATGATGGTCAGTGGTGGTGCTTGGAGAGAGCAATGAAAGCATGTTGCTACGAGGGAAAAATGAGGGACTGAGTGGGGCAGGATAGTAGGGCGTTCCTGGTCACAGGTCAGGAGTGGACAAGGAAGGAATATTGAGGCCAGGGAAGGAGTAGGTCACTTCTCGTCCCTTCTTTCCTGCAGGAGATTTTGTCCTACCCTCAGGACCTTGGCCACAGCAAGCTGAAGTTGTACAGGGCTGGGACACCTGGTTTTCTCTGCGGCGTTTACAGCTAGATGCTATAATGGATGCTGTGCTAGGTAGTCATGCCATGACCACCCTGTGGGCCAGTGTAGGAAGGCCAAGGCCAGACCCAGATGTTCTCCAGGGCTCTTTGAAGCGACTCCTGACAGATGTCCTGTCACGGCCCTTGACACTGGGTTTTGGGCTTCGGGCCTTGGGGATAAATGTTAAGAAGATGGGAGGAAGCACAGTGCATGTAGTTGGTGCTTCCCATGTAGAGACATTTCTCACTCGCCCCGGGGACTTTGATGAGCTTGGTCACATGTTTCCTGGACACCTTGGCCTCCGTATAATAATGGTGGGTGTAGATGTTGCTGCTGGCTTTTCAGAAAGCACCTCAACTTCACCACTGGAACCTGGCACAGTTCAGCTTAGTGGCCATAGGGGCCTCTACCATAACTTCTGGGAGGAGCAGGTAGAGACTGGGCAGACAGCCCATCCAGATTTGGCGGTGGCATTCCATCCAGGTAAGAGTCGTTTGTTCAGGGGGTTACTGGGTGGGTCCTCTGGGAATTTTCCATTCGGACTCTTGTATCCTATCTTTGGGGCCCCATTCATTTGGTCAGGTTAAACACAATGTGATCATTAGCTTTATGTGCTACACCTGAGTTCAGAATTTTCCATGGCAGAACCTGGGGTGGGTGATAGTGGTAAATGAGCATTAGCAGTGAGCAAGGTGAGGGTCAGAGTGGACACAGAGAAGTATCTTGCTTAAGGTATACCTGAGCCTTTCCCCTCACTGTTCCATAGGTTTTCATGCTTCCCCAGACTTGATGGAGGCTTGGCTGCCCACTCTTCTGCTACTTCGTGATTATGAGATCCCTGCATTGATTACTGTTTACAGGTTTCAACCTCTTCCTATTTGGGATACCTCCCTGACACTTCCTATTTGTGATACTTCCCTCACACCCTCTTTATATAGATGAACTTATTTCTCTCCTGCTTGCTCATCTTCTGCCTTCTAGTGAGGATTTTCTTCCTTCTCATACTTGGTTTTCTTGTTCTCCTTGGAACAAAGGTCTATGTTAGTAAACTGGTAATTAGTGAGACATTTGGGAGGGAGGGATAGCCCCTTAACTGGTTAAGCCTTAGGTGATTTTTGGGTTTGATGAGTACAGAAATGTCAAGTTCTGAGCAGTTTCTTTCCTCTCTCTCTTTCATAATCAGCAGAGCAATTTTTCTTATGTGTTTCCCATAGCCAGCAGGAGTTGACGGCATCGTTGCAGATTCTGGTGGACCTGGACACACACGTCATTGCCTATGGAGCCAACCCTTTCGCGTCCCTCAAACCTGAACAGGTCTACTCCAATCCCAACAAGCAGCCCGTATACTGCAGTGCCTACTATATCATGTTTCTTGGAAGCTCTTGCCAGCTGAATAAGAGGCAATTGGAAGAGAAAGTAGATGGTGAAGTTTAAATAGCTGAGCCAGATTCTGACTGGATGCCTAGAAAAGGGGGAGGTTGTGATATCACAATAAACTCAGTTTGGGCTTCTTAAGTCACTTGTTTTTCTTATTTCCTGTTCACTGGCAAGTGTTACTTGTCTATACACACAGCGCCTCACAACTGGAGGTTTCTCTCCGAGTGATTAATGTCAGCTCTGTTTGGACCTGCCATTCTACCACATCCTGTCTACTGTCTTCCTTCTTGTATCACATTCTCAGGATCAGGATATTTCCTGGCCAGGGCCTCAAAGCCCCACCCCAACCCTAACACACACCTGTATATTCTTATTGCCCTCTCTGACAGGACAATGTCAGAATTCATTTATTCATTCAAAACGTTTAGTTAGTACCTCATGTAAAAGGTATTGTATTAGGGCTTTGGGGAGATACGAAGTTGAATGAGACATGGTCCTTATTCTTAGCCTAGGAAGGAAAAGAATACGTATACATAGGTATCTTTATTATAAGATGTAATGTGGAATAAAAAGCTGGGAAAATCTTGTAGTGCTAAGGAAATAGAGTGAAAAGAGAGCTCACTTTGCTAAGCAATAGTGGAAATTTTACGTGTTAGAATTTTATGGAACAGATGGAGGGCAGGGTGCTTTAGATGGAGGGAACGATACAAGCAGAAGTTTGGAGGCAGAAAAGCAGAGGAGATGTATTTGGGTACACTGGCGGATTAGCATAGATTAAGACCGGAAGGTCGATTGGAACCAGATTATAGGAGGAGCATAGCCAATGGGTCAGCTTTATATAGATCTGAGTGTGAATGCTGGGGCAACCACCAAATGCTTTGTGCCTGTGGGAAAGCTAAACTTTTAAAAGTTCCTTAGTTTCCTCATTTGTAAAATGGGGATAATGTCTAGTACCCAGAGGTTCAATAAAAGCTAAATAAGGATGTTTACAAAGTTGGAGGACTCACACCTCCCTCTTTCAAAATTTATTTCAAAGAATGGTGATCAAGACAATGTGGTACTGGCATAGGACAGACATTAGAACAATAAAACACAATTGAGAATCTAGAAGTAAATCTTTACATTTATAGTCAACTGATTTTCAACAAGGCTGTCAAAACAATTCAATGGGAAAAGAATAGACTTTTTAACATTGTCTGGGACAACTGGATACCCATGTGCAAAAGAATGAAGTTGGACATTTGCCTCACACAATGTATAAAAATTAACTCAAAATGAATCAAAGACCTAAGAGCTAAAACTATACAACTCTTAGAAGAAAACAGGGTAAACAATGTTTCTCTCTTTTTGTCCCTACCTGCCCTTCTATAAATAAATAAATAAATAAATAAATAAATAAATCTTTTAAAAAGAATGGGAGAAAATATAAATCATACATCTTTAAAATTGCAACTATTAAATGCATACCATTTCAAATTTTATTCAGTAACATAAACAGATGAACTGGCAGTGCTGTGTGAGATAGTTTAGTGATGGAAAACCAATTGGGAAGCTATTGATATGGTTCAGACAAGATAATGCAGGTGTCAGCTAAGTTGGGCATGGAAAGGAAGGGGTGGTTTCTAGCTATAATGAGTAAAGTATATAAATAGTGACATTTTGTAGATAGAACATGAAACTAAAATCTTTAGGGTTTGGTTACTGATTGTGATTAATGAAGTGTGATATACAATACCTATTAGAATCTAATCAGCAGACAAAAACCACACAGTAACAGGTGACACAAAATTTCCAACTTAGTACAATGGTGGTGTTAGTACATAAAATTCTAAATGCCTAGCTTAATGGTAAATACTAAGGAGTCTAAGATGTCTTTTGCCCTTAAAGCGCTTACCGTTTAACAGGAGAAGACTGACATAAGCAAGGGCAATATAATAGAGTTGTATTTCTTTTTTTTTTAAGATTTTATTTTAAAGAGGGGAAGGAAGGGAGGGAGAAAGGGAGAGAAGCATCAGTGTGTGGTTGCCCCTCAAATACCTGCTACTGGGGACCCAGGCATGTGCCCTGACTAGGAATTGAACCAGTGACCCTTTGGTTCACAGGCTTGCACTCAATCCACTGAGCCACACCAGCCAGGGCTAGAGTTATATTTCTGAAGTCAGCAGGTGAAGTGAAAAAGAATTGTATTTTCAAAAACACATTGAGTCCTGGCCAGGTAGCTCAGTTGGTTACAGCATCATCCCGATATGCCAAGCTTGGGCTTTCAATCTGTGGTTAGGACACATACAAGAATCAAGAATCCCTGGCTGGTGTGGCTCAGTTGGAATGCTGTTAGTGCATGGAAAAGGCTGCAGTTTCAGTTCCCAGTTGGTGTGCGTGCCTGGGCCTGGGCTGCAAGTTTGATCCCTGGTCAGGGAGTCTAAATTAAGAGGCAGCCAAACAATGTTTCTCTGTTACATTATTTAAGATTTTATTTATTTATTTTTAGAGAGAGGGGAAGGAGGGAGAAAGAGAGGGAGAGAAACACTGATGTGAGAAATACTGATTGGTTGCCTCCACCGCATGCCCCAGCAAATCACAACCTAGGCATGTACCTGGACCAAGAACTGAACCAGCGACCTTTTGCTTTGTGGAACAATGCCCAACCGACTGAGCCACACTGGTCAGGGCCCTTCCTCTCTCTCTCAAAGCAATGGGGAAAAAATGTCCTCTGGTGAGGATTTTTTTTAAAAAATTAAAGGAATAAAAAGAATCAGCCCTGGCTGGCATGGCTCAGTTGGTTGGGCATCAGCCTGCAAAGGGAGCTGTTGCTGGTTCAATTCCTGTCCAGGGCAGATGCCTGGGCTGCACAGAGGCGCAGCATGCGAGAGGCAACCAATCGATGTTTCTCTCCCTTTTTTTTTCTCCCTCCCCTCACTTCTCTCAAAAATAAATAATTTTTTTAAAGAATCAACCACTAAATGCATCAATAAGTGGAGCAACAAGTTGATGTTTGTCTTTCTCTCTTTTCCTCTCTGTCTCATAAATCAATAAATAAAAATTTAAAAAATTTAAAACTACATTGAAAATCCCTTAGGATAACACACATTGGATTCTGACATTTCCTTCTCTCAAGAGTCTTACTTGTTTTTCCTCCAATATTAGAAACAAATCTCTGTTTTGTTTTTAATTGATTACCAAATGAAATAGTTGGCTTGGGTTTTGGGGGCCCTGTTGTAGTCGATCAAATATTTATTGAACATTTATTGCTAGACTCTACAGATATCCATGTTCTCAAGGAGCTTATATTTCTAGCTAGGGGAAATAAACTATAAACACCCAGAATTTCAGATGGTTTTAAGTGCTATAAAGAAAGTTAAAGCCCTGGCCAGTTGATTCAGTTGGTTAGAGTGTCATCCTGTACACCAAACTGTTGTAGGGTTTGAGTTCGATCCCCAGATTGCATATGGGAGGCAACTGATTGATGTTCCTCTCTCACATAGATGTTCCTCTCTCTGTCTCTCCCCACCCCCACCCCTTCTTCTTTCTCTAAAATCAATAAAAATAAAATTATCATCTGGTGAGGATTAAAAAAAAGCTAAATAGGGTAATGAATGTGTATAACTGGTAGTGGTGTTGATGGCAGTGGCTGCTACTAATGCTACAATGTTTAGGGAATACATGCTGCTTTGAGGAAATGGATAACATTTGAGGTGATACGCATAGTGGAGAACATTTCAAGTAGAAGCAATAACAAATGCAGAGATCCAGGGAATCTGGTGAGTTTGGGCACAAGCTTGCTATGTTTGGACTGCAGTCCACTTTGACCAGATTTAATGACTGAGAGGGAAGTTGAAGAGGGATGAGGTCCCAGAGGTGGGCAGACGCCAGATTACATAGGGCCTAAAAGACCATGGCCAGGAGTTTGGCTTTTATTGTTTCCAGAGGGAAGCCATTGGAAGAGTTTAATCAAAGCAATGATATAACCCAATTTACTCTTTAGAAAGATTACACAGGATTATTAACCTTAGCACTATTCACATTTTGGGTTGCAAACTTCTTTGTTTAGGGGGCTCTCGAGTGTATTGTAGAACGTTTAATAGCATCCCTGGCCTCTACACATTTGATACTAGTAACACCTCCCCACCCCCATGGTGACAACCAAAAATGCCTTTAGACGCTGTGAAGTGTTCCCTGGGGAACAAAGTTGCTGCTCTGGTACAGAAAGTAGACTCTGACACAGTGGGATGTTCACAGTAGGAGGTGCACGATGGCTGCTATTTCACATGAATTCTGGGGCATATGATGACCTTCAGAGGGGTTTTGTTTCTGCAAAGTTTATGTGGTTGAAAACGGGTAAGTTAAATGCTCATGTGCTGTGATTCCACTGTTAAATGTGCCACAGTAGACTTCTATAAAAGGTTTAGTTGGGTAATCAGGTCTCCCCAAGAAAAGATAAGGAACAACAGGAGATCAGGAAAAGGTTTTGAAACAGGAAGGAGTCGGTCAGTCTTTGAATTGTCTTAATAAGTGAATAATTGCTAAAAGGCAGGCTGTGATTTCTAGGCAGAGGAAGCACGAGGAATGGGCATCTGATGCTGAAGAGCCTTCTATGTCAACAAACAACGGACTTGAAAGGATGAACTGGGAAATCGAGTGGTAGTGTCTGAACAGGCTATTGGATATTTGGGCCTATAGGTCAGGAAAGTGCGCTAGAAATAAGAGGCTTGGAAAATATCCTCTTAAGCTAAGGCAGAGGGAAGGGTGGGGATGAGGTCACCAAGGGAATAATGCAGAGCGAGGATGAGTAAAGACAGGCTTTTTAGGGAATGCTTAAATTCCCAAGGTCTCTGGGGGCAGATTGGACAGAAAGGCCAGATATTTGCCAGGCAGACAGACTGGTAGGATCTGGGGTAAAATGCCGGGTATTCAAAGTAGTTTAAATTCAGTAGTGACCTTCCTGAAGTACCTTCCACTTCACTCCTCTTTTAGGTAAGTATATATCTTCCTCTTCCCAATTAATTTTTTTTTCAAATTATAAAGTTTATTTAGAAAGTTAGAGGTAGCAGTAGGGCCATTGAAGCTGAGGACAGAGAAAGGCAGAGGTAACACGCCTAGGGGGTGGGGGTGGGGGGAAGAAGAGCGGAAAGGGAAAGGCGCGGGCGCACTCGCTGGAGGGAGAGCACACCCCGTTAAAAATTTTAATCCATCCTATCCCACTCCCTTGAGGAAGCTTTTGGGTAGAAGAGCGTGCAGGGTAATAGGCTGATGACTCAAACTTGAGTATGCGTCAGAGCCACCAGAATGGAGGGTTAAAACAGATTGCTGGGCTCCACCCCTGGAGTTTGAACCCGACAACGTGCGTTTCTATCGTTTCCATGTGATGTTGCCGCTGCGAGTCTGGGGACACTTTGAGAACCACTGTAAAAGGTAGCTGACTGCTTTCTGCTGTGCAATGCAAGTTCTCTTAATGAGTTGCAGACACTGGTCTAGGCCCTTGAAATTGCCTCAAATGTTCAGCGCTAACGTGTGTGCCCGGTTACAGGGCTCTAGTATAAAGGGAACCCAGAATCACGTACCAATCTCTTGTGATTTTGGTTAAGTATATCTCGAGTTCCGACAGTACAGGAACTGCAGTAAATATTCATTTCACAGAGGGCTAATAAAAGACGCCGTCCTTGTTCCTGGAAGATACAAGGGAGGACCTGGCCTGACGCAGCCCTCGTCTGCCTCCGAGGGCGAAGGGGACCCCGGATTCCGGAGAAGGGCGGCTACCGCCAGAGCAGCGAGCGAGCGAGCGCCGAAACAGGATCCGGGCGTAGCCCGCGGAAGGAGGAAGGTGGAGAAACTGGTTGGTCCACTGAAAGGAGCGTCTTTCCGCGCAGGTGGAGCGACCCGGCGGAGACGAAGGGAAAGTCGGAGCCCGGATCCTGGGCCGCCCCACGCCGGGCACCTCCCTCCTCCGGCCCCTGGGGCGTTCCCGGCCGCGGCGACGATCCTAACGGGCTCCCGCGGCGGCTCCCGGCGCCCCGCCCTCCCCGGGCCCGCCCCGGGCTCCATCTTGCCACCGACCGGGTAGGGCTGTGACGCTGCTCGCCGGTGTCAGGTGAGGAACGGTGCCCCCTGCCCTTGCCACCCCGTCCCCCTCAGTCACCTCGGCCTGGCCCCCTCTGAGGCCCGCCGTCCGGGAGATGGCGGGGCCCTGCTTGTGTCCCCGCGCCAGGGGACGGTGCAGGGGCCTGTGGGCCTCCCGGGTGGCGGGCGACTCAATGTGCGCGTCGGGGGACCCCGGCTGCCCAGCGGGCGCGCTGTGCGGTTGGATGGGCGAGGCGGCCGGCCCGGCGGGCAGGAAGCGGGAAGTCCTGCTCGCTAGTTCTCTGTGGCGTCCGTGTCTCCGGAGATCAGACGGACGAGTGACGCCCCGCCCGTGGGCAGGTGGACCGCTGGTGAGGGGACCGCGGCTAGGAGATGGCCCTGCTCAATGGACCTGGAGGAAGGCTGAGTGGGGAAACCAATGAGCAGCTCCGAAACAGAAGTCTGGCCGGTGACGAGACTTTCCGGTGACACAGCAAATTTAGGGAAACTTCGGGAATTTGTACTAAGCTTAAAGACCCTAGGACACAGTGCGAAAGCCTGAAGCTGTACACTGGTTCGGGTTTCTAATTCTTGGAACTGGTCTAGGAAATACCATTCCAGGTGTGATTCCTCTTTCCTGAGCAGCAGCAGCCGTGTGCGAACACTTCTCGGATAGAGGGAAATGGCTGATGTCCACCATAAAGTGACAAATGGGAAGAAGTCACCCAACTGCCTTTTCACTACCTAGGTTTGCCAGCTGATAGGGAGCTGATCTGGGAATCTGTCCTAGTTAGATAAGGAGTGTAATGAGTTATCTCAGCCTGGGAAGGAGTTTCAAGACTAGATAGGCACGTGTAAGAGTTCGTTTTGACCACTGCAAATTTAAGCTTCTTATCATTCTTCACCTTTGGTAGCTGCCCACCACGTCCAAGCAGAAGTTAGCCACGCCCCCAATTCTTTATCCAAGGGCCTCTGATTTAATGGGTCCTTCCCAACCAAGGAGCAGGTTGTAGAAGATCGTATCTGCTGTTGGCCATCGACATTCACCCTTCCTGTTTCCTATTTGTTCCTATTTATTTCATAAATTTGCAACAGCTGCCTCTTGTGTTCCTGGGCTTCATGCCATCTGTGAGACTCCCATAGTGAGTCCCACCCCTTTTTGTAGTTGACTCACGGGGTGGAGATGGTTTGGAGAACCAAGAATGATTTTCTAGTCTTTTAGAGGTACTTGTCGAGGAAGAATGCTAAAAAGAAAAGCTCTGGTTCACCATTATGGTCTCCCTACGCCTTCGGCAAAATGACTAATATGTCGAGTCACCCCAGGGTTTGTGTAAGCTTTTTACAAAAACTTTTAAAATCTGCCTTTTGAATATATGGTACATGCCCAAATCCAAAAGGGTTAAAGTTAGATGGAAAAGTAAGTGCCCTTTTCATTATGCCCCAGCTCTCCTTGCTGAGGCAGCCACTGTTTTTCTACTTCCTTGAAGAGACTTTCATGGGTATTGTCTATGTAGTCAAATAAGTGTATTTTTTCTACATATGGTTGCAAATTACCTGTGCAGTTTCCACCTTATTTTTTCTTCCCACTTAATATGACTTAGAGAAGAGTTCATATATAAGTAAAAAAAGAGCTGCTCAGTTTTAATAGTTTCATAACACTTCATTGTAAGGCTGTCCATAATCTATAATTTTTTACATTATATTTTATTGATTACACTATTACAGTTGTCCCAAATTTTCCCCCTTTGTCTCTGTCCACCCAGCACCCCCCACTCCTTTAGGCAATTCCCACATCATCATTCATGTCCATGGGTCAGGCATATAAGTTCTTTGGCTGCTCCATTTCCTATACTGTACTTTACATCCCCATGGCTATTCTGTGACTACCTATCTGTACTTCTTAATCCCCTCACCTCTTCACCCGTTCCCACATATCCCCTTTCCAACTGGCAACCATCAAAACGCCCTCCATATCCATGGTTCTGTCTCTGTTCTAATTGTTTGCTTAGTTTGTTTTTAGGCTTCAATCATTGATAGATGTGTATTTATTGCCATTTTATTGTTCATAGTTTTGATCTTTTTCCTAAATAAGTACCTTTAACATTTCGTGTAATAATGGTTTGGTGATGATGAACTTTAATTTTTTCTTGTCTGGAGCTCTTTATCTGCCCTTCGATTCTAAATGATAGCTTTGCTGGGGAGAGCAATCTTGGCTGTAGGTCCCAGCTTTTCATGACTTCCAATATTTCTTGCCAGTTCCTTCCAGCCTGAAAAGTTTCTTTTGAGAAATCAGCTGATAGTCTTATGGGGATTCCCCTGTAAGTAGCTGAATGTAAATGCTTCTCTCTTGCTGCATTTAAGATTCTCTCTTTATCTTTAACCATTGGCAGTTTAATTGTGATGAGTGTTGGTGTGTTCCTCTTTGTATCCATCTTGTTTGGGACTCTCTGTGCTTCCTGGACTTGCATGTTCATTTTCTTCACTAAATTAGGGAAGTTTTCTTTCATTATTTTTTTCAAATAGATTTCTAATTTCTTGCTCTTTTTCTTCTTCTTCTGGAACCCCTATCACGTGAATGGTGGACCTCTTAAAGTTGTCTCAGAGGCTGCTTACATTAGCCTCATTTTTTTTTTTTGGCTTCTCTTTTCTTCCTGTTCTGATTGCTTTTTTGATTCTTGGCTTTATTCTGTTGTTGTTTTCCTGTAAATTGTTCAGTTAGTGAATCCTTTTTTTCTGACTGGATCTTTTTTATACTGTTGAGGTCCTCACTAAGTTCCTTGAGCATCCTTATAAACAGGGTTTTGAACTCTGCATCTGATAGACTGCTTATCTCCATTTTGTTCTTTTTCTGGAGTTTTGATCTGTTCTTTCATTGGGCCATGTTACTTTGTCTTCATTTTGGCAGCCTCCCTGTGTTCGTTTCTATGTATTAGGAAGAGCTGCTGTGACTCCCCTGTCTTGGTAGTGTGGCCTAATGTAGTGGGAGTCCTGTAGGGTCCAGTGGCACAACCTCCCCAGCTGGGTCTGGAGGTGCACACTCTGTGTGAGCTGAGTATACCCTTCTTTTGTAGTTGAACCCTAATTGCTGTTGGCAGGTCAATGGGAGGGATTTACCCAGGCGGATCAGCTGCAAGATTGGCTGGGAACATTGTGGTCACCAGTCACCATCCTCTGTGGAGGGTCAGCTGTGCAGGGCCAGGGTGGTGGTGTTCTAACATAATCTGTAGCTGTCCACTGATTGTGAAGGCTCTTGGGTTTCCTAGGTGGTGCCGGCTAAGGTCAGCCCGCACCTGTGTTCTCTGCCCAGGGCCACTCAGCATGAACTATAAAGCAATCTACAGATGGTTGCTACTTGTGCTGGGCTTGGAGGCTCCCAGGGGAAGCCAAGCTGTGAATCTTGGCTGGCTGCTGCTATTACCATTTGTGGGACCACATAGCAAGAGGTATTCGGGCTGGGGGCTCACTGAGGCCAGCAGTGGCTTGTTTGAAAGGATTTAGGAATCAGGGAACAAGAGCCAAGACCAGCTATTCATATGGAAAAGCCACTGTCAACACCTTGGGCTGGCCAGCTCTAATTGGGTGGGATGCAGCCTCAGGGGATCTGCAGGGCAGGACAAACAGTATTATAGTATTAGCCTGGTTGTTGGAGTCTCAGATATGGTACCTGCCTTCCTGATCTGTCTCTGTGTGGGGAGGGTTCAGAAAAGGGACAATGGCGTCTTCCTGCCTTTCTGGGAGAAAGCTGACCTCCCAGCTTTTGCATCGATGCCACACATTTCATTTCCTCCCTCAATGCCACTGGTGCCTTTCAAGCTGCTACCCCGGTGCTGGAGCTCAGAGAGAGTGAGTCTGAGTAAGTTTATGTGTGGGTTCTTTAAGAGGAACTGCTTGGGTCTCCAGAAGTTTCTTCTGCTGACTCAACCTTTGCTGGTTTTTGCAGCCAAAAGTTATGGGGACTTATCTCCTGGCACTGGAACCCTGGGTTGGGGTGCCTGGTTTGGAGCTAGGACTTCCTGCCTCTAATATATCCCTCCCGAATATTTATCCAGCACAGGTGGATGTGGGACCAGCCCAATCCATGTCTCTGCCCCTCCAACCAGTCTTTTATTTATGTGGTTTCTTTAATTCCGTAGTTGTCAGACTTCCATTCAACTCAATTTTTGGCAGTTCTGAGTGATGGTTGTTCTGTATTTTAGTTGTAATTCTGATGTGGTTGTGGGAGGAGGCGAACAGTGTTTACTTACCCTGCTTCACTGTGACTGTAAGTCCCCATAATCTATTCAAACTGTCTCTCAATGATGGACTTTTAGATTTTTTAACCTTTTTGTTTGTGTTACAAAAAGTGCTGTAATCAGTAGCCTTGTACATATATATATGTGTATATACGTATATATATATATACGCACACACACATATATAGCATTTGTGTACGTATTTCTATAATGGAATTGTATTTTAGTTCTTTATATAATTACATTCCTCAAACATAACCAAATTCACTTTCTTAAAATTGCATTATATTTTCTCATATGCAGATAGTCTTTATTTTCATTATGTTTTGAAACTCTTGTTGACATAATTCCTTTAGGCCCTTAATAAAGATAAGATTTAATAAATGTAGCAATAGGGCTTTGGGACAATTCCTGAGATTTAGAAGTTAAGTTCCTTATGTAGTCTTTCATACTGTAACTACTTGTTACCTTTAAAGTTATTCATGTCTTTCCTAAATTACTTTCAGATTTCCTCCCCCTTTTTTTGAACCTGACATCTTTTGCTCTCTGTCCATTTGACTGTTTTTAGATGTTGTTGTCCCTTTACTCCTTATACTAACAAGGCTTAGGGAAGAAGAGGCCAAAAATTTTTTTTAGTTTGTTTCTGTTTTTACATCCAAGACTTTGGATACCAAGTAACTATTTTAGAACTGACTGGAACAGTTTCTGTAATTTCTTATTATCCTTTTATTAGCTTATAACTCTGACTCAATATATGCCCATTCATTCTCAATTTAGCAAGTGTTCACCTTCTATCCTGTGCTTATGTCATAAGGGACACTATAGTAACTTCAATTTATTAGTTCGTTTTCCTATACTTTTTACTCAAAAGGCAGGATACTTTCCCCCCATCTTTCTATCAGCACCTAGGGACAGTTTGTATTATTACATATTGGGTTTTCACAATGTAAATGTTGAGGATTTGTTTGGTGTCTTGATATAAAAATAATACAAATTATTTACAGCCATGCTGGGGAAAAGAGCCAAAACACATGTTGAAAAAATTAGCCAATTAGTTGGTGGATCCAGAGATGCCAAAATACTCTAGTACGAAAATACGATTCATAGACTAGTAGCATGAGCGTCATCTGGAAGCTTAGTCAAAAAATGCAGGATCTCAAGCTTCATTTCAAAACTACTGTGTTAAGAGTCTGCATTTTAACAAGATTCCCCAAGCGATTCACATATATATATTAATGTTTAAGAAGTACTGTTTTATCTGGTACATTGTTCAAAGAAGAGAGAGAGGATTTGAGCTGGATAGCTGAGGAGAAGTGAGTGAGCTCAGGCTTGAGGGCCAGGTCAGTTAGTGATAGCAGCGGCTGAAGCAAAGATGTGCTGAGAATGGTTCACATGATAGAGATTTTGTATCGGGAATTAGGTGTTGATAAGAGGTTTTTTTATTTGAAGATTTTATTTGTCTTTAGAGAGAGGGGAAGGGAAGGAGAGGGAGAGAAACATCAGTGTGTAAGAGATACACTGATTGGTTGTCTCACACATGCCCCCAACCAGGGACCTGGCCTGCAGTCCAGGCATGTGCCCTGACTGGGAATTGAACCAGCGACCTTTTGGTTCGCAGGCTGGAAGTCAATCCACTGAGCCACACCAGCCAGGGTGGTAAGAGTTTTTAATTGTTAAGAGTTTTTAACTGATCGAGATGTTTCTTCCGCACACTTGCGCATTGATGTTTCTCTCCCTCTCTTTCTCTTTCTATTCCCCTCTCTCTAGAAATGAATAAATAAAAGCTTTTAAAAATATTTTATTGATTATGCTATTACAGTTGTCCCATTCCCCCCCCTTTATTCCCCTCCGCCCTGCACACCCCCTCCCATCCTCATCCCCCCCTTTAGTTCATGTCCATGGGTCGTATGTATAAGTTCTTTGACTTCTACATTTCCTATACTATTCTTAACCTCCCCCTGTCTATTTTCTACCTACCATTTATGCTACCTATTCCCTGTACTTTTTCTCCCCTCTCCCCTTCTCGCTCCCCCACTGATAACCCTCCATGTGATCTCCATTTCTATGATTCTGTTCCTGTTCTAGTTGTTTGCTTCGTTTCTTTTTGTTTTTGTTGTTTTCTTAGGTTCCATTGTTAATAGCTGTGAGTTTGTTGTATTTTACCGTACATTTTTTTATCTTCTTTTTCTTAGATAAGTCCCTTTAACATTTCACGTAATAAGGGCTGGGCTGATGAACTCCTTTAATTTGACCTTATGTGGGAAGCAGTTTATCTGCCCTTCTATTATAAATGAAAGCTTTGCTGGATAGAATAACCTTGGATGTAGGTCCTTGCCTTTCATAACTTTGAATACTTCTTTCCAGCGCCTTCTTGCCTGTAAGGTTTCTTTGGAGAAATTAGTTGACAGTCTTATGGGAACTCCTTTGTAGGTAACTGTCTCCTTTTTTCTTGCTGCTTTTAAGATTCTCTCCTTATCTTTAATCTTGGGTAATGTAATTATGGTGTGCCTTGGTGTGTTCCTCCTGGGATCCAACTTCTTTGGGACTCTCTGAGCTTCCTGGACTTCCTGGAAGTCTATTTCCTTTGCCAGATTGGGGAAGTTCTCCTTCATTATCTTTTCAAATAAGTTTTCAATTTTTTGGTCTTCCTCTTCTTCTTCTGGCACACCTGTGATTTGGAGGTTGGAATGTTTAAAGAGGCCCTGGAGGTTCCTAAGCCCCTCCTCGTTTTTTTGAATTCTTGTTTCTTCATTCTGTCCTGGTTGAATGTTTGTTTCTTCCTTCTGCTCCAAATCGTTGATTTGAGTCCTGGTTTCCTTCCCGTCACTGTTGGTTCCTGTAGATTTTTCTTTATGTCACATAATGCAACCTTCATTGCTGCCTGGGTCTTTTTTATGCTGTTGAAGTACCCAGTGAGTTCCTGGAGCATCTTGATAACCAGTGTTTTGAACTGTGTATCTGATAGGTTGGTATCTCTTTGCCCCTTAGTTGCATTTTTTCCGGAGCTTTGATCTGTTCTTTTGTTTGGGCCATGTTTTTTTTCTGTCTCAGCATGCCTGTTACGTAGTAAGGGGCAGAGCCTTAGGTATTCACCAGAGCAGGGCAGCCATTGTGGCTGGGTTGTGACCTGTATGTGGGGGAGGGGTCTGAGAAGGAACAATGGCGCTTGCTCTGCTCTCTGCCAGATTTCAGTCCCTCCTTGGCTTCCCCCAAGTAAACTGGGCCCTTCTGGTGCTGATTTCCAGGTGGGTGGGTTTGTGTACATTCTAGGACCCTGTGGGTCTCTCCAACGAACTCTCCTGTGAGGCTGGGAGTTTCTCTTGCTGATGCCTCAACCCCCACAGGTGTTTTCATTCAGAGGTTTGAGGCTTTATTTCCCCGCGCTGGGGCCCTGGGTTGCTCCGTCTGTCTCCCTCCCTACTTTTTCCTCCTGGTTTATCCGCACGGGAACGTGGGACTGTCTGGTCCTCCAGCCGCCGCCCTGCTGTGAGTCCTCCCCATCCCAGCTCCTCCTACCGGTCTGGAAGAATATTTCTTCTTTAACTCCTTGGTTGTCGGACTTCCATACAGTTTGATTTTCTGTCACTTCTGGTTGTTTTTAAATTTGTTGTTGTCCTTCTTTTGGTTGTGTGAGGAGGCACAGTGTGTCTACATACGCCTCCATCTTGGCCGAAAGTCCTGGTCAGAATAAATAAAATCTTACAAAAAAGTTTTTAATTGTTTTTAGGAATCTTGTTGTTGGTAACAATATAGGTGTTTATTTCTGTTAATTTCCTATGGCTGCTATAACTAAATTACTACAAACTTAATGGCCTAAAACAATAGAAGTTTATTTTCTCTCAGTTCTGAAGGCCAGAAATCCAAAATCTGTAGCACTGGGCTGAAATCGGGTGTTGGCTGGGCTGTGCTCCCTCAGGAGGCTCTGGGGGCGGATCTATCCTTTGCCTCTTCCAGTTTCTGGTGTCCACCAGATCCTCCAGTGTCTGCCTTCTTGGCCATAGTGCCTTCCCCTCTTGTATTAAATCTTCCTCTGCCTCCCATAAAGATACATGTGACAGTATGTTGAGTCTCCTAAATTTCAAAAACTGGTAAATGAAGAGGAAAAAAATCAAACATTGTATCTTTTCTGTATAGATTATACTTCAGACAAATCATATGGTTGTTAAGGGGAAATTTCTCAAGAAATATTCCAGATAATAAATGAAGAAGGAATGATAGATCTAAGTTGATCATCAACCACAAAAAAAAGGGAGACAAGCCGATCAGTATGTGTTTCCTGATATAAGTACTCTACACAAAATACCTGTTGAGTATTCTTGCTAACAAAAGTAACCTGAATCTTATCAAGCTTGTAGATCTGACTACTAACAGGAAATAACTATTGAAGAATATTATGGAGATTCAGTCAGCAAAATCCAGATAGATGGTGGTAGATTTCAGGATAAACTGCCTTCAACAACAACAAAAAAAAACTGCAAAACTGGAAAAACTGCAAACTGGAAAAGTGAGAGAGGGAAGGCTTATAGACTAAAAGAGAAATAAGAGGCACATGAACAAATGTTTAAGGTACAAAATTGGTAAATGTGGTTTAAAAGAGTTCTTCCCTTTTTTTTAAAGATTCTATATATTCTTTAGAGAGAGGGAAGGGAAGGGAGAAAGGAAGAAAAACATCAATGTGAGAGAGAAATATGGATTGGTTGCCTCTCGTTACTGCCCTGACTACAGGCTACAGGCCAAACCCACAACCCTGGCATGTGCCCTGACCAAGAATCAAACTGACGACCTTTTGCTTTGTGGAATGATGTGCAACCCACTTGTCTTTTTACACATGATATATTGAGGTCCTTATGAATAAAAAGATATGATGTCTGAGGATTTGCTTCAAGATAATCAAGGGAAGGGTAGTTGTTGGGGTATAAATGAAATAGGATTAACCTTGACTTGATAATTACTGAAACTGAACATGAAGATTACATGGACATTTATTATATTAGGTTGAACACAAATTTTTTTGTATGTTAAAAACAGATGAATTTCAGTAATGCCATGTAGTTCAACCTAATACTGTTCTCTCTACTTTTAAGTGTTTGAAATTTTCTATAATAAATAAAGTACAAAAAAAACAATAAAAATATTTAAAAGACAAGGAAATTTTAACACGGACACATTGATGATGTTGTGGCTATATTTTTATAATAACCCTGTTAATTAAAAGTTTGTGTGTTCAGAGCTGTGCACTGAAGTACATATAGTTAAAAGGATAGAATGTCCAGAATGCTGCATCACCGCAGTCCAGCGGACTGGTGGGGAGGGAGAGAATGTTGAGAAAATAAGGTTGACTGTGAATTGGTAATTACTGCAGCTCGGTTATGAGCCTGTGAGGTTTCTTATCTGTTATCTTTACATTTTAATAAGTTTGAAATTTTCCAAAATCAGAATTTTATGAAAAAGAAAGCCAGGGCAAATTCAGGTATGTATGTCTGCAGAATGTTAACTCTTAGTCATCATACCACTGTTTTCCACAAGGTGTCATATCACTATATGAGAGGATTTCTATGGCACAGGAAAGTATTTTAGCATTTATAGACTCATTTTAATGTTACCTTCTCTTTGTGACAAGAAAACTATTTTGTGTTTTCCATTTATGGAAGCGATATAAAGCAACTTGAAGTGAAAAATTGATTAACTTAGAGAAAAATATTCCTTAAATAATAGTACTGGTAGCATTCAGAGATGACAAAAATTGTGTATGAAGTTGGGACATTGACTGTGCTGTGCTGAATCCACTGGTAGCGATGATGATGTGAAGAAACGTTTTATCAATGCTGCTTTTACCACTAATATCCACATATGAATGCCAACCAGCCTCTTGAAAGAAGGTGTATTTTGTGTAAGACCTCTTGACAACATCTAACTATGAAGGCCTTCACCCTTATAACCAATCACAGAAGACATTTTTTATTGTTGCAGAATGTCATACCCAGGCTATCCCCCCACGGGCTACCCACCTTTCCCCGGATACCCTGTAAGTATTGCCACTTACAATATGAATAGCCTGTGTTTTTGGAACAGGTGTTGTCTAGGGCCAGCCCATGACAAATCTTACAGATAGGCCAGAGCAGAGGTCTGACATGGTCATGCAGGGGGGCAGACCCAGTGTCGCTAGTTACTCCGTCTCTTCAAGCACAGCAAGAAATCCGGATTTCATGTGAAATTGCCCCAGTTTTTAAAATTGGGAAATTAATTTTTTAAGTGTTAAATGCTGTGGGAGTCAATATAACGTGTGAGCTAAATTTATCCCATGAGTCACTGGTTTTTAACCTTTGTGTTAGGAGGTTTAAAATAATTAAGAAGGACTTGACTCAAAGATAACAAATTGCAGTGGATTAGAGGGCCCTCGATTTGTAGTTCTGAGACTTTTAGTGTTTGTAGTACATTTATAAATGTGCTATCAAATTCTGTCTGTTGATGTCTGTACTACGAGGAGTAAACTTACAGCTGAGGCACAAGTAAGAATCATGCATTTCAGTGTTACAGTTGAAGTATGTAGGGCTTCTTTCTGACTGAGAGAATAGAAAGAGGGGCTTACAGATTAATGATAATGTGTGTGCCCTTATGTAAAGTGAATATATAGCTGGATTTATCAAGGGAGAGATGAGAATTATGGATATGTTCCCAGGTTCCTGTGTTCTAAACAGCACTCTGGTGATCGTTCCTGGTGTAGGCTCATTGCTGAAACAGACAACCTGAACATCCCAGTGACTCAGTAAAAACTCCTTTCTTCCTTACTAAAGTCTCCTGAACGTCAGTGGGGGTGGGACGAAGGCTTTGTTTCACGTAGTCTTTCAGGTTCCCAGGCTCCTTCCAGGTCTTGGCTCTACCATCTTCTAGCACCTTGGAGTCTTCCACTAGATCTTCTGCTTCTAGCTGCAGATGAAGGAAACGAGAGTAGAGGATTTGTCAGGAGGTTTTTAGGGGCCAGGCTGGAAGCGGTGTGTATTACTCTGTCCACATTATTCACCAGTATTCAGTCTTATGGTCCTACTTAACTGGAAGGGGTTCTGGGAAGTGTAGTCTAACTTTGTGGCCAGATAAAGAAGTTTAGTGAACACACGACAATCTTTGCTGCACTTAGACATTGTCTGGTCCAAATTGATGCCCAAAATTTCATACCTCCTGTGTCTCAGGAGGTATTCATTTCTGTTTTTTAATTGATTTTAGAGAGAGAGGGGAACATCAATTTGTTGTTCCACTTATTTATGCATTCAGGTTGCTTCTTGTATGTTTCCTGACTGGAGATCGACCCCACAGCCTTGACATATTGGGACAATGCTCTAACCAACTGAGCTATCTGGCCAGGACCACTTTTTTTCTGCCCCTGTGGTGCAACGGGTCCAGGTGTGTTGCAGGAAAGCTATGAATTCCTTACTTTAGGGTAGAGAGACGGATCTTTGTCTTATTTCTCAGTGCTAGGAAATTGAAGGAATTAATGAGTTTGTTAGTTGTTCCTGAAGGTTTGGAAAGAGCCTGGCTCTTACTCCCAAATAGAGAAACTGAGTTCTGACAAACAAGTGTCCTGAAAAATATAGTATATTGATAAACTAGGATAAGATACCAAGACTTCTAATGGGTTTTTTAATATATAATAAAAGGACAAGCTAAACCTTAACAGTTACTCTGTTTGTTCATTTTTTTAGATGGATCGTATTTCTCTGTGATGGCATTCATTTGAAAATGTTTTCTGTTTTTTTAGCCTGTGGGTCAGGAGTCATCTTTCCCCCCTCCGGGTCAGTATCCTTATCCTAGTGGCTTTCCTGCAATGGGAGGGGGTGCGTACCCAGCAGCACCAGGTAGTGGCTACCCAGCAGCTGGAGGCTACCCTGCCACAGGTGGTTACCCAGCCCCTGGAGGCTATCCTGGTGCCCCACAGCCAGGAGGAGCTCCATCCTATCCCGGAGGTGAGTTATGGGTTGAGGAATTCATGGGGTTTGGGGTTGCTATAGCGCTTTCCCCTTCTTTCCTTTATCCTCTCCCTTCCTGCTTATTCTGTATGAGGGCAGAATAGCACTTAGCATACTTTTTACCTTAGGCAGCAAGGACTGTAGCTGGCAAGATACAGGGATAAACATCCACAGGGAGTCTGACAACTAGGAACAAGCTCAACAATTCTGTTGTGAAAGTAATTGGAAGAAATCTAATAATAAAGGACCAATATGTAACAGTTTGATTATTTGTAAACTTAAGAAGTGAGTAAGGCATTTCAGTTAGCATGCTTGTAACCTTTAGGATAGCTTTGTCCAAAGAAGGGCAGAAACGTAGCACTTTGCTGTAGTATAAGGTAGTATACTAATTGATGAATGAGGCAGATGAATGAGGTAAAACCTTTAAATTTGATCCTGAGAACTGTCACTAGAGTTTATTCTTTTCTCTAGTTCCTCCAGGCCAAGGATTTGGAGCCCCACCTGGTGGAGCAGGCTTTTCTGGCTATCCACAGCCGCCTGCTCAGTCTTACGGAGGTGGTCCTGGACAGGTCCCACTACCTGGTACGTACCAGGTGTCCAGAGAAAACAAAAGCATGGTGTTTTGAGTTTTTCAAGTGCCATTGAGAGAACTTTATGTTTGGGGTAGTTGTCTACAGATGTTTATGCTGAGTACCTCTATAAATAATTTTAAATGCAGGGTTTCATGAACTATATTAATTTGATGAAAAAGTTTAATCAGTAAGATCAAAATAAGGACCCACTTTTTCAATTAAAAAAATTAATGTCCCAAAGTCAAAAAGCACAACCTTCTCTGTTCACTCCTACTGCAGATGAAACAACCCCTGCAATTGTGTCCTGACATTCTTTTCAGATGGAATCAGAATTTACCTTGTTCCAAGTATTTTTTAAAAATATATTATTTGTTAGGATATTACCATATTTTTCAGACCATAAGACACACCTAGGATTTAGAGGAGGAAAATAGGGGAAAAAATTTTGAGGCAAAAAATGTGGTAAAATATTTAATAACATAAATAACAGTATTTCACCAATGTAAATAAACAGAACTCAACAGCAGCATTAACAACCATTATTTGTTCCAAATGGGGGGGTGGGAGGGTGTCTTATAGTCTGAAAAATATGGTATATGTAGGACGTGCCATATTTTAAAAGGTTCTTATGAACATAGTTTTTTTTAGACTTAGTAAATTATACTAAAAAGTTATCCTGGTGAATAACATAATGTGAATGTTCTTATATATTTTCATATTAACAATAGCCAATGCTGTTTCGAAGAACTAAATCACGTAAGACCTGTTTGTTGTATGTATTTAAACACATAGGTGGCTTTCCTGGAGGACAGATGCCTTCTCAGTTTCCTGGAGGACAAGCTCCTTTCCCTAGTCAGGTATCTTTGCTCCTACTTTTTAACTTTAGTCTGGGTAACTGCATAATGCCAAAGAGGAGCACCACTCCTTCGCCACAGAGGTTTTCATGAAGCAGATGGGATGGTCTGTAACATCACTTGAGACTTTCAACTTTGCTTTTAATACTCCATGCTCTCCTTGGTTTCTCTGCTTTAAGTAGTATCCTGATGACTTTGATAAGGCACATATATGTGCCTTCTCACACGTGATGATACTTACAACTTTTTCATAGGATTCCCTTGGGCTCTTATCATGGGTTTTAGTTCTTTTTTCTCTTCCCTTACTGTTATAAATATGACCTTTGGTGACTGGGTTATTGGTATTTTGGCAGTGTTTTATGAAGTGTGGTTTTGTTTTTCATTTTTACCTTTGTAACTTTTTACTCTTCTTTCAGATCAATACAGAGTCCTTTCCTTCCTATCCTGTTTTCTCTCCTGTTTCTTTGGATTATAGCAGTGAAGTGAGTAAGGTTTTCTAATGTTCACTAATTACTAGGTCCCCTACATGTGCCTTCCTTTGTTTCTGATTTCTTGTGTATTTTTCTTTCACCACTTCCTGAGGGCTCACAGTATCTGTTTTATCTTTATGTCCCTCCAGCACTTGGCAGGGCTTTAAACACAGTAGATAATTGTTTGTTGAATTGATTTCTCAATAGCTTCAAAAGGTCTCCTGTATGTCAAATCTTTGCCCCATCTCCATATAACTGCTTGGTTTATTCATTGTCTTTTTAATTCTTTATGGCTTATGCAAGTTACTAGGAACATAAGCAGTGTACTTTTATGCTTAACTTTATCTTAATTTTTTAATTTATTTTTATACTGTATGTTCATAAAAATCTAGCATTTTCAAGTTTTTTTTAGGGCTGGGGTGGGAGAGGGATTTCAGTACTAGAAAAGAAATTCCTTAGCCATTTTCTGCCTTACTTTCCTGATTTGAGGAGTTTGAGTTCCAGAGAGGTTAAGAAACTTGTTCAGAACCACTCAGCTCGTGAAAGACAAGGCTGAGGCTGTATCCTAGCAGTTCTGACTCCCAGACCAGAGGGCTCCCTGTTACACAGTACTGCTGTGCTGATAGAGCAAACGGTGTTCCTCAAAACACTTAGTTACTTGTTTTCAGCCTTTTTTTATTGTTGAAATTGATTGTTAGTCAGACTGTAAATCTATAACTCTTTTAATCATTCCATTACCATTTAACAGACATATACTCCTCTTCCCACCACAGTTAGCACTCTGTTGTCCATGTCCATGAGTCCTTTTTCCTTTTTGCTCAATCCCTCCACCTCCTCACCACCACCACCACCACCACCACCACCACCACCACCACCACCCAGAGCTGTCAGCCGGCTCTCTATATATCTATGAGTCTGTCTCTAGTTTGTCAGTTTGTTCATTGGATTCCACATGAGTGAAATCATATGGTATTTCTCTTTCTCTGACTGGCGTATTTCACTTAGCGTAAAGTTCTCCAAGTCCTTCTATACTGTCGCAAAGGATAAAATCTTCTTTTTTACAGCCAAGTAGTAGTCCATTTGTGTAAATGTACTGTAGCTGTTTTATCCATTCATCTACTGTAGACACTTGGGCTGCTTCCATGTCTTGGTGATTGTAAATAGTGCTGCATTGAACATAGGGGTGTTTGTGTTCTTTAGAATTAGTGTTTTGGGTTTCTTCTATATATTCTCAGAAGTGGGATCACTGGGTCAAAAACTGGCCCATTTTTAATATTTTGAGATATCTCCATACTGCTTTCCATAGTGGCTGTACCAGTCTGCATTCCCACCAACAGTGTGAAAGGGTCCCCCTTTTTCTACATCCTCGCCAGCACTCCTTGTTTGTTGATTTTATTTTATTTTATTTTTTAAAAAGATTTTGTTTATTTTTAGAGAGAGGGGAAGGGAAGGAGAAAGAGGGAGAGAAACACCATTGTGTGGTTGCCTTTCGCACACCCCCACTGGGGACTTGGCCTGCAACCCAGGCATGTGCCTTGACTGGGAATTGAACCAGTGATCCTTTGGTTCACAGACCCAAGCTCAGTCCACTGAGCTACACCAGCCAGGTCCCTGTTGATTTATTGATGATAGCCATTCTGACAGGTGTGAGATGATATCTCATTATGGTTTTAATTTGCATTTCTCTGATGGTTAGTGACATTGAGCATCTTTTCCTATGTCTATTGTCCATCCATATGTCCTCTTTGGAGAAATATCTATTCAGGTCCTTTGCCCATTATTTAATTGGATTGTTTGTTTTGTTGGTGTTGAGTTTTGTAAGTTCTTTATAAATTTTGGATATTAACCACTTATCAGATGTATAGGTGAATATGTTCTCCCATTCAGTGGGTTTTCTTTTTGTTTTGTTGATCTTTTCTTTTTTTTTTTTTCGTTTGATGTGGCCCCTTTGTTTATTTTTCTTTTGTTTTCTTACCTGGGGAGACATGTCGGATAAACGATTGCTACGAGCAGTTTTTGAGATTTTACTGCCTATGTTTTCTTCGAGGATTTTTATGGTTTCAGTTCTAATATTTAAGTCTTTATTCATTTTGAATTTATTCTTGTGTGTGGTGAAAGAAGGTGGTCTAGTTGCATTTTTCTGCACATATCTGTCCAGTTTTCCCAATACCATTTATTGAATAAACTATCTTTAGCCCACTGTATGTGCTTACTTCCTCTGTAATTGACTGATTATAAAGTGTGGGTTTATTTCTGGGCCCTCTATTCTGTTCTGTTGATCTATGTGTCTGTTTTTATGCCAGTACCATGCTGTGGATTGAATGCCAGCCTGTGAACCAAAAGGTCACTGGTTCAATTCCTAGTCAGGGCACATGCCTGGGTTGCGGGTGGGGGCATACAAGAAGCAACCAATTGATGTTTCACATTCATGTTTCTCTCCCTTACCTTCTCTCTAAAAATAAATAAATAAATAATGTTTATTAACAAATATATATATAGTCCCTATTTTAGTTTTTGGTTTATTTCCTTATAAATGTATTGAGGAAGATTAATCACTTTTATTTTGTGCCTTTTTTTGGTTAGAAGTTTAAGTAACAGTGGCAAGGTTTATTTTATTTATTTGTTTTTTATTTTAATTGTTGTTCAAGTAGTGTCAAGGTTTATTAAAGCAAAAAGTAAAAGTCCGCTCTCGAATAATAAATGTCCATCTTGAGTACTAAACAAAAGATTAAAAAAGAGAGTCCATTCTCCGCCAGAGAAGGAGAGCTGGCAGTCTAGAGAGAACACTGTATTGCTTAATATACAGTGTTTTAGTTCATGTCTAATAATCAGGGCTCAGAGGAAATGAAGAGATAGTAACAAAATCACATTGCTTATTGAACAGCTCATTGGGCAACTCAATGTTCTACTTTACCAAAGCCATTATTATATTATTGTCTTTAAATCAAACACTGCCACTCATTTCACACTATCCAGGGATCATCTCTTTTTTTCCTCCTATTCTACTAAGCAGGAATATACAACTATAATTCAAAGGTTCTCAATTTTCTTCTTACAGTGGGATTCAAGGATATTATATAGCCCCTTATTATTCTCGATCCTTGGTATCGTCTTTCATTCCTCTCCTTGCCTCTAAGCATATCCTGTATCCCAACAAGGCCCAAGGAATACCAGCTGGGATTCAAGGAACAGGGATAATGTGACTAACTGAACAAGCTTAACCAGCCTCCTGAAAGTCTGGTGTTTGACTGTCAGTTGGTAGGATAGAGACAGGTTTTCCCTTCCTGTTCCGGAATGAGCCCTGATAACAAGATGCCCATGTTCTTGTCCTAAAACTCAAACACTGGCCGCTCTACCTAAGAGTTTTGACTGGGGAAGTCTTGAGTTGTCATCTTGTCAGGAAAGAATCCTGACTTGGATTTTTATTTTTATTCTTTGAATTTTTATGAGTTTATTTGAGCCAAACTTGAGGACATATGCCAGGGAACAAGATTTCAAATGCTTCTTGAATTTTTATTTTTAATTCATTTTTTTAATTAAAGAAGGTGAACATTTTTTCATATTCTTTTTTTCCAATTTTATTGAGATACAGTTGACACACAATGTTGTATTAATTTTAGGCGTACACATGATGGTTTTGTGTATGTATCTGTTGTGAAATAATTGCCACAATAACTGACTTGGATGTTATGCCTCTTGTTCTCAGCCTGCTGCGATGACTCAGGGAACTCAAGGAACAATTCGGCCAGCTGCCAACTTCGATGCTATGAGAGATGCAGAAATTCTTCGCAAAGCCATGAAGGGTTTTGGTAAGGAAAATAGAATTTTGTCTTATTTATAATAAGTTTAAGTGATTAAAGTAAAAACAAGCTTTATATCATAAACCAAGTTTATGTGTCAGCCTGTGTGCACGTACCTCAATTGAATTTGGCACCAGGCACCTCTTGAGCATCTAAGAGATGTCCTCGGGGAGCTCCCACCACAGGCTTTATTCTGACTTCAACATGTGTGGTTCTTTTAGGGACAGACGAACAGGCAATTGTGGATGTTGTGGCCAACCGTTCCAACGATCAAAGGCAAAAAATTAAAGCAGCTTTTAAGACCATGTATGGAAAGGTAATTTTTTTTTCCTTGAGTGAGCATGAACAGTGACCTGTGGAGCCTGCATTCCTGTCAGGTTGGACACTATTGTTTTATCAGTACTAATGGAACCAAATAGATACAGTGACATTCCAGAGACCCCAGGAGTGGTGTATTCATTATTTTTGCTCTTAAAAGCCTTCGTAATTCTAGAGTAGTCTTTGATCTTGCAGTCACACCTTATACTGTGTCTGTGTGATAGATGTTCAGTAGAAAGTAGGTCATGACCACAGTCATGATCAGTAGCTTTGTTCTCGGTCTTCTTACAGTGGGATTCGGGGGCTCCTTATATAGCCCTGTCTGCCCTTGGGCCTTGGCATCATCTTCCACTCTTCTCCTTCCCTCTGAACATACCCTGTATTTACGATTGTGTGGACCTTCTTGCCATTTTCTGCACACACCATGATTTTTTTTTTAATTAAGATTTTATTTATTTATTTTTAGAGAGAGGGGAAGGGAGGGAGAAAGAGAGTGGGAGAAACGTCAATGTGTGGTTGCCTCTTGCACACCCCCAGCTGAGGACGTGGCCTGCAACCCAGGCATGTGCCCCAACTGTGAATCAGAGTTCCGTTTCTTCATAGGCTGACACTCAATCCACTGAGCCACACCAGCCAGGCCACACCATGATCTTTTATATGTCTGTGCTTGGTATGTGTTGTTCTCTTGGCCTAGAATACCTTTTTCTCTTTTCTGCACAGCAAAGAACTTATCCAGGATTTGGTTTAAATTGGCTACTCTGTGAAGTTTCTCTCATTGCTCTGCACAAAATGTAGCTACTTCTTCCACTGTGGTCCCCTAGCACTTTGTAAAACGTCTACAATATCTAATCTCACTGTCCCCTCCCCAAAACTCTGAGCTCCCCTCAGACAAACCATGTCATTCATATTTATTTTTGTACTGTATTTATAGCACCAAGTACAGGAACAATAACAAGCATCCACTTAATATTTGTTGAATGGATGACCTGTGACTAAAGCTAACAAGATTCTATGGCTAAAAAGTATCATCATTTCTCAGCTATAAAGGGAAAACTGGGTATCATGCATTTGCCATTTACCTTGGAATCCTAAAAATATCTTAACATCCTCTGGATCAAGTTTATTTCTCTCAGAATGGGAGTGGGGGTACATCTTTTGGTCCCACTTTGCCTATTCTACTCTGCCTTTCCCTTTCTGCCCAGCCTAGATCCACATCTTTAGCCTTAAGGCTGATTAAACGACACAAATTCTATATTTCCTTAGGACTTAATATCAGACTCACTTCTCTCATAAATTCTCTCATATTATGAATTTCTTTAGTTCCTAGATAGTCTAAGCTACATACACCATTCTGAATTTTCTCATATATCACTTTAGAATTAAAACTAAATTCACAGCTTATTTTCCTTATTCCCCAGCCAACTCTTCTCTTAAATTCTTATTAATTAATAAAAATACTGCTCATCTAGGCTGCATGGTCTTCTGTGATTCCTATCCTTTATCAATCAATGAATATTTATTCAGTGCCTACCATATACTAGACACTGCTTTGTTCTAGCAACTGGTTATTGACTGTGTCTTCTTGATGTAATCTGTAAAGAGGCTCTTTAAAAATGTGTCTTCTACCCTCTGTTTAATTTTTTAAAATAATTTTTTAATTTTTCAGTTACAGTTGACACACAATATTATGTTAGTTTCAGGTGTACATGTGGTGATGAGACATTTCTGTAACTTATGAGGTGATCACCCTGGTCAGTCCAGTACCCATCTGACACCCTACATAGTTTTTACAGTATTATTGGCTGTTGTATTCCCTATGCTGTACTTTTTATATCCCATGACTATTTTGTAACTTCTTAATTTATACTTCTTAATCTCTTCCCCTTTTCCACCTTCTTCCATTGCCAGCACTCAAGTCCAAGCCTTTGTTACTTCCTGCCTAAGTATTCCAGTAGCTTAAATGTTCTCGTAGCCTCTCTGTCATCATAGCCCACACTGCCTGGTGTTGACACATCAATGCCATTTTCTTGCATAAAAGTTCCCAGTGGCTCCTCCAGCATGCAGACTTTAATTCACATTCTCTTTAGCCTGGTGTTCAAGGTAATAACCCAAGCAGATAGTTACAACTTTGATTATCTGTGAAAACATTCCCCTCTAGCAGAACTGGTTGTCTTATTGTTCCATTGAACAAGCTCTGCTTATTCTTGCCTCTATCCTAATGATTCTCAGCCATAGCTCATCATAATGTCCTTTAGAACTTAAAAACACATGCAAAGTAGCATTTGAGACCTTGCTCCCCTGTCAAATACACCTTTGTTTCATGCATTACTTGTCTTTGTGCCTGATGTAGTGGTGGAACAACAGTAAGAATTTATTTTAAGTGTTCATTGATAGAATGATTGCAATACATCTGCTTGAATATAGCAGATTTAAAATGTACATATTTACTTATTTCTTAGTATATAATATTCAGATTTTAAATTTAGATTTTCATAAAGCAATTCAATTTCATTTTCCATGTTTTCCTTTAAAAATTTAAACAACAAAATTTGGAAAGCACATGTACTTAGTTTGTACTTGTAATTCAACAGGATTTAATTAAAGATCTCAAGTCAGAGTTAAGTGGCAATGTGGAAGAACTGGTCCTTGCCCTGTTCATGCCAACCACATATTATGATGCCTGGAGTTTACGGAATGCAATGAAGGTACAGTACTGTATGTCATTTTCTTCAAATATTTTATCCTATTTCAAAAAACCCCACAAATTATGGCCGTTCTGAATTTTTAGTGACAGGTAAACCAATACATTATTTCATGTCTCTGAATATATAGAACTTTTCTGGACTAGAGGCCAAAGAAATATTTGATGGAATAGTAAGATTTAATAACTTTCAGAGATTTTATTTTTCCTTTTGTGTAATTCTCCCTTTGTTTATTTCACATAGGGAGCAGGAACTCAGGAACGTGTATTGATTGAAATTTTATGCACAAGAACTAACCAGGAAATCCAAGAAATTGTCAGATGTTATCAGTCTGAATTTGGACGAGACCTTGAAAAGGACATTCGGTCAGACACATCGGGGCATTTTGAACGTTTACTTGTATCCATGTGCCAGGTGAGTATAGCGGGAACGTCTGTGTGAGGGTGGAGGAAACATCTTCACTGCCTATTGCCAGTGAGCATTCTTTATTCCTTTTATGATTTAGCCCCCTTGGAATCTTGCCACGTTTAGGAGGGGCAACACAGAACCCAGTGTACAAAGTTTCTTGTAGTCATTATTGAGATTTATTTCTGTAGATTTGGCATTTGAAGGAACAAGAAATTAACCTCTTTAAGGCTATATGGAATCAGAAATCAGCTTGAAGCTGTGTCTTAGGACGAGGATGAGTCTGTACTGCAAAGCTTAGCATTGCACTGCCAGTTGAGTTGTCCCATCAGCTGAAGGTATGCAGGACTGCCTGGAAGTGCTGTTGGGGTGAGCAGGGTGTGAGGAGGGCCAGAAACGCAGAAAGTGTTTCAGGAGTCACAGAAAGACTGTGATTGGCACCTCCTTATTCTGATTCCTAAGATGTGCTGGAGAGGTGAGAGAAAATTCTCCAGCCCTGGCCAGGTTGCTCAGGTGGTTAGAGCATTGGCCTGATGCACCAAGGTTGCAGGTTTGCTCCCCTGTCAGGGCACATAAAAGAATCAACCAATGAATATAAATAAAATGCAACCACAAAAAATTGATGTGAGAAAAAAAGAAAATTCTCCAAATAGGGTATTTGGAATGATATTACAAACACACTTAGAATACTCTTGGTTTCTCTTCAGAATGAACAAATCTTTCACCTTCTTTACAAACACACTTGTGATGAAGGTTTATTTGAGAGAGATAATGCAGAAGACTAGCACACTGATTCAGTGTCAGGAGTGACTGGCTATCCTGCTAGTGCACAAGGTTGTACAGTCTTGAGGGATCTAAAAGTAGAGGAGAGGCTCTTCAGAGCATGGGGAGGTAGCTACAGAAAAGGTCGTGAGCCATAGGAGTGGGTGTGGAAATGAGGAAAGAACAGGAATGGGTGTGAGGAATTCGAATTTACCTACAACCGAGTAACAGAGCAGGGGAGTGGGTTCACATTTAAAAAGGAGAAGAGCCCTTCCCCTGTGTGGCTCGGTTGGGCATAGTCCCACAAAGCCAAAGGTCACTAGTCGACACCTGCGCAGGGCACAGGGTTGGGTAGCGGGTCCAGTCCCAGTGAGGGCACCTGTGAGAGGCAACTGGTTGATGTTTCTCACATTAATGTTTCTGTCCCTCTCTTTCTTCCTCCTTTCCTCTCTCTCTATAAATGAATAAAATATTTAAAAAGAAAAGAAAACAAACAGGAACAGATTTAACTCTAAAAAATGATTAAGACTTAATATGAGGTACTGAGTGTCTCTATTCATGGTTTAAGGCCCACCCATTTTACAATGTAAAGGGATCTCTTCCAGGGACTCGCAAGGGAATGGTGTCCTAGGAAAATGGGACTATGTATGTGTTTGAATTTAAAGGCAATAATGTGGGAAGTTTTTTCTGAACACCTTTTCCTATGTTATATTTAGTCATCCACCTAGAATACATTCCTACACATTCCTTGTACCCAGCGTTCTTCAGAAGACAGTTTCTCACCTTCAAGGAACACCCCTCCATTTTGTTCCTCAGGAAGACACCGAGGATCTGGAGGACAGCCTTTCCTTTGGGTGTTTCTGTTTTTGAGAGAAACCAACTGCCCATCTAAGCTTTACTCTTGATCAGGCTCAGAGCTTCCTCTCTCCCTCTCCTTCCTTCCCTCCCAGGGGAGAGTTTGGTATACAAATCAGCAGTCTAGCAGAACTTGAGTTACTCATACCTTCTTCTGAAAAGCTCATGCATCATTTTTATTTATATATTCATAATAAATAATGTTTTGGGGTTTTTCTAAGGTTTTTATTTTGTTTAGAGAGAGGGAAGGGAGAAAGACAGGGAGAAAAACATCAACGTGTGGTTGCTTTTCACGCTTCCCCCACCAGGGACCCAGCCTGCAACCCAGGCATGCACGCTGATGGGAATCGAACAGGCGACCCTTTGATTCTCAGGCTGGCGCTTAGTCCACTGAGCCACACCAGCCAGGGCAATAAATACTTATTGTAGTAAGATTACAATAAGTATTGGATAAAGGAAAGAAAGTTCATGAAGCCTCCATGTTACATGTTCCCTCCCTTGACTTGAGGTCAGAGACCCTGTGCCTTCTACATAGACGACCTGCTGGTTCTCTCTCTGGAGAACTCTACTACAGCCTGGCCCAAAGCAAGTGCTCCATACCTTTTAGTTTTATTAATTAATACAAAGTGGAATTAAATATAATGCATTTTGGTCTTAAATCCCAGCTAGGGAGGATAATAATTTCTTCAAGTGGTAGTTTATATCTCCTAGTAGAGATATTCTTTTCTCTTATGTGTATACATCATATATGTATGTATATAATTTTTTAGGAAAACCTTTTCTGGTTCAATTTAGCTCTCAAAGCCCTGAAACCTTCTCATTTTAACATAACATCATTAAACCATGATCATATATTATAAAATCCAAAGTTGCAGTGCATTAAAGTCCTACTTACACTAGTGTAGGTTCTTTGGAAATGAAAGCTGTGCATGATAAACTTTATGCATTAATCTTTAATAAATTGTCCCTTTAAATCTGTAAGTGAATAGATGGGAAAGAAATTTTTTAATAGAACTTACACCAGTTCCCTTCAGTTCCTACCTTCTTCTTTTGCAGGGAAACCGTGATGAGAACCAGAATGTTAACCACCAGTTGGCTCAGGAAGATGCTCAGCGTCTCTATCAGGCTGGCGAGGGGAAACTGGGGACAGATGAATCTTGCTTTAACATGATTCTTGCCACAAGAAGCTTTCCTCAGCTGAGAGCTACCATGGAGGCTTATTCCAGGGTATGAATTTTTATTTTGAAGATCTGGCTTCTGCTTTAAAGTGTGAAAAGATTTTAACCCCTATACATTTTGTTTGCAGATGGCTAACCGAGATTTGTTCAGCAGTGTTGGCCGTGAGTTTTCCGGAAATGTTGAGAGTGGTTTGAAGGCCATCCGTAAGATACTTTTGTGTTTTGCTTTGTTTTGTTTATAAATGAGTAAGGCTTTGAATAGTTGTTCCTATTAAGTCATGATAATTAATATAGTCTCCCTGGAATCTGCTGAAGCAGAGGCTGAGCCACTTCTGTTTTTACATGCAATTCCCTGTGAATGGTTGGTGGCATGATCAATTAGGGTTGTTTTGGAATTATTTGATCTTTATGCTACATGTCATTCTTGAGAACTATGCAAGAATATATGGTAGATTGTAGCATTTGCATTAAGGTTCACGGGAAAGCACTAAGCAGCTATGAGTGCCACCATACAAAGCATCATTTCAAGCCACCCCCCAAAACACTGCAAGTACTCAGCCCAAGGAGACCCTTTTCTCTTTTAAAATTAAAACCCCAATTTCTGGTGTCCTGATATTCAGATATCTAATGAAATAGAAATTTTATTCTCATAGGGAATATGGGACTAAAGAGAGTATTAGTGACCCATTGGTATTAGCAATTGAATGTCTTACAAATATTATTGATACTGTAGTTATTGTAGCTAAAGTAATAACGAATAGTTAGTATATCTCTACCATCTGTAGGAAAAGACTTTGCTAAGTTAATTTTTCTAAGAAAAAATGTGTCACATTTCTTATTGTTCTTAAAACTTTGCTCAAATCTGTGTCTTCTTTTTTATATTGGAGTGTATCCTTCTCTGGGCAAATAATATATTTGACTTTTAGAATTAAGAATTTATTATTGCTTTTAAGAAAGATGCTGCTAGGGCACAGTTGCTGCACATCTTGTTACTGTAAGGGGGAAAATGTAAATAGTCTAAGCTATTGCATCTGTGGAGAGGAAATGGGTTTTGAGGGGTCAGAGGGAGTCTTCTAGAATTGAAAGCAGCCAGTCTGATGCATCTGGAAAGAAAGATGGATGCTGAGAAAAATCAAGGGGGAAACCATTTTCAGCTAGCCTCAGAGTTCTGAGACGATTACACAGAAAATGATCCAAGGCAGGTTAGAAGCGATCGGTGAAGCTGGAGCATGGGCTCTATTGTCGAGTCACGACTCCGTATCTGAAGCATCTCTGACTTGCAGTGCAGTGCGCCCTGAACCGCCCGGCCTTCTTTGCTGAGAGGCTCTACTATTCTATGAAAGGTGCCGGCACAGATGACTCCACCCTGATCAGGATTGTGGTCACTCGAAGTGAGGTGAGACTTTCTTTTTTTGTCTGGTCTTAATGAATTTTGAATATTGATTTCTTTAAAAATTTTTAAAGTTCTTCAGTTGGTTGTCAGTCCCTGAGGAATGACATTAAGAAAAAGCTGTCTTTGTCACTGCTGCTGGTTGGTGTGGAGTACAGTGTGCACTGTCCTGGTGCCGGGAGAGAGGCTTGTGTTAGGGAAACAGACCACCGTGCTGTATGTGCCTTAGTGAAGCATCGATGCTAAGAGGTTTTTCCTGAGAAGGAGAATGCTAGTTTATGGCCAGTTGGAGATGCTTTTGGGTTTCATTTTGCTTATGTAAAAAATTGTATGAAAGACCTATGTAGCTTAATCCTATTAGGTATAAAATTTCCTGAAATTTAGTATACCTTGTTAATCATGGAACTATTTTTGAAAAAATTTATCTTTGTCTCTTTACCTACATATAGCTTCAAATGTTTTCCTTTCTTTGATTTTTAAATATTTATTGGATTTTTTTATTGAAAGAAAATATATACAACTAAATTATACTAAAGAAAGTAAATTGTTTTTAAAAAGACAACCAGAATAAGGTGAAAAACTTTTTGTGTATTGTTCTTAGACCTAAATATTCTACGCAGGATCTTTTTTAAAAATTGCAATAAAATCTACATAACATCAAGCTTACATTTTGACTGTTGTTAAATGTAGTTCAGCATAAGTACATTCACATTGTTGTGGAACCATCACCATCAGCACTTTTCACCTGTAAGTCCATACTCATAAACAAGAATTCGCTGTTCTCTCTCCCCGTTTTTTGGCAGCTACCATTCTATTTCCTGTCCCTATGTATTTGACTACTCTAGGTAGCTCATGTAAGTGGAGTCATACACTATTTGCCTTGTTGTGACTGGTTTTTTCACTTAAGATCATGTCTTCAAGTTTCATCCATGTTGTATCTTGTGTCAGAATTTCCTTCCTTCTTAATAGTGAAGAATATTCTATTGTATGTATTTCCCATCTTTCATTTATCCATTCATCTGTCAATGAGTATTCGGTTTGCTTCCACGTTTTGGCTTTTCTTAACAGTGGTGCTTTGAACATGGATGTATAGATATTTCAGTCCCTGCTTTTTTACTTTTGTGTATATACCCAGAATTGGAATTGCTGTATCATATGGTCATTCTATTTTATTTTATTGTTTTTAAGGGATCACCATACTGTTTTCCACAGTGGCTGTACCATTTTAGTGTCCTACCAGCAATCCACAAGGATTCCAACCTCTCCACATCCCTGCTAACATTTATTTTCTATGTTTTGACAATAGCTATCTTAGCAAGTGGTTTTTAAATGACTAGTACTTAAAATAGATGAGACTAGTACCACTCTTACCCAGTGTTTTTACAGAACAGTGAATCAGACCTTCATTGGGTGATGCTAGCACCGGTATGAATACCAGCTATAAAATGTCAGTCACTTGGTGCTGTTTTCCTCTCTGCTTTGATTATAATTAGGATCTTTTCATTATCAAAGAATACTTCTAATAAACACCAGTTTTCTTTTGTCAGTTTTTTTTTAACATCAAAAATATTGTCTCTTGCATGCAGATTGATCTTGTACAAATAAAACAGATGTTCTGTCAGACGTATCAGAAGACCCTGGGCACAATGATTGCAAGCGACACCAGTGGAGATTACCGAAAGCTTCTTCTAGCCATCGTGGGCCAGTAGGAGGGTTTTTTTTTTTTTTTTTTTTTAATGAACAAAGCTATTCAGAGCTTATCCTTCAAAGCCATGACTGACCAGCATGCAGCAATATCAACTATCATCTAACCAAAAGAGCTTTTTACTGGAGACTGTGTCAGGGTAGTGCTTGGTTTGCACATGTGGTTATTGCCTTAATGCCGATGTTATTTTTTCTCTGTATACAATCAATGTAAAGCCATATCATAATGATGTAGTATTAATGCAATATTTGTAAAGCATAATTTTCTCACTGCTGTTATTCTAAATCAGGATACCAAATTGAATAAAAATCACAGCAATCTCTAATTCTGTGTAATAATACTGAATTTTTAAAAAGGTTGCTAAGAATTTTGCCTGCCGAAGTCCTACTAGGTCCATTGGACCTAGGTCCTAGTTATAATTTGTGGTACTTCAAAACTATTACTTTAAAAAAAATCGGTCTTTTAACCTAGCGTAATTTACATCTTTATATAAATTGGTATTCTCATAAACACTAAACTTTACACATAGAAAAAAGGTTAGTATTGCCTGTAACAATTTTTATAAAAGGGATTAGGTATTATATGCATAAAACACATAGCTTTCTTTTATGTCTACTAAAACTCCCTGAATATCTTTATTGGCCCCTGATTAAAAAAAAATTTATGAAAGACTTTAAAACTAGATGCAATATAATTACAATTCAAGAAAGAGAAGCTTGGTACATAGCAGATGCTCCATTAATGAGCGAATGAGTCTTAAAGCATCTCCTCGGCAGAATTGAATGCAAGCTTTTAGGAAAAGTTAGGAACACACTAGTGGTACAGCAGGGTGATTTCAAAAACCATTGGTTTATCCCCCAGTATTGAGCAATTACTTATTGAGTATGCTGGGCATTATAATAAGTAGTCAGGGAAGATATAATGGAAGGAAGTTTGTGATCTAGTGGGGGTTCTAAACAAAAATTAGGATACAAGGAAATTGTAAATGTTGGAACAATCCAACATTTCCAAATAAGAACCCTATTTGTTCTTTGTGCTGTGCTACCTGGCATAAAGCAGATATTTAATGAAAATTTGGTGAATGATTGCACTAAAAATTGAGGGGAAAAATAGTAAATACCAAGTATAATTCAGTGCACATTTGTTTTTTGTAAGTACTAAGAAGCACACAGGGTGGTGTAAGACACAACCTTACACGTAGAGAGAGAGACTTATGTATAACATGAGGCAAAGGCAAGGTACATGCATTGAAGGATAATAGGCTCAGATAGATGTAATTGCTTTTTAAAAAATATTTGTTTTCAGAGGAAGGGGAAGGGAGGAGGAAAGACGGAGGGAAACATCAATGTGAGAGAAACATCAGTTGGCTGCCTCTCGCACGCCACCAGCTGGGGATGTGGCACACAGCCCAGGCATTTGCCCCGACTGGGAATCGAGCTAGTGACCTTTCAGTTTACAGACTGGCACTCAATCCACTGAGACACACCAGCCAGGGCCACTTTTAAAATTTTCATTGAAAAAGTTCATTTTTGATCTAGGTTTTGAAAAGTAACAGTGATGGGACTTGATAAAGATGAGAAAGGATAGGTATTAAAGACAAAAAGACATAAGCAATACATTTTTAAACGAGACAAAATTTATATACCATTCACACTGTTAAAGTATACAATTTAGCACTTTTTTGCATAATTACAAATTTGTGCAACCATTACCACAATTACCTTTTGAACATTTTCATCACCCAAAAAGAAACCTTATATCTATTACAATTACCATTCCCCTCCTTCTGTTCCGCCCACGGTAATCACTAACCTACTTTCTATCTCTCTGGATTTGCCCATTATTGGGCTTTTCATATGAATAAAATACAATATGTGGCCCTTTTTGTCTGGCTTCTTTCAATTAACATACTGGTTTTTTTTAAAGAATTTTTTTAAAGATTGTATTTATTTATTTTTAGAGTAGAGAGGAAGGAAGAAGGGAAGAAACACCAATGTGTGGTTACCTCTCACACGCCCCCCACTGGGGACCTGGCCTGCAACCCAGGCATGTGCCCTAGACTGGGAATTGAACCAGTGACCCTTTGGTTCGTAGGCTGGCACTCAATCCACTGAGCCACACCAGCCAGGGCAGCATACTGTTTTGAGATCCATCTGTTGTAGCATGAATCAGTACTTCATTCTGTTTTATGGTTGAATAGCCCATTGTTTAGATACACATTTTGTTTGTGCCTACATTAACTGATGGACATTCAGTTGTTTTCACCTTTGGCTGTTACGAATAATGTTGCTAGGAACATTCTTGTACAGATTTTTGTGTGAACATGTTTTCAATTCTCTTGGCTGTGGAACTAGGAATTACTAGATCATATGATATCTTTATATTTAACTTTTTGAGGATCTGCCATCCTCTTCCAAAGCAGTGGCACCATTGTATAATCCTACCAGCAACAAATGAAGTTTCTGATTTCTCTCCATCCTCCCCAACACTATGATTGTCTATCTGTTTGATAATAGCCATCCTAGTGGGTGTGAAGTGGCAGCTAGTGGTTTCGATTTGCACTTCCCTAATGACTAACAAGCATATTTTCTTTGTTTTTATTGGCTATTTGCATTCTTCTTTGGAAAAATATCTATTCAAATACTTTGCCCATTTCCTTAAAAGATTTTATTTATTTTTTAGAGAGAGGAGAAGGGAGGGTGAAAGGGAGAGAAACCTGTGTGTGAGAGAAACATTGACTGGTTGCTTTTTGTACACCCCTAACTGGGGACCTAGCCTGCAGCCCAGGCATGGGCCCTGGCCAGTAATCAAACCGGCGACCTTTCGGTTTGCAGGCCGATGCTCAATTCGCTGAGCCACACCAGCCAGGGCTCTTGCACATTTTTAAATTGGGTTATTTCTCTCTCTTTTTGGAGTTGCAGTGTTATTTATATATTCTGGATAGTAAACCCTTATCAAATATGACTTTGCTTTGACTTTGACTTCACAGTGACTGTTTCTACATGCTTAATAGCTAATCAGCTTTTCTTATTTCTATGGCTGTCTAATTGATATATATTTCTATTCAAGGTAAAGGAGCGGCTGTTACTCTAACGACTTTTAGACATTCAGGGACTTGTTGAACAGAGATGCATGGGTCTGATTATATCCTGCTTATGTCAGCTGCTGGTTAACTCTAAGAGTGGTGGTTATTTCTAAGAGGTCT
>CM052542.1:109568693-109611657 GCA_028533065.1 Trachops cirrhosus
ATAAGTTTTCCGCTTGTTGTTTTTCCTCTTCTCCTTCTGGTACCCCTATAATTCGGATGTTGTAATGTTTAAAGATGTCCTGGAGGTTCCTAAGGCTCTCCTCATTTTTTTGAATTCTTATTTCTTCATTCTTTTCTGGCTGTATATTTTTTCTTCCTTCTGGTCCTCTCCAATGATGTGAGACCCATCTTTCATTCCATCACTATTGGTTCCCTGTGCATTTTTCTTCATTAAACTTATTGTAGCCTGCATTTTTTCATCTAATTTGTGACCAAAATCAACCAATTCTGTGATTATCCTGATCACCAGTACTTTGAACTGTGCATCTGATAGGTTGGCTATCTCTTGGTTGCTTAAAAGGATGGGTTCTGGGGCTTTCAATTCTTTTTCTGTGTGAGCCATCTTTTTGCTGGTTTGTTTGTTTGTTTGTTTGTTTGTTTGTTTTTTGGTCTTGTTGAGCTCCTGTACTGAGGGGCGGGGCCTTAGGAGTTCACCAGGGTGGTGCACCCCAGTCCCTGGGTTGTGAAGTTGTATGTGGGGGCGGGGTCTGAGAAGGAACAATGGTGCTTGCTCTGCTCTCTGTAGGACCTCAGACCCCTCCGCCACTTTCCGCAAGCTAACTGGGCCCCTCTGGCACCAGTTCCGGTGTGGGTGCACCTGTGCACCCTGAGGGACCTTCCTTTTCAGTCAGTGACCCAAAGCTCTATTTCCCGGTGCTGGGACCCTGAGTTGTACACAGTGCCTTGCTTCACAATGGCCTCCTCGCTGGGCCTGCTGGTCACCACCCTCTGGCCGGGGACACCAGCCACCTCCGCTTGTGCACCCAGGGTCTGCCTGCTGCGGACTTGTGTGCCGCCCCTGTTGCTCAGCTCTCTGCTCCACGTCCCCGGCCTGACTCTGCCCCTCCTACTGGTCTGGATGAACGTGTCTATTTTTAAATCCTTGGGTGTCCGACTTCCATACACTTCAATTTTCTGTCAGTCTGGTTGTTATTTTGTTTCTATATTGTTGTTGTCCCTATCTTGGTTGTGAGAGGAGGCACGGTGCGTCTGCCTATGCCTCCATCTTGGCCGGAAGTCCTATTACAGCGTTTCTAAGTCATGGAGTTATAACATGAACTCTCTGATGAATTGGGCCATGTCTTCTTTATCTTTATATTCCTAGTGCTGTAGTCAAGTGCTTAGCATATAATGACACATTTTAAACCTAATTTTATTGTATAAAAATATATGCATCTATATCTATATATGAGCATATATACATTTGAAAAAATTTATTATTAAGAAGCACTACATTTTCCAAATCAAAATTTCTATTGTAGAAATAACTTGGGAACTTCCCATTAGCAGGACACTTAATTATTTAATAACAATATTATTTATTGTCATTAAACTGTAAATTCTTGTTATTAAACAATATTAGTTATTGTTATTAAACTTACTAATGTTGACTTTTAAGAAATAAAATGAAAATAAACAAATTCTTGTCTCTTCTCTAATTCAAAAAGCAGTAGCTGTCTTGCCTACCCTACTTAGATACATCACTAACGTCAAATCCTTGCCAACCCCTCTAAAAAATTTATTCCTTGAGCTTATCCATGTTGCAAAAAAACTTTTCATATTTGAAAAAATAGAAATATGTCAAAGAATATGATTTTCAAATATTTCATAAAAACCTAAAAGTTTTTTTAAAAACGCACATTTGACTAACAGAATAGATATGATATAGACTAGCAAAAAATTTACCCCAATCTCATCCACTCAATCATATGCAGCCACTGTTAACATTTAAGTATGGAACCTTCCAATTTCTCTTCTATGTGTGTTTGGGTTTTTCTTTTCTGGGTTTTAAAAAAAATCCTCACCTGAGGGCATTTTTTCATTGCTTTTAGAGAGAGAGGTGGGGTGTGTGTGGGGGAGAGAGAGAGAAAAAGAGAGAGAGAGAGAGAAACACTGATGTGAGAGAAACATTGATTGGTTGCCTTCTCCTGTCTGGGGATTGAACATGCGACCTATGTATATGCCCTGACCGGGAATCAAACCTGCAACCTTTTGGCCTATAGGTCGACACTCCAACCAACTGAGCCAAAACATCCAGGGTGGTCTTCTATATGTATTTGTATATACATATTTGACCTCGGCACTGGAGAAGGGAAGCACTCTAGTTTGGGGATAAGGTTCTTTTCTTGGCTCTATCTTTCTAATTCTTGGGACCTAAGGAAAGTTATGTGAATCCTTCATATGGAAATAAACTTGACCTTTTTACTTTGAACAGTGATGTAATATTCAAATGTTGCATAATTTTATTTTATTTTTCTAGCAGTGCACTCTTGAAGTTAAAGTATCTGTGGCAGAGCCTTTATTGACCACAGCCCAGATGGTAGGAGGCAATCTACTGAAGGTCACATTGGAGGCTGCCTACTCTGTGCCTGAATCCTTCATTCCAGTAGGGCCCCTGCAGAACTACATGGCTGGTCTGCAAGTTCCATCAACTGGAGAGGTAAAACCCTATAGCCAGATATTGATATAGATTTAAACACTCACATGAGCATGCTTTCTTCACATGCTAAGATTTCATTCACAGCAAGCTCTGTTCATGGCTAAGATTTATATGAGGCTTAAAAAAATAAAGTTTACTTCTATTTTACAAATAGATGTTTATAGTTTATATATTATACATAATGTATTATAGATTACATATAATTTATATCAATAAATACACATTGATGGTAGAAAAATATGTAAAACATTTTTAAATTGACAATTTTGGGATGTATTTCTATGTAAATACTTTATGCATATTTTTGTGGATTTTGTATAATGTACTTTATTATCCAAGACTTATATTCTTAGTCCAGATTTCCATAGAGTGATTGTGTATGGGTCTTTTGAGTCTCTTGATAGAGGTTTCTGATTTGCTTGTTATAAGGATTTAATTAGTTAATATTCCCACCTGTTTTATTGCCATTTTACATTTTCAGTATATAATCTTCCAATTACTGTTCACCATTTTACATTCCCAACAACAGTGCACAGGTTCCAATTTCTCCACATCCTTGCTAACACTTATTTTCTGGTTTTTGATAATAGGCCCTTACTGATGTGGCTCAGTGGATTGAGCACTGGCCTGTGAACCAAAAGGTTGTAGGTTCAATTCCCAGTCAGGGCACATGCCTGAGTTGCAGGCCAAGTTCCCCAGTTGGGGGCATGTGAGAGGCAATTGATTGATGTTTCTGTTACACATTGATGTTTCTCTCCCTCTCTTTCTCCCTTTCTTTTTTTTTTTTAATTTTTTATTTTAGATTAGTCAGTACAGTTTCTATCTTTTATTCCCATTCCAGCCCACCCACCCATTCCCTCCCCACCTTCTTTCTCCCTTTTTTCCTCTCTCTCTAAAAAGTAAATAAATAAAATTTAAAAAATAGTCAACATAAGAGGTGTGAAGTGGCATTTCCTTGTGGTTTTGATTTACATTTCCTTAATGACTAATGACTTTCAGTATCTTTTCATGTGCTGATTAGCCTTTTGTATATCTTTCTGGGGGAAATATATATTCACATTCTTTGCTCTTTCTTTGAATCTTTGTTGTTGTTTTTGAGCCTTTGGAGTTCTCTGTATATTTTAGCTATTAACCCCTCATCAAATATGTGATTAGCAAATATTTTCTCCCATTCTATGGGTTTTCTCTTTCACTCTATTGTTGGTATCTTTTTTTAAAAAAGATTTTATTTATTTTATTTTTAGACAAGAGGGGAAGGGAGGGAGAAAGAGAGGGAGAGAAACATCAGTGTGTGGTTGCCTCTTGCATGCCCCCTACTGGGCACCTGGCCTGCAACCCAGGCAAGTGTCCTGACTGAGAATAGAACTGGTGACCCTTTGGTTTGCAGGCTGGCTCTGAATGCACTGAGCCACACCAGCCAGGGCTATTGTTAGTATCTTTTGATGTACAAAAGACTTTAATTTTGATGAAGTGCAATTTGTCCACAGTTTCTTTTGTTGTTCATGACCAAGAAATCACTGCTAAACCTAATGTCATGAGGCTTTTTTCTCTGTTTTCTTCTAAGAGCTTTATAGTTTTAGCTCTTAGGTTTAGGCCTTTGATCTACTTGAGTTAAGTTTTGTATGTGATGTTAGGTGAGGGTCCAACTTCATTCTTTTGCATGTGGATAACTAGTTTTCTGAGCACTGTTTGTTGAAAAAATTGCTATGTCCTCATTGAATGGTCTCGGCACACTGAATGTTGACCATTTTTGCCAGTGCTTTTATTGTTTTTATGGAGGAGCAGATTTTCAGAAGTTCTCACTCTGTCAATCCAGAAATGTCCCCTTCTTCACAAAAGTTAGGTGTTTTTATTTATCCTCACCAGAGGACACACACACACACACACACACACACACATTTTTTAGAGACAGAGAGGAGAAGGGAGGGGGAGAGAGAGGGGGAGAGAAATATCCATCGGTTGCCTCTTGTACACACCCCAACCAGGTACTGAACCCACAACTTAGGTGCATACCCTGACCAGGAATCGAACCTATGACTTTTGGGTTTACAGGATGATGCTCCAACCAACTTAGCCACACCAGCCAGGGCTTCACAAAAATTTTTAAACTTAAAATAAAGAACTAGAATAGTTGAGTTCTAGGGTATGCCAATTTTAACTTTTACTAGAGACTACAAAATTGCTTTCCATAATTGTACCAATGTATACTTCTATCAGCTGTATATATAATAATACCATTCCCTTAAGAGATTAGCCAAAGATCATATATGTGTACCCAAAGGACACAGACAACAATGTGGTAAAGGTGGGGTGGGGGCCAGGTGGAGGGGCAAAGGGGGAAAAATGGGGGACATCTGTAGTAATGTCAAAAATAAAAAAAAGAATTCCCTTAACGATATTTACACTTGATATTTTCAGACTTTGATTTTTGCCAATCTATGGTTTAAAATTGTATCTCATTGTTTAAATGTGCATTTCACTTATTATTAACAATAGTATGTTTTTGTTTAAATTTTGGATTTTAAAATTTCTCTTTTATAAATTTCCTATTTACATATTTACCAATTTTCTATTACAAACATATTTTAGATAAATTTAAATATAAAAATGCTTATATTTTAGGCTGTTGAAAAATTTATTTGTTTTTTAAAAGATAATTTTTAAAAAGTTACATCATGACCCTCATATAAATATAACAAAAAGCTTTAAAACAGTTCAAAGGCAAGTCTGAAGAAATGACTCATAAGTGAGCAATCGGGACTGTTGAAGTGAATTTGCAAATTATTCAAAACCTGTTACCAACCACAAGGCAATAATCAATTACATCTCCACTGGACAAAATATATTTGCATATTGTGGACAAGAATAATTTGCATTATTATCCATTTTTAATAAATTACAATACAAAAAATAAATTACAGCACAAGACAATGAAGGGCACAGGCTCTTCTACAGATAATCACAGAAGGGTTTGTTAGATAATACCCAGCATTCCATTGTAAAGACACTTCAGTAATCCTTTTTGTCCATTTCAAAGTCTTTTACAAAATCTCCTGATGTATGGTATTTATTTCTGCAGAAAGACTATCCTATTTTCTTTAAGAATGGAACTCTGAAGCTTGGAGGGGAAAAAGAACCTGTGCCCCGACCCAAAAAATGGCCTATTGCCAACATTCTGGCTCCAGGGGCTAATAACATTCCTGATGCTTTCATTGTTGGTGGGCCCTATGAGGAAGAAGACGGAGAACTCAACCACCCTGAGGTGAAAGAGTAATGCAGTTTTTCTGTGGTAAACTCAGTGCACTGATGTAAGACAAAATGTTTTGTGAATTACTGTAATTTATATGCATCATCACCTGTTAAAATAAAGCAATTACATGTCAGAATAATACAGTTAGCTTCGTAATTTTGATTTAAAAGTCTCTTGACATGTTATGTCCAAAAATAAAGGGTACATTTGAATTAAATCAATTCTAAATTTATTTATTTTGAGTAGGTAATAATACAGTCATAGGTCAAAATAAAAAATTGAAGCATGCTGTCAAAGTCTCCCTCCTTCCTCCTCATTCCTTCCCAGATCATCACTCCAGTAGCCAACTTTGTTATGGTTTCTTACAGTTTCAGTGAAGTAATTTGTAAGATGAGATAGTTGAGTTATTTTCAGTATCTGACACTAAATATTTTAAGTAGTAGAGCTAAAGTTGAAATATTTGAAAAACATTGTGCAGTGTCTTTTCTCACTATTGTGATTAGTGGAAATTCATATTCTTAGATTTATATTTTCGTTTTGGTCAGATATTTTACTTTAAATATTTAGAGATTATATTATAGTTTGGTTTAAATCATTAGTTCTTAAGACTAGTTGCTCATTAGAATCATCTGGAGAGCTTAGAACAACAACAATGGCCAAGTCTTAACCCAGTCAATTACATAAGAATTTACTTTTAAAGTAATACTAATGCCCAGGTGTTGATTATTTTTTAAAGAAGCTCCCAGTTAACTCTAACATGCATTCAGGGTTGAGAATCACTGATTGGGGTTTTATGAACTAGTACTGGATAGATGTAAGGATAGTATAAGTACTTTAGGTTATATACTTTGTTAATGTAAAAGTATCCTAAAATTTAAGCTGGTATAGTATTTACAGTGGTGTCATATTTATGGCAATAATAGTAGTAGTAATAAAAGTATTGTGATCAAATTCATTAAAAGAATGCCCCACAAATTGAACAGGATGAAACAATAGCACACAGAAAGTACGTAAGTCCCTATCTTATATTTTGCAGGACAGGGAATTTAGGAACCAATCAGAGACCATAAAGAAAAGGATTATTTGGGACTTGGAGAGCCGTTGCTATCTCGACCCTCCTGCGGTGGTCAGGTAGGAAGAGGAAAGCAATTTGTCTAAATAACAAAGACTGTAGGTGGGAAGAAGTTAGTTCTTTTGTTAGTTTTATCTGTATAGTTAAGGTGATATGAGACTCTCTTTCAACACATCTGCTAATAAGAGAGGCATCTAGTGATGGTGAATTAACCAAGGTGGGTTCCTACTTCTCTTTCATGTAAAAGAACTACAGAGCTGGTATGTATGGTGGCTCCTCAGGGTAATGAGGGAACTAGGCTCAGTGTTTCTTTCTCTCTACCTTTTTTAACATGTGCCTTCCTTCCACAAGTTTGTTTCATGGTCCAAAAGGGCTGTTGAAGTTCCAGCCTGCACATTCACATTCCTGGCAGAAAGTTGGAAGAAGGGAGTACTTATGGATAAAAATGAACACATGCTGGCTGTTTTAGACTGTCTTATAGAACCTTCCTGGATACAACCTCTGTATCTCATTGGTCACCTTTAGATGCAAAAGAGGCTAGGAAATAGTGTCCTAGATTTTTGCCCAGACTAAATCAGGATTTAGATAGTACAAAAGAACAGTACATTTGATACTGTATGGGTAACTATTAGTCTCTGTCAGTGACTTGGTGATTACGGAAAGATGAGAAATAGAGAATTATCAATATATGTATAATCTGAATGAACTACTATTTTATTTTCAATTAATAGATTACTTTTTAGAATTACAGAAAAATTGAGCAGATATTATGGTGAATTTCTGTATACCTCTGATTTTCCACTTGATTATGGTGTATAATATAAAATGTACATTGTTGGATTTGACTGGCTAATATTTTGTTAAGGCTACATTTGTTCCTATTATTACTTCAAACAAACATGTATCTATTTGATCAATTAAAAATAAAAATAAATAAAAAATTTTCACCTTAATTTATTTTGTTCTCTCATCCTTTCCTTTTCTTTAATAGATTCAAATTTCTGACCCATATGACTTTTCTTTTCTCTGAACACTTTTATCATTTCTTGTAAGCAGGTCTACTGGCCACAAATTCCCTCCGTTTTTGTTTGAGAAAATCTTTACTTTCCTTTCACTGTTGAAGGGAAATCCCACTGGATACAGTCAAATACTAGTTTGTTTCTTTCAGAACTTTAAATTTTTCACTCTACTCTCTTCTTTCTTGCAGGTTTTCTGAAAGGAGTCCAATGTAACCCTTATCCTTGTTTCTTTATAGAAGAGGTGTTTTTTCCCCCTCTGGCTTCTTTCAAGATTTTCACTTTCTCTTTGGTTTTCTATAGTTTGAATATGATACACACAGGTGTAGATTTTTTAGTATTTATTGTGCTTGGTGTTCTTTGAGCATCTTGGATCTGTGATTTTGTGTCTGTCATTACTTTGGTAAAATTCTTAGCTATAATGACCTTAGACAATATGTTTTACTCCTTTTTCACTTTCTTCTCCTTCTGGTGTACCTGTTACATATTTTGTAAGTGTCCCACAGTTCTTGGATATTCTGTTATGATTTTTTTCAATCTTCCCCCTTCCCATTTCAGTTTGAGAAGTTTTTATTTGCATATCTTCAAGCTCACTGATTCTTTCCTTAGCTATTTCCAGTCTACTGATAAGCCTATCAAATGAATTCTTCGTATTAGTTGCAGTGTTTATTTTGTAACTTAAAAAAATTTTTTATTGTTGTTCAAGTACAATTGTCTCCATTTTCATCCCATCATGGCTCCCTGCCCCATCCACCCCCACCTCCCATCCTTGAACCTACATGCCCTTTGGCTTTGTCTGTGTGTCCTTTTACCTATTCCTTGATCAACCTTCCCCTGTTTTCCCCTATTATCCCTATCCCTGCCTCCTCTGTGGTACTGTCAGTTTGTTCTTTATTTCAGTGTCTCTGGTTATATTTTTCTTGCTTGTTTGTTTTGTTGATTAGGTCCCACTTATAAGTGAGATCCTATGGTATTTGTCTTTGACTGCCTGGCTTATTTCACTTAGCATAGTGCTGTCCAGATCCATCCAAGCTGTCACAAAGGGTAGGAGCTCCTTCTTTCTCTCTGCTGCATAGTATTCCATTGTGTAAATGTACCACAGTTTTTTGATCCACGTATTTGCTGATGGGCACTTAGGTTGCTTCCAGTACTTGACTATTGTAAGTTCTGCTGCTATGAACATTGAGGGTACATAAGTTCTTCTGAATTGGTGTTTCAGGATTCTTAGGTTATAATCCCAGCAATGGTATTGCTGGGTCAAAAAGCAGATTCATTTTTAGTGTTCTGAGGAAATTCCATCCTGTTTTCCACAGTGGCTGCACCAGTCTGCATTCCCACCAACAGTGCACTAGGGTTCCCTTTTCTGCATAACCTCTCCAGCACTTGTTGTTTGTTGATTTGGTTATGATGGCCATTCTGACTGGTGTGAAGTGGTGTCTCATTGTGGTTTTAATTTGCATCTCTGATGGCTAGTGATGCTGAGCATCCTTTCATATGTCTCTGGGCCCCCTGTATGTCCTCCTTGGAGCAGTGTCTGTTCAGGTCCTTTGCCCATTTTTTAATTGGGATGTTTGTCTTCCTGGAGTAGAGTTGTGTGAATTCTTTATATATTTTGGAGATCAAACCCTAGTCCAAGGTATCATTTGCAAATGTGATTTCCCATACAGCTTTTCTCTTTTCATTTTAATGCTGTTTTCTTTAGCTGTGCAGAAGCTTTTTATTTTGATAAAGACCCATTTGTTTATTCTTTCCTTTATGTTCCTTGCTCTAGGGGACATATCAGGGAAAATATTGCTGCATGGAATATCTGAGATTTTCCTGCCTATGTTCTGCTCTAGGACTTTAATGGTGTTATAACTTATATTTAAGTCTTTTATCCACCTTGAATTTATTTTTGTGTATGAAGTAAGTTGGTGATCGAGTTCCATTTTTTTTGCATGTAGCTGTTCAGATCTCCCAACACCATTTATTGAAGAGGCTATTTGTAGTCTATTTTATGCTTCTGCCAGAAAGCTACATCACACTGAAGAAAGAAATTAAGGAAGACACAAATAAATGGAAGCATATACCATGTTCATGGATCGAAAGAATTAATATCATCAAAATGTCCATATTACCCAAAGCAATTTATAGATTCAATGGAATCCCTATTAAGATACCAATGACATTTCACAGATATAGAACAAACATTTCAAAAATTTATATGGAACTGTAAACAACCCCGAATAGCTGTGGCAATTTTGAGAAAGAAGAACAAATCCCTCCTGGATCACAATACCTGATATCAAACTGTATTACAAGGCCACTATAATCAAAACAGTCTGGTACTGGCATAAGAGCAGACATATAGACCAATGGAACAGAATAGAGAGCCCAGAAATAAACTCAAGTCTCCATGGTCAATTAGTATTATTTGCAGTGTTTTTGATTTCTAGCATTTTATTTTGATTCTTTCATAGAGTTTCTATATCTCTGCTTACATTACCCATCTGTTCTTGCATGTTGTCTGCTCTTTCATTACAGCTTTTGATATATTAATCAATTATTTTAAATTCCGCATCTGATCATTCCAAGATCTGTGCCCTATCTGAGTATAGTCCTTATAGTATCTTTATCTCTTCAGACTGAATTTTTGTTGCATTTTAGCATTTCATACAATTTTCAATTTTATTGTTTTGATGTTCATGAACATGAAAGGTTATTTAGTGACAGTATTCTTGATCTCGTAATTTTTTATTGAAAACTGGACATGATGTACTGAGTAATAAGAAATGAGGTAATTAAGGTTTTTAGTGTGAGGTTTTACATTAATCTGGGTAGGAGCTGGCCTGTGTTCAATGTTTGCTGTAGCTGTAGGTGCTAAAGGCCTTCAGTTTCTTTTTTTTGTTTATTTGCTCTTCTCCAGTTGTCTCTGGGTTTGCGCGTGAACTCTTTCTTAGATAAGGTCTGTGTTCTGTCATCTTTCAGTTATAGTCTACTGTTATCATACTGGAATTCCGTTGATATAGTGGTAAGGTGTTGGGGAGGGGAAGTGTTCTATAAGCCTATGATCTCAGTATTTTAATAGGTTTGAGTCCCTGGGTTGTGACCTTCACAAGTGTTTTATAGCCTTTTTTCTTCCTGCCCTTATGTGAGGCAAGAAACCTAGATGGGGCTGGAGATGCCTAATTACACTTCTCCTGGGTCAGACAGGGCTCTGGTCATTTACCTTACAGAGTAGGCCCTTGTTGTGGAGAACACTCTGGGCATATTCCAAAATGTTTACTTTTTCCTTGTCTCTGCCTAAGAGGATTTTTGTCTTGTCTTCACTGTGAGAATCTGCTGGAGCTCCTTGTTTTAAAACCCAAAAAGGTGTGGGGAACCTTTAAGACTGGTCCCCTAGTTTGTAACTCTTTTGCTCATCCACACTCAGCCTCCAGCAATATGTCAAAATTACCCTCAAATTGTTTCTACCTGTTACAGACTCCAGTGGCTTCTGCATCCTATAAGTTGATCTCAGCTGTGATTTTCTGTACTTGACCATATCTCCAAACTTCAGGGCAGTGATTTGCCCTATGACCTTAATTCTTAGATGGATCCTACGAAAGTTGTTGTTTTTCAGTTCGATCAGCTTTTTTCTTATTGTGAGGAAAGTAGTAAAACAGCTCTTTACTGTCAGTCAACTGGTACTAGATGACCCACTCTGTTTTCACAGTAGAGATAAACATATTTTATACTATTTTCGCATACGGGTCTGATTATTTGTTTAGAAAATATCACTAGAAGTGGAATTTCTGGGTCAAGGATTATTAATATTTTAAGGCTTTTGATTCATATTGCCAAATTGCTCTAAAAATGTATAATTTGCCTCTGTTAGTAGTACACTAGAATAATGTTCAGAATTTATATATTTATAAATTTATAGATTTTAGAAAGTTTTTAAAAACCCACTTACCTAATACAAATTTATATATGTGTATTCCATTACTTTTCTAAAAAATATATTCCCCTATAATCTAAATTATACTAACTCCATTTTTCATATAATGCTAATGGGCTGATTCTTGATATGCAGTTTTCAGAAGCGAATTGCTGATTGCCGATTGTGGCCTGTAGAGATCACAAGAGTTCCTCTGGCTATTCAACCCAAAGGGAAATCTGCCAAAGTTGATAAGGTAACTTGGTTCACTTAAAAATATTTATATAAGAAATGATGCTTCTGACTTCCAGCCAAGATGGAGGTGTAGGTAGATAGTTTCTCCTCCTTGCATAATAAGAAGGATAAAAACCCATCTAAAAACAAAAAACAACCAGAAATGCTAGAAAATCGAACTGTGTGAAGTCTGATGACCAAGGAGTTAAAGAAGAAACATTCATCCAGATGGGTGAGAGGGGCGGAGACCGGCAGCAGGGGCTGAGGGGATGTGCAGCAAGGTGGCTGCAGTGTCAGCCAGCCAGCAGAATGGGTGGTTCCACATTCACGTGCAGGGAGAAAAACCAGGAGTGACAACTGGCGAGTGGGCAATCCCAGCCCCAGACCAGACTGCACAGCTCAGGCTTCTAGTACAGGAAAAATAAAGCCTCATAACTTTTGCTTGTAAAAACCAGTGGGGGTTGTGGCAGCAGAAGTAACTGCTAGTCTCTCAGGAGAGTCAGTTTACAGGATCAACAGGGTCCTAGAACATACACAAACCCACTAACTTGGGGAATCAGCGCCAGGGCAGCAGCTAAAAGGGCGCCACTTAAAGGAAGTGGGGGAAGTGACTGAAAACAGGGCAAAAGCTGAGCAAGTGGCATCGTTCCCTCTTTGACCCCTCTCTCACATACAGTGCCACAAAGCGAAGCGGGTTGCCCTGCCCTGGTGAATATCTAAGGCTCCACCCCTTATAACTTAACAGATGGGGAAACATCATGAGAGAAGCTCTACCTAATACACAGAAACCCAGGGAGGCTGCCAAATAGAGGAGACAAAGAAATATGGCCCAAATGAAAGCACAGATCAAAACTCCAGAAAAAGAACTAAGCAACATGGAGATAGCCAACCTATCAGATGCAGAGTTCACAACACTGGTGATCAGGATGCTCATAGAAATGATTAAGTATAGCCACAAAATAAAGGAAGAAGTGAAGTCTATACAAATTAAATAAAGAAAAATATACAGGGAACTAACAATGGAGGGAAGGAAGCCATGATTCAAATGAACAGTTTGGAACAAAGGAAGAAATAAACATTCACCCAGAACAGAAAGAAGAAACAGAATTCAAAAAAATGAGGAGAGGCTTAGGAACCTCTGGGACAACTTTAAACATTCCAACATCAGAATCACAGGAGTGCCAGAAGGAGAAGAGGAAGAACAAGAAATTGGAAAACTACTTGAAAAATAATGAAAGAAAACTTCTCCAATTTGGCAAAGGAAATAGACATAGAAGTTTAGGAAGCACACAAAGTCCCAAGCAAGTTGGATCCAAAGAGGGCCACACCAAAACATATCATAATTAAAATGTCAAAGATGAAAGATAAAGAGGGAATCTTAAAAGCAGCAAGAGAAAAGCAGAGAGTTACCTACAAAGGAGTTCCCATAAGACTCTCAGCTGATTTCTCAAAAGAAATGTTACAGGGAACAAGTATTCAAAGTGATGAGAAGAAAGGACTTACAATCAAGATGTCTCTACCCAGCAAAGCCATCATTTAGAATGGAAGGGAAGATAAAGTGCTTCCCAGACAAGGTCAAGTTAAAAGAGTTCATCATCACCAAGCCCTTATTGTATGATATGTTAAAGGGACTTGTCTAAGAAAAAGAAGATCAAAACTATGAACAGTAAAATGATGACAAACTCACAACTGTCAGCTACTGAACCTAAAAAAAAAACCCTAAGCAAATAACTAGAACAGGAATGGAATCATAGGAATGGAATCATAAAAATGGAGATCACATGGAGGGTTATCAGTAGAGAGGGGAAGAGGAAGAATAGGGAATAAGAAACATAATTGGTAGGTACAAAATAGACAGGGGGGAGTTAGGAATAGTGTAGGAAATGGAGACGCCAAAGAACTTATATGTACGACCCATGGACACAAACGAAGGCAGGGGGATTGCTGAAGGGAATGGGGATACAGGATGGAAGGGGGCAAAGGGGAGAAATGGGACAACTATAATAGCATAATCAATAAAATATATGTTTTAAAAAAAGAAATGCTTCTAATTCTAATACCAATGGAAAATATGAACTGATGTGGCTGCTCCCTAGCATGACCAACTGCTCCTGATTTGCTGAATAGTATCCTGGTTTTAGTGCTGAAAGTCTCCAGGACACTCCACTGTCCCTGGCAAATCAGAATGACTGCTCACCCTAACTCCCTACTGTTCACTAAAAATAACTTAGCTTTTATTCCTAGACATCCTATTTCTCTGTAGCCCATCAGTACAGTTTTACCATAGGTAAAATCATACAAAATAGCCATTTTTATAGGTCAAAAGTAGTTAAATATTGGCAATATGGTTCAATGTGATACATCTTTTAGAATTTCTTTTAGACTTTGGACTTACAATGTTTTAGACGGCTAATTATTGGAGTAATAGGGTTCATAGATGTACTACTATTCTGAAAATACAGAACTTTGACGAGCCTAACAGAAGCTCGTTACTGTTTTACTTGTGCATGTCTGGTCTTTTATGTTTGTGCATAAACTCCCTGTAGATGGGATCCTATTGTAGACTGCCTGTATCCTCCACAATACCTAGCATGATTCATTGCATACAGCAGATACTTAACAATTAGTACCTAAAATTAAGTACCTAAATTATTTTATTGATTTTTTTAAAAAATTATTAACTTATTTTTAATGACAGGGGAATGGAGGGAGGGAGTAAGAGAGGGAGAGAAACATGGATGGGTTGCCTCTTGCATATCTCCAACTGGGGACCTGGCTGCAACCCAGGCATGTGCCCTGACCAGGAATGAAACTGGTGACCTTTTAGTTTTGCGGGACGATGCCCAACCCAATGAGCCACGCCAATCAGGGCTATTTTATTGATTTTTTAAAATAGGCTTTTTGGGAGAATAAAATTACTACTACTGTGTTACCACTTCTCCCTTTGTAATATGTAATATGTATTGGCTAAGTTTCTTTAGATTTCTAAACAACATAATATTATTGTCCGTACACAGGACTTTAATTTCTAATTATTTTAAAGTTTATATCAAAAAGATTACTTTTAACCTTGTAAGAATTAAATGTGTGTTCTTTCACTTTTTTCTTATAAAAGTTTTTATGGCAAACAATACAGCCATTAAAAATGATATTAATATATATTTATTGACATGTTCATCTTTTAAAAAATATTTTATTGATTTATTTTTAGAGAAGGGGAGGGAAGGGACAAAGAGAGGGAGAGAAACATTGATGTGTGAGGGAAATATCAATTGGTTGCCTCTCACACGCCCCCCAACCAGAGAACTCGCTGGCTACCTAGGTATGTGCCCTGACTGGGAATTGAACCGGTGACCTTTTGGTTTGCTTGATGACACCCAAGTCACTGAGCCACACCAGTGAGGGCATGTTCTTCATTTTACAGATGGCGAATACATCCATGATGGCAGACATCCTCCATCCCCCCAGATAGTACTGAGCAATCAAGGCACTCTTTCCTTATGAACCTAAAATACAGACCCTCTCTCAACGCAGTACTCTAACATACCTCCACCAATTGATTAGAATGTAGTCATTAGTTAAAGGCTATTTGTCCCATACAGTTGGTTCCCTTTTCATTTTGCTGATGTTTTCTTTATTGTGCAGAAGCTTTTTATTTTGATGAGGACCCATTTGTTTATTCTTTCCTTTATGTCCCTTGGTGTAGGGGACATATCGGTGAAAATATTGCTGCATGGAATATCTGAGATTTTCCTGCCTATGTTCTCCTCTAGGAATTTTATGGTATCATGACTTATATTTGTCTTTTATCCACCTTGAATTTATTTTTGTGTATAGTATAAGTTGGTGATCGAGTTCCATTTTTTTGCATGTAGCTGTCCAGCTCTCCCAACACCATTTGTTGAAGAGGCTATTTTTACTCCACTTTATGCTTCTTCTCTCTTTGTTGAATATTAATTGACCATAGAGACTTTGGAAAATATATTTGCAAATGATACCTTGGACTAGGGTTTGATCTCCAAAATATATAAAGAATTCACACAACTCCACTCCAGGAAGACAGACAACCCAATTAAAAAATGGGCAAAGGACCTGAACAGACACTTTTCTAAGGAGGACATACAGATGGCCCAGAGACATGAAAGGATGCTCAGCATCACCAGCCATCAAGGAGATGCAAATTAAAACCACAATGAGATACCACTTCACACCAGTCAGAATGGCCATCATAACCAAATCAACAAACAACAAGTGCTGGAGAGGATGTGGAGAAAAGGGAACCCTAGTGCACTGTTGGTGGGAATGCAGACTGGTGCAGCCACTGTGGAAAACAGGATGGAATTTCCTCAGAAAACTAAAATTGGACCTGCTTTTTGACCTGGCAGTTCCACTGCTGGGATCATAACCTAAGAATCCTGAAACACCAATTCAAAAGAACCTATGCACCCCAATGTTCATAGCAGCACAATTTACAAGTGCTAGAAGCAACCTAAGTGCCCATCAGCAAACACGTGGATCAAAAAACTGTGGTACATTTACACAATGGAATACTACACAGCAGAGAGAAAGAAGGAGCTCCTACCCTTTGCAAGAGCAAAGGAACTGGATGGAACTGGAGAGCATTATGCTAAGTGAAATAAGCCAGGCAGTTAAAGACAAATACCATAGGATCTCACTTATAAGTGGGACCTAATCAACAAAACAAACAAGCAAGCAAAATATAACCAGAGACACTGAAATAAAGAACAAACTGACAGTACCAGAGAGGAGACGGGGATAGGGATAATAGGGGAAAACAGGGGAAGGTTGATCAAGGAATAGGTAAAAGGACACACAGACAAAGCCAAAGGGCATGTAGGTTGGAGGGTGGAAAGGGGGATGGGGGGTTGAGGGCTGTGGTGGGGTGGGGTGAAAATGGACACAACTGTACTTGAACAAAAATAAAAACAAGCAAGCAAAATATAACCAGAGACATTGAAATAAAGAGTAAACTAGAGTAACCAGAGAGGACGGGGAGGGGATAATGGGGGGAAGTAGGGGAAGGGTCATCAAGGAACATGTATAAGGGACACGTGGACAAAACCAAAGGGGATAGGATCAAGGGTGGTAGGTGGGGGAGGGATGGGGTGGCAAGTAGTGGTAGGGCAGAAATGGAGACAACTCTACTTGAACAACAATAAAAAAATTTAAAAAATAAAGTTTCTAAGATCTACCAGGTAGAAAAATAAATAAAGCCTATTTGTCAACACTGGTCCAGATGATTTGTAAGACTTTTTTTTTCATTCATATAAATCTATGAACTAAAGCTAAAAGCCACACTTTCTGAGTTTTAAAAAAATTTTGTTGTTATTGTTTTTTATAGTTTACTTTTTCTTAAGAATCAGCATTGTGAAATTGACTTTTTTATTGAATTATCAGTTTATTTGAGTGTGTGTTGATCCAACTACTGCCCTTACTATTCATTAACACTGTTTACATGCATTATCTCTGTGATCATATTATTATTAAACCCATTTTGAAAATAAAGAAATGAATACCCAAAATGTCTGTTACTGGCTCCAAGTCATCTAGTTAAGTAGTATAGGTCGTTTCTAAAGGCAGGTCTTTGAATTGCTGAGTTAGAGCTCCATACCTTATACTACATTGCTCTATAACACTAATAGGTCTCTGGTTTTATTCCTTTAGACAGATGATGAAAGTCCGCTCTCATTTCATGGTGTGGCTTATGTTAATATGGTTCCATTGCTGTATCCAGGTGTGAAGAGAATTCGGGGAGCTTTTCATGTTTACCCTTACCTAGATAATGCAGTGTATGAAAAGGTAAGAAAAATTGTATAGAAGATATCTATACAGTATACAAATTTATCCTTTAGTATGGATTTATTTACATCTTTAGCATATACATCTTTGCAATGGATATTGGAACCAATTGATATACTGGGATATTAAATATAGAGCCTTGCTGTCATTCTGCCATTGAACCTCAAACAATTTGGGCCAGATATTTCAACAATAATACTATGTGTGAATAGACTAAACACCCCAATTAAAAGGACAGATTATGAGACTGGATTTTAAAATATCAAGGTTCAGTGATGTGCTGTCCACAACAAATGTACCTTAGATTTAGACATACATAAGTTGAAGTAAAAGAATGGAAAAGAGGCCTGGCTAGGTAACTCAGTTGGTTAGAGCATTGTCCTGATACACCTAGTTTGTGGGTTCAGTCCCCAGGAAGGACACATACAAGAAGCAACCAATGAATGCATAAATAATTGTGGTAACAAATTCTTTCTCTTCCCCCGTCCTTCCCTCTTTTCCTCTCTCTTTCTAAAAAAATCACTAAAAAGTGTAAAAATAAAATGCCATATTAAAAAAAGAATGGAAAATATGTACTGTGCAGTTAGAAAATATAACAGAGGTGAGTGACAATATTTATATCAGATAAGAGACTTCAAGGCAAGAAACATAAGTAAAGACATAGGGTGGCATGTCATAATGATCAAAGGGTCAATTAATCAGAAAGGCATAATTTATAAAGTATAAATTATTATGTAAAATAAGTATAGAAATTACAAATGTATACACATCTAACAACAGAACATCATAACACATGAAGCAAACCCAACAGAATTGAAAGGAGAAATAGACAATTTAACAGTAGCAGTTAGAAATGTCCATATTGTACTGTCAATAGTTAATAGAACGACTATATAAAAAATCTACATTAAATATAAATTTAACATGCAACCCAGCAAATTATTCCTAAGAACCTATTCCAGAGAACTGAAAACCAGCATTTATACAAATCCATACATGTGAATATCTATAACGGCATTATTCACAGTAGCCCAAAACTTACCACAATTCAACTGGTAAATTGGTAAACAAGATTTGGTATATCTATACAAGTGAATACTATTGAACAGTGAATAGGAATGGACTACAAATAATGTAATATGCCAAAACCATTGAATTTTAGTGAATTATATGGAATGTGAATTCTGTCTCAATGAAGCTGTCTTGAAAAAGTAATAGGCTACTGATACACTCTAAAACATGGATGAACTTCAAAAACTATGTAAAGTGAAAGAAAGAAGACACAAATGACTACATATTGTACAATACCACTTACATGAAGTATTCTAATTTACCAGAGATGTTAAAATTTGAAAAAATTTGCATTTTAGAATCTATGAAATACTGTAATTGTAGGCTTGGGAATGATGTTCAGTATGTACAATTTTTCTTTAATATTGTCAAATTGTCTTAGCAGCTTTATTGAGGTATAACTGACATATAATAATAACTGACATGTATTTAAAGTGCACGATTTAAACCTTTTGACATAGGTACATATCTGTGATAGTATCACCTCAATCAAGATCGTGAAAACACCCACCACTCCTCAAAGTTTCCTCATGACTTTTCTGTTATCCTTCTCTCCTACCTCTGTTCACTCCCCCCTCTTTTGGGGGGTGGCTCCTTTCACTCAGCATAAATTATATTTAGATTCATCCATGTTGTTCAATTTTAAAATTTCTGTAAGATTCTTTTCCAGCCATTGCAGTTTGAATTTTCCCATGCAAAGTTTTTATTTTGAACTTTAAACTTACCCTATTCTTCCACTTATAATTGATAGGCCAGTGGTAGTTAGACAGATATTTCTTGTACAGAAATAAATTCTACCACTTAATTTGAAATTATACCCTCCCCTCCCCTCTGTCTAAAAATAAATGAATAAAATATTTTTAAAAAATCCCTGGCTGGTGTGGCTCAGTAGATTGAGTGCCAGCCTGCAAACCAAAGGGTCATGGGTTTGATTCCCAGTCAGGGCACATGCCTGGGTTGCGGGCCAGGTCCCTGGGGTGGGGCACATGAGAGGCAGCCACACATTGATGTTTCTCTCCCTCTCTTTCCCTCTCCCTTCCCTTCTGTCTAAAAATTAATAAATAAAATATTGAAATTATGTGTCAAAGACTAAAAGCTGTCTGATACCAAGTTAATGAGATACACAATCAACCTGGGTTGAAAAGTCTCCTCTTAAGAATTGAATAATGAGATAGGCAGCTAACTTTCTGTGATGGTTTCAACCATGGCAATGCAATGGAATTTATTATTTTCCCTAATTCTCTTTGTTTCTACGATGCTGAAATTATCTGGAAAACTAAATGATGTTAAAGAATAATGTAGGCTTTTTTTATTTGCCTGTAATTCATTGCATCTTTTCTGTTTTTGTTTTTTCAGACCAAGAGTTTATGTAGCTTGTTCCGGGATACTGGGCATCATTTGATTCAGAATAACAAAATAGGAGGAATCAATTCTCCATTGTCCAAGCCAGTTATTTCTAAGAGTGTGAAAGAAGATAAAGTAGTAAGAAAAGGATATGGAAGGAAGGCCTAGGCTTGGGGATGTGGTAGGTTGTTGAGAAGGTGATGGTTTTGCTGATTTTGTTACATTTCAGAGGCTTACACTAATTTCTCATTTGGTGAATTGCCTCAATTTAGTTTGCATTCTGATGCAGCTTAATGACCATTGTTCCTGCCATTTTAAGAATTCAATTTTTAAGGTGTGTTCATTTTCTTTCAGCAAGCATCTAGTATAAAATCTCAGAACTCAGATACTCCTTTGGAAACTGAACCCCCTCTAAACCACAATCCAGAAGGACAGGTAACTATGCATAAAGAGTTGGAAATTAAGTTTAAATTCATTAGTACTGTACTGAGCAAGGTAGTGTGCTATAGTGGAAAATGCTCAGGAAAATATTCATTGAGTTACCATCCTGTATTTACCAGGACTGGTTTGTGATGTTGGGTAAATTTCTTTGTCTTGCTGAGGCTTGCTTAAATGTATGGGTATCAGATTAACTTTAATGTCCTTTCTAGCATAAAAATGTATGTCTTTTCTTAAATAAAAAAAGTAATAAAGAAAAATTTTACATGGAAAAAAATGAAATGGAGTATGTAAATATTCTCAAGAATGACTAGAGGAAATAATTTTCCACAGTTTTGAATATTTTATTTGGCATTTGTAAGAAAAAAAACCCAAGCAATTGTTTTGAAAAATAAAGTTCTAATGTAGTTTTGATATTTAGGAAAATTATAAAAGTATATTTCTATACAATGAGCATTTGCTTCTAAGCAACTATAACTAAATCCTTGAATTACCAATGGTGAGGTGAATATTAAATAGTTCTGGTAAATTCTGAATATAGTGCTGTATTTAAGAGACTAAACTTTTCAGTGTGATTAATGACCATTTTATAATCTTTATTGCATTTCTTTCTTTATGTGTAACATATAATTCAAAAGATAGCATAACTAGAAAAAGTAAAGATTTATGTCTTTAATTACTTCTATATTGAGCACTATGGGGGTTAGAGATGTATCAGCTATAGCTTTTATTCATTCACTCTCAGGACACTCAACAGTCTGGTGGGTGAAATAGACTAGTATATAACCATGATACAGAATTTTGATGAATGCTATGGTAGAGATACACATAAAAGTATTATGTGTGCTCTGAGGAGACAGATTAATAGTACGAGGATGGGGCAGTCTCAGAAGTCTTCATGGAAGAGGTGGCATCCAGGCTAAGTAGTGAAAGATGTGAAGACAACCCTTTGTCAGATGAAGATGGAGGAAGAGGCATTTCAGGGTCAGGGAACAGCTGGAGTCGACACAAAGAAGGTAGCAGAATTGGTGTACATCAATTAACTCAGTGCATGGTATAGAGAAATGAAAAAAAAAGGAGAGATTCTAAGAGGTGAGAAAGAAGAGATTGAGTTGGGTTTTGTAAAGACTTTGAAAGACTTGATGAAAAGTTTGGGCTTAATTCTATAGATGAGAAAGGACTCTTGAGCCTCGTCTTAGAGGCTCACATTAAAGGTTTTTAACTTATGTGGAAATAAGACCTCATGTGTGTTTCAGGGCAGAACTCTTGGAAGGCTGTCGAAAAGGGAGATTGAAGTTGGGATAGGGGCCTCAGATGTGAGTTTATAGGTTTTTCTTATAGTGCAGATGAGTGTTCATAACAGTGTGAGTTAAGGGAGGGATTTTAAAGAAAGTGAGAAGCCTACAGAAGCAAGGCCGAACTGGAAAGCTTTCCGGTGTTGAGGAAGAAAAGTTAAAGATAACTCAGGTTTCAAGCCTTACTTTCGGGAAGGATGACAACATCATTAAAAAAGTCAAAAGAGAGGATAATAGGAAATGATATGTGCAATTTTGGACATGTTATTTTTAGGATGCTAGCAAAAGTCTGAGTAGAGATGTCCATCAGGTTGCAGTTGGTAGGTGGTACTGAAGAGGTTGTGAGTGAGAATGTCAGAAAGTTATGAGGAAAATATTTCTGCAGGACTTATGAGAGAGGTTTGGTGGAAGAAAGAATGGCATTCACTTACGACAATTCCAAGAAAGGTATTGAACAAGTTAAACAGGGCTTCAGCTGTGGTGGTGTTTTATTTCCAAGAATAAAAGGCAAGAAGTAACCACTGTTACTGTTTTTCTGTCCAGTTCCCTTACCTATTATATTGCAGACATTATCTTGTGTTACTAAAATTTTTCATAAATATCTGTTTTCCTGAATAGAATAAATTAGAAAAAAATGTCTTTACAGCAATACGTAGAAGCAGGGACATACATCGTGTTGGAGATTCAGCTGGACAAGGCCTTGGTTCCAAAGCGAATGCCAGAGGAGCTAGCCAGACGGTGTGTAGCGATGGTTGTCATTCTTGTTTGCAAAAACAATTTAGGTATAAATAAAAGGAAGTCAGTTTGTGCCCATAAATGTAATTTCCCTTGGGATAAACATCAACTTACTGCTTTTTCCAGATTAAGTTTCTTATGTTTTCTTACTACAAAAGCAGTATATGCCTATTACAAAAATTTTGAGAAATCAAGATTAGCAAGAAAGTATAAAGACACACAGATTTCTACTCACTGAATGATAACCACTTTTAACACCTTGGATTTATCCTTCTAGAGTTATTATAAAGCCCCTATGTTATGCAAACACACACCTAATGTTGCATATATTTGTATGTAATTTTAAAAACTTTTTATTTCATTTTAATTAATTAATTAATTGTTGTTCAAGTACAGTTTTTTCCATTTTCACCCACCACTCTCCCCTGCCCCATTGACCCCCACCTCCCACCCTCAGTCTTACCCCTCTTTGGTTTCTCCATGGGTCCTTTATACATGTTCCTTAATGACCCTACTCCTTCTTTCTCCCTTCTTGTCACTTCCCCGCTCCCCTCTGGTTACTGTCAGTTTGTTCTTTATTTCAATGTCTCTGGTTGTATTTTGCTTGCTTGTTTGCTTTGTTGATTAGGTTCCACTTGTAAAACTTATTTTAAATACTTTTAAATTTTATTGTTGTTCAAGTACAGTTTTCTGCCTTTTCCCCCTATAAAACTTTTTATATTGTATCATAGTGCTTTGACTGTTTTTCTAGGAAGTCCATTTTATTTAGGTTATCCAATTTGTTTATGTACAATTGTCCATGGCATTCTCTTATTATCCTTTTTATCTTTGTAAAAAGGGGAATAATATCTCCACCCTCATTTCTGATTTTAGTAATTTGAGTCTTTGTTTTTTCTTAGTACCCCTACCTAAGAATGATCAATTTTGTTGATCTTCTCAAAGAACTAGTCTTTTCATTTTATTGATTTTCTCTATTACATTTCTTTTTTCTATTTTATTTATCTCTACTATAATTCTGTTATTTCATTCCTTCTACTAGCTTTGGGTTCAGTTTGCCCTCCTCTTCTAGTTACTTAAGGTATACAGTTAAATTATTGATTTGTGAGCTTTCTTTTTTTAAATGTATGAGTTAGAACTATAAATTTCCCTCTGAACACTTCTTTCATGTATTTTATAAATTCTCATACATTGTGTTTTTGTTTTCATTCATCTCAAAGTGTTTGCTAATTTCCCTGTGATTTATTCTTTTTTTTTAGTTTAATGTATTTTAATAGCAAACTTACAGGAACAGAACAGAAGACAGACAACATTAAAAACATACTTGCATATAGGACAACTCTGTTAGAAAAGTATAGTGAATGGATGGAATCTACTGTATGATAAAAATGCTACAAACACCATTTAGTTGCCATCAATAAGAAATTTATTTGTTTTAAAAAAATCCAAATGCTGGCATTGTCCAGAAAAATTTAACAGGTTTATTTATATTCTTATAAAGTTGAACTGCTTGAAACTTGTTTACTGAAACACCTTGACTTGCATTAATGCTTTATATCCCCGCATTTATATTTTAAAAATTCACACACAAATGAAAACGGAAAAATGGCCAATACCTGATTTCTGTCCTCTATTTTTCACCTGCACTCATATACTTATGACTTATACATATACTTAGGTATCTTTTGACCCCATGGAAAAAAGATCTAAAGTTCAGAACACCAATAACAGGAAGAAGAGAATTTTTTTAAGAATGAAATGTTTCCCATCATAGTGGATATTTAAGCACATTCTCCATGTATGCGGCATGCTAGCTGGATGTGTTTTGGCATAATTGTTACATGTTTGGCATGGATAGCACACAGGTTGGTGTCTTCAAAAAGGCCAACCAGATAGGCTTCATTTGCTTCCTGCAAGCACCAAAGGCTGCACTCTGGAAATGCAGATCTGTTTTGAAGTCCTGAGCAATTTCTCGCACCAGATGCTGGAAGGGAAGTTTGCGAATCAGAAGTTCAGTGGTCTTCCGATAACGTCTGATTTCACGAAGTGCCACAGTACCAGGCCTGCAACGATGAGGTTCCTTCACCCCTCCAGTAGAGGGCGCACTCTTGTGAGAGGCTTTGGTAGCCAGTTGCTTCCTCGGTGCTTTACCACCAGTTGATTTGAGGGCAGTCTGCTTTGTACAAGCCCTGGTATAGGGACCTCTTTACTTACCCGCCTTCTCCTTCAGCTGGAGCTCCATGAGCTGGTGAGGAGGTGCTGGCATTAGAGAGCGACGGTGGCTGCGAACACCCCCTGTGATTTATGCTTTGACCTATTATTTAAAAGTATGTTGCTTAATTTTCACGTATTTGTGACTTTTCCAATTTTCAGTTTCCTTCCAGTTATTGATTTCTAGTTTTATTTCATTGTAATTAGAAAATATATTTTGCATGATTTCAGTATTTTAAAATTTGAGATTTGTCTTGTATCCTAATATATGGGTTAGCCTACAGAATGTCCCATGTGCACTTGAAAAGAATATGTATTCTGTGGTGTTAGGTAGAATTCTCCATATATATCTATTAGGTCAAATGACTTTATAGTGTCATTTAGGTCCATTATTTTCTTTTTTTCTGTGAGTTTTAAAAATTATATTTTATTGATTATGCTATTACAGTTGTACCAGTATTTCCCCCTTTGCCTTCCCCACACCCATACAGTGCACCATACTCCCTCAGGCAATCCCCACACCATAGTTCATGTCCATGGGTCATGCATATAACTTCTTTGGCTACTCCCTTTCCTATCATGTACTATACATACCCATGATTATTTTTTAACTACCAATTTGTACTTTTTAATCCTTTTACCTTTTTACCCATTCCCCCAGACCCCCCTACTCCTAGAAACCATACATTCTCCATATCTATGCTTGTTTCTGTTCTGCTTGTTTGCTTAGTTCGTTTTTAGATTCAGTTGTCAATAGATATGTATTTATTGCCATTTTATTCATATTTTTAATCTTTTTATTAAATAATTCCCTTTAACATTTCATATAATAATAGTTTGGTGATGATGAATTCCTTTCACTTTTTCTTATCTAGGAAGCTCTTTATCTTCCCTTGATTCTAAATGATAGCTTTGCTGGATACTAGAGTAATCTTGGTTATAGGTCCCTGCTTTTCATGGCTTTGAATATTTCTTGCCAATCCCTTTTAGCCTGCAAAGTTTCTTTAGAGAAATCAGTTAGCAGTCTTATTGGAACTCCTCTGTAGGTAACTAACTTCTTTTTCCTTGCTGCTTTTAAGATTCAGTCTTTATCTTTTACCTTTGGCATTTTAATTATGATGTGTCTTGGAGTGGGCCTTTTTGCATCCATCTTGTTTGGGACTTTCTGTGCTTCCTGGACTTGCATGTCTATCTCCTTCACCAAATTAGGGAAGTTTTCTTTCATTATTTTTCACATAGATTTCCAAATTCTTGCTGTTTTGCTTCTCCTTCTGGCACCTCTCTGATGTGAATATTGGAACACTTGAAGTTGTCCCAGAGGCTGCTTATACTGTTCTCATATTTTTGGATCTTTTTTCTTCTTGTTCTTGGTTTTTGCTTCATTATGTTCCAAATCATTGATTTGATTCTAGGCTTCATCCACTCTACTGTTGTTTTCCTGTAAATTGTTCTTTATTTCAATTAGTGAGATCATTTGTTTCTGACTGGATCTTTTTTATACTGCTGAGGTCCTCACTAAGTTTTTTGAGCTTTCTTATAACCAGTGTTTTGAACATTGCATCTGATAGATGGCTTATGTCCATTTTATTTAGTTATTTCTGGAGTTTTTTAAAAAGATTATTTATTTGTTTATTTTTTAGACAGAGGGGAAGGGAGAGAGAGAGGGAGAGAAACATCAATGTGTGGTTGCCTCTCTCATGCTCTCCACTGGGGACCTAGCCCGCAACCCAGGCATGTGCCCTGACTGGGAATTGAACCAGCAACCCTATGGTTTGCAGGCCAGTGCTCAGTCCACTGAACCACACCAGCTAAGGCTCTTTCTGGAGTTTTGATCTGTTGGGCCATGTTTCTTTGTCTTCTCAATTTGGCAGCCTCCCTCTGCTTGTTTCTATGTATTACCATATTTTGGTTTGTATAATGTGCTCCCATGAATAATGCACACCCACATTTTTGACCCAAACTTTCAGGAAATAAATCTTTCACTTTAATTTTTTAAAAGATTTTATTTATTTATTTTTAGAGAAGGGATGGAGGGAGAAAGGGAGAGAAACATTCATGTGTGGTTGCCTCTTGCATGCCCCCTACTGGGGACCTGGCCCACAACCCAGCCATGTGCCCTAGACTGGGAATCAAACCAGGACCCTTTGTTTCCCAGGCCCATGCTCAATCCACTGAGCTACACCAGCCAGGGCTCACTTTAATTTTTAATTCAATTTTTTATTTATTTGCATTTAGAAACAAAACCAATTATTGTATTCCAAGGTATTTTTTGCATACAGATATCATTATTGCCTCCTAGAGTTATACTTTTAAAGCATAAGCATAAGAGAATGAGAAACATTTGTATAGATATGAGACTAGTACTCTCCATGTATAATGTGCCCCTTACTTTTCCCTCAAAAATTTGGGCAAAAAAGTGTAAATTATACAAGCAAAATGTGGTAGATAGAGCTGCTTTGACTCAATGTCTTGGTAGTGTGGCCTAATATAGTAGGCGTCCTATAGGTTCCAGTGGCACAGCCTCCCCTATCACGCAAGTTGGGTACTGGAGGTGTGCCCTTCCTGTGGGCTGAGTATACCCTCCTCCTGTAGTTGAGTTGGTTGCCGTTGGGAGATAAATAAGAGGGATTTACCCAGGCCAATGAGCTGTAAGGACTGACTGTGGCTGCGGACAACCAACCTCTGCCTTCTGTGGGGAATCAGCTATACAGGGCATGGTGATGGTGTTCTGATGTGGTCTGTAGCGGGGTGCACTGGCCCTGGGGTTTCACAGGTGGTGCAGGCCAAGATCAGCCCCCACCTGTGTTTTGCCTGGGGCCACCCTACTTGAGTTATAAAGCAATCTGAGATGGCTGCGACTTGTGTTGGGTTTGGAGATTCCCAGGCAAAGCTAAGCTGTGAATCTAGGCTGGATACTGCTAGTGCCTGGACTGGGGCTCACTGAGGTCAGCTGTTGCTGGTTTGATAGGATTTAGGAAGTTGTGAAGCATGAGCCACAACCAGCCATTCATATGGAAAAGCAGCTTGGATGGGCCTGTTACTTGGGTGGGGCGGAGTCTCTGGGGATCTCCAAGGTGGGTCAAACAATATTAGCAGGTTAATGGAGTCTCAGATTTGGCACCAGCTTGCCAGCTCTGTGGGGGTAAAGTTTAAAAAAGGAGCAATGGCATCAGCTTGCCTTGATGCCGGATCCATCTCTTTCTCCCTGTATACCACTGGTGCTTTTCAAGCTGCTATTCCAGTGCTGGAGCTCAGAGATAGTGAGTTTGAGTAGGTGAGTCATGTGTGGGTTCTTTAAGAGGAACTTCTTGGGGTTTCAGCAGTTTCTTCCACTGACTCAATCTCCACTGGTTTTTGCAGCCAGAAGTTGTGGGGACTTATCTTCTTGGTAGTGGAACCTTGAGTGGGGGGCATGGTGTGGGGCTAAGACTCTTTGTTCCCAAGATATCCCTCTCAAGTTTTTATCCATCACATGTGAGTGAGGGACCAGCCTGTTCTGCATTTGCACCCCTCCTACCAGTCTGGATGGATGTGGTTTCTTTACTCTGTAGTTGTCAGACTTCCATTCAACTGGATTTATGATGGTTCTGAATGATAGTTATTCTATATTTTAGTTGTAATTTTGATGTGGTTGTGCAAAGAGGTGAGCCATGTCTGCCTACGCCGCCATCTTGACCAGAAGTCCCCTCTTCACCCATTTACAGTGTATAATTCAATAGCTTTTAGTATACACAGAGTTGTGCAGCCATCATCACAATCAACTTTCTAATATTTTTATTATCTCTAAAATAAACTCCATACACACTAGTAATCACTCTACATTTCCTCCCAACACTTATGTCAACCTTCCCCACCCCATGCCTATCCCCATCCCTTGGAAACTGTTTATCTACTTTTTGTCTGTGTAGATTTTCCACTTCTGGACATTTCATATAAATAGAATCATATAATATGTGGTTTCTTTGTGACTGGCTTCTTTCATTTAACATAATGCTATCAAGGGTCATCCATACTGTGGTATGTATCAGTACTTAATTTCTTTACTGCTGAATAATATTTCATTGTATGGATATACCTCATTTTGTTTTTCCATTTGGGTAGTTTCTTCTTAACACAGCATTCTCTAATAATTGTATTTAAATGGAAGTCAATTCATGTAACTCCTCTGCTCAGAAAGTACCAGTGTCCTGCAAGGTCGTACACATTCCACATGTACTTTGTCCTCACTTTTTCAGTCCAGCCAAACTGGCCTCCCTGCTCCTCTTCATACGTGCCAGGCATACTCTTGCAGCAAGACCTTTACACTTACTGTTCCCTTTGCCTGTCACTTTCTTACCCCTGGTATCTACATGACATGATTCCTCACTTCCATCAAATGTTATTATTTCAGCAAGGTTTTCTCTAGTGAAATATGCTTTTCAACTTCACCACTCCAGCCCTCAACATAGTCTATCTGCCTTCCTGCATTATTTTTCCATGGCACATATAATTAACATATTTATCTTTATTATTTAAATTGTTTATTATCTTTCCCCACCAAAATGTAAGTTCCATGAAGACAAGCATTTTTGTTTGTTTTGTTTAATGCCCCAGTACCTAGGAAAGTGCCTGATGGATAGGAGCCACTCTGTATGTATTCTGAATGGATGAATGAATAAATAACATTGTCTCTGGAGAGGAAACTGGGTAGTTGGAAAACAAGGTTGGAAGGATATAGTTTATTATTTATTGTTTCATACTTCTTAAGCCTTGAATCATTTAGATATATTACCCATTAAAGTAAATAAAATTTAGCCCTAACTTGTGTGGCTTAGTGGATTGAGTGCTGGCCTGTGAACCAAAGGGTCACCAGTTCAATTTCCTATCAGGGCACATGCCTGGGTTGCCAGTCAGGTCCCCAGTAGGGGGCGTGTGAGAGGCAACCACACACTGATGTTTCCCTCTCTCCCTCCCTTCCCCTCTGTCTAAAACAAATAAATAAAATCTTAAAAAAATAAATAAAATTTAAAAGCTATAACTTAATTTCATCTAGGTTCTTATATACGGCCCTAAAAATGGAAGGTAGAAGTTTCGTCATAAGTAGTTTGATAGTGACAAAACGTATTTTTTCTACTCACCATAAAGTCTGATATCATTATTGTAATTTAAAGCAGTCATAAATCATGACCTAGATGGAGGGGAAAGAAAAGCTTTCACTTGCCTGTAAATTTAAATTAAATTTAAATTTCCAAAACTTTATGCTTTCAGAGACTCTACTGAGTGCACACAAAATTATAACACCCATTTCTTTCTAACCCCCTGAGTCACGTGCCCCTTGTACATAGCATTGGTTTAAAAAAATATGTAATGGTAAACCAGGGCTCAAAGTAGCCAAAAGTACAACTTAGCTACTCTCTAAGTAGCTGTTTCTTTGCTTTCTTCCTATCTGATCCATAGCTACATACTGTTCTGGGGTTCATACTGTCTAGGCTTTTACATGAGAGAACAGCACAGTGCTCAAGTACACTGGGGAGCAGACCTTAGATCTCCCCCATGCAGACTCGTTCGTGGTGGGAAATAAGAGAACATGAATCTGCAGATAATGAAACTGTTGTTTCCTGACACAGGGTCAAGGAACTGATTCCTCCAAGGCCACCTGTTTCCCGCAGGACAGGAGGAGCTCAGAAGGTAAGTGCCAAGGCCAAGGCGAAACTAAGTAGTAAGGTGTTGAGAGCTTCTTTTGAAAATAAAGCAAGGATTCTTCATGTATTTTTCAGAAGGGGTGAGAAGTTGTAGCTTCACATATTTTCCTTCCTGTATCTATTTGTGACAAGTGGCTTACAATGAGTTGTATTTGGTGTTCAATCTTTAGCTGGTGGTCTCTGAGCTGAGGAGAAAACGGCAATTTTTACCTTAAATATTATTGAACGTAAAACACAGTCCAGTTTCAGAATTCCATTCCACGTCTTGACCTCTTTGCGGTCTCTTTACCAGACAGTTTGTATTTTCCTAGGCGGTGAGTGACTACCACGCGCAGATCAAGAACATTTCTAGAGCCATTCTGGATGAGTATCACAGGATGTTTGGAAAACAGGTGGCCAAACTGGAGAATGATATAGATAGTGAAACCCTGGTGGAGCAGAAGTGCCAGCTCAACTATGAACTTAATTGCTCTGGAAAATATTTTGCTTTCAAAGAGCAACTCAAGGTAACCATTCATTTATTTAATTATTCCATGGATGTTATGCAGCATCTTCTCTACATACCTAGCTGTCATTTTTTCTGTGGTTATGTTCGGCTGTGCTCCCACCTTCCTTGCTGAAGATAGCTACATTCTCCGTGACAGACTGTTAGGAGGAGCTCCACTCCTGCAGAGCCATGGAATGGTTCAGCATCCTTTTCAAGTGTGAACTTTTAAGAAATAGATTCTTCACTTGAGGCTAGGTCAGATTTTGAGCCAGATTTCATGTTGCTCTAGCAGGCAGAAACTCTGTGCCGTGTACTGAGTCCATGAGTAATTATCTCTGTCTCCTATTACAAACTTGTCCCTAGTCCATAGAATCACTAAGATTTGAGAAATATTTACTTGATAATAATTTCCTGAATAATAATGGCTAACTTTGTACTTATTTTTAAAGAGGGGGGAAGGGAGAGAGAAAGAGAAGGAGAGAAACATCGATGTGAGAGAGAAACATTGGTTGCCTCTTGCATGCACCCCAACAACAGACTAAGCCTGGAGCCTAGGCATGTGTCCTGACCAGACATCAAACCAGTAACCTTTTACTTTGCAAGACCATGCCAAACCAGTTGGTCACCCCAGTCAGGGTGATAATGGCTGGCATTTATTGAGTTTTTACTGTATACCAGACAAATTTTTTAATGCTTCATATTTTACTAATTTAATCCTCACAACATCCCTGTGATGTAAGTAATCTCCAGTTTTACAGAGGGAAAAATGCAACATTAGTTGGTTAAGTAATTTGTCCAGGGTCACAGTGCTAGCAAAGGTCAAAGATGGGACTCAGATTCTCATAGCCTGGCTCCAGAAATCACGTTCTTAGCTGCTATACTGCGCTGCTTCTCTATGTGTGTTTACTATATGCTGTGTACTACAGTAAACAAATACCAAAAAAGCGCGTGGAAGTAATAAAGTAAAAAACAACTGATGCTCCTGGAGGCAAGAGGCTGTTCTCAGTAGGTGGCGTGGTCACGTTTCAGTTTGATTCTGGCTCTGCGGTTACTAGTTGTATGGTCTTGGTCAAGTGACTTTACACCTCTCTGAGCCTCAGTTTCTTTGCCTAAACCTGAGGGATAATATTATCACACGGGGTCATAATGAGAATTCAGTAACATAATGCATGGAAAGCATTTAGTATAAAACCTGGTGATAACGTTAGCTTGGGGGAAAAAAGAAGAAGCTGTCTTGGCTATAGCAATATGTTATTTGTACAGCATTTTAAGCTTCATCACCTATTGCTTCTTTTTGGCTTTTCAATCATCTTCTGAAGTAAGATAGTAACACCAGAAGTCCATATCTATTTAACAAATAAGGAAACTGAAGTGTCAAGTATAAAATAATTTATGAGATTGTACAGTGGCAGGATTAAAACCAGAATTCCATTCTCTAAATTCTCAAATCAGGCCTTTCTCCCTTGAATCAAGTGGTCACCATAAGAGACATAATGCATAAACCTAATGCTAAGGTTTTCTTCAGCTTTTTTTTTTTTTTTTAAGATTTTATTTATTTATTTTAGAGAGATGGGGAAGGGAGGGAGAGAGTGAAACATCAATGTGTAGTTGCCTCTAGCACACCCCATACTGGGGATATGGCCTGCAACCCAGGCATGTGCCCTGACTGGGAATCAAACCGGTGATGCTTTGGTTCACAGGCCTGCGCTCAATCCACTGAGCTACACCAGCCAGGGCCGTTCTTCAGCTTTATGACTCCACACAGTATGAGTCCTGCATTGACCATATTAGTGACAATGGTGACATCAAGAAGAGAAGTCATACAGAGTGTGTTGATTAGGGGAAAATCAGACAGCCAACAGTTTACCAGTCACCAAGGGAGAAATCAATTCCCCTCTGAAACTCTTATGAGCCTTAGACCAGAAGCTCAGGGGAGGCCTGTGCTGTCAGCATGGTGCTGGATGTGTTATTAGATGGGTGATCTGTGTCTCTTGCAGCATGCTGTGGTAAAGATTGTGAGAGAGAAGTACTTGAAAACAACATCATTTGAAAGCCAGGAGGAACTGCAGACATTCATTAGTGAGCTCTATGTGTTCTTGGTGGACCAGATGCACATAGCCTTAAACCAGGTAGGTGCTCACAGACTGAGAGCCCTTCCTTTTCTCTGTAGGGCATCAGGGTTTCTTCTGAATAACTCCTTTCTTTCTTGTTTCTTTTCTTCCTTAATTCCACACCATTTATTGAGGTATCTGCTCTGTTCTAGGCACTGACACACAAACATGAATAAGAAACTGTCTAAATTATAAGACTGATTTTCAGGAGAACAGGGTATATCCTCTTTCAACTTCTATAAAATTAATTTCACAACTGTCATAAATATGATGACAAAAATAGATAAAATAGGCTATTTAAATTATGAAATGAAAATTATCATTCTGTTTATTCTGTGAATGTATGCAATTCTCACGTTTTGTCTTTAAGACTGACAAAACAAAGAAAAATTATGTTTTCAGATATCATACCTCAATGACAATGGCACTTCAAATATGACTTTCTATTTGAGGGTGGCCTGATTTTCTCCCACTTGTCTGTTCATATATATTATTTGCACAGCTTGTATCTTGCCTTCATTTGCTTATTTAAAAAAATTTTGCAGTCATGGTTAATTTGAAAGCAATGACAAGAATCAGTTTTTCTGTTTCCCTGGTAGTCTGTGTCTAACAAGTTATGCTTCCTTAAACCCCCTATTCTATTTGCTCTTTCCTCCACTGTTTTTTTTTCTTTCTACTACCATTAGTTTTCTTTCACTTTCTTTAGCCTCCCTGGAAGAGGTAGGAGAGGAGTGTCCAGTATCCTAGGATTAAAAGTGCAATCCTGCTTTGTGCACAGATGATTTGGGTGATTTGACTTGGAAAGCAATTGAGCATGAGATAGATGGCAATTACTGTTGCCTTATGCCCCCAAGGAGCCCCTGTCTAGTAGGAGACAGGCACAAAGTATAAGTAACTGTGGTAGAGTAAGGTAAGTACTGTGACAGAGTGTGTCCATGGTGCAGCAGATTAGGGGATGCCTTAAGAAAAAGTGATAAACTTTACGCTGGGACCTTTCAGGGAGGGATTTACAGAGGAGTGTGACTTGAATTGTGCTTTGAAGACTAAAAAAAAGTTCTCCGGGTGAATGTTTCAGAGAATTTTAGTCAAAGGGAACATCAAATAGGCATAGAAACTTGGAAGAATATGATATATATAGAACCTGCTTATATTCAGGAGTAGAGGTTGAAGTGGCAAGGGACAAAGAAGCAGGAGATGAAGCCAGTTACTGAGGGGGTGAGTCGGGAGTGTAGAGGGATGCTTTGTATAAAAAACACTCTCATAGAAGTATGTAGAATGGGTTAGAGGTGGTTAAACTGATGATGTTAACTGATTATTGCATTGTACGAAGGAAAAGAAATAAGAGATTCTTAAGTTTAAGTTCTAGTGACTGGGTAGCTGGTAGTACCATTATCCAGGACAAAAAATACAACAGGAGTAAATTTGGTGGGAGACAATTGATGTTGAATTAAATTGTGAACATTGGTTCTAGTGGGATTTTACTCAAGAGAGAGATATGAGCTGGAGATGAAATTTGGTGAGCCATGAATATATAGATGCTAGTTAAACTATGGTCATAGATGAAGCTGCTGAGAAAAACATGAGTAGAGAGAAAAGCAAGCTGGTGGTAGAATCTTAGGAAACATTTAAGGGATGGATGAGTAGAAGGATTAATGAAAGAGGCAAGCAAGATATAATCACAAACATTGAAATAAAAAACAAACTGAAAGTAATAAGAGAGGAGATGGGAGAGGGATAATGGGGAAAAATAGGGGAAGGGACATCAAGGAACATATATAAAGGACACATGGACAGAGCCAAAGGGGGTAGATTTGAGGGTGGGAGGAGAGGAGGGATGGGGCCTGAGGGCATGGTGGGGGGAAAATGGAGACAACTCTATTTGAACAACAATAAAAATAATAATAAACATAGAATATGGAGCCAGCAAAAAGAAAAAAAAGAAAGAGGCAAGTGAATTGTTAAAAAGGCAAAAGAGCCAGCAGACATTGGTATCACAGAAGCTAAGGGATGAAAATTTTAAAAAGAAAAAGTGGTCAACATTGTCAAATATTCCTAGAAATTCAAGAAAAACAAAATCCGGGATGGAAGAAAGGGGAGTTGGTTAGAAGGTACAAACTTCCAATTATAAGATAAATAAGTACTAAGGATATAATATACAGTACTATAGTTAACCCTGCTGCATGATATATATACAATTTTATGTTAAGATAGTAAATCCAAAGAGTTCTCAAGGAAAAACATTTTTTTCCTCTTTTTATTGTATCTATATGAAATGATGGCTGCTACCTAAATTTTTGCTGTAATCAGGCAGGAAATAGAGGTTCCAGCCAAGATGGAGGTGTAGGTGGAAACACTTTGCTTCCTTGTACAACCAAAAGAATAACAACCAATTTAAAAACAATAAACAACCAGAACTGCCAGAATAGCAAACGGCATGAAACTCCAACAACCAAGGAGTTAGAGGAACATTCATCCAGACTGGTAAGAGGGGAGGAGATGGGCAGCCGGGTGGAGAAGGCAGGTGGCAGACCTGGCAGATGAGGCAGGGCTGGCTGACCAGGAAATTGAGGACTCAAAACCTCTAGCTGTAAAATACTGTCGGGGTTGTGAGGGCAAGAGAAACTCCAAGTCTCACAGGACAGATCGTTGGAAAGGTGGGCTAGAGCACAGTAAGCAAGAAGCATTGTTCCCTCTCTGACCCCGCCCCCATAGACAGCGCCACAATGCAGCAAAGAGAGTTGCCCCTCGGGCAAATACCTAAGGCTCCACCCACTTACAATTTAACAGATGCACCAAGACCAAGAAATATGGCCCAAATGAAAGAACAGATTAAAATTCCAAAATAGAGCTAAGTGATGAAGAAATGGACAACCTATCTGATGCAGAGTTCAACAACACATTGGTAATCAGGATGCTCACAGAATTGACTGAGCTCAATCGCAAAATGAAGGGAAAAATGAAGACTACACAAAGTGAAATAAAGGAAAATATACGGGGAACCAACAGTGAAGGGAAGGAAACCAGCACTCAAATCAACAATTTGGAACAAAAGGAAGAAATAAATATCCAACCAGAACAGAATAAAGAAACAAGAATTCAAAAAAATGAGGAGAGGCTTAGGAACCTCTGGGAAAACTTAAAGCTCTCCAACATCTGAATAATAGGGGTGTCAGAAGGAGAACAAGAGCAAGAAATTGAAAACTTATTTGAAAAAATAAAGAAGGAAAACTTCCCCAATCTGTCAAAGGAAATAGACTTGCAGGAAGTCCAGGAAGCCCAGAGTCCTGAAGAAATTGGACCCAAGGAGGAACACACCAAGGCACATCATAATTAAGTTACCAAGATTAAAGATAAGGAGAGAATCTTAAAAGCAGCAAGAGGAAAGGAGACAGTTACTTACAAAGGAGTGCACATAAGACTGTCAGCTGATTTCTCAAAGAAATCTTATAGGCAAGAAGGGGCTGGAAAGAAGTATTCCAAGTCATGAAAGGCAAGGACCTACATCCACGATTGCTCTATCCAGCAAAGCTACCATTTAGAATGGAAGGGCAGATCAAGTGCTTCCCAGGTAAGGTCAAGTTCAAGGAGTTCATCTTCACCAAGCCCTTATTGTATGAAATGTTAAAGGGACTTATCTAAGAAAAAGAAGATAAAAAACATGTGTAGTAAAATGACAGCAAACTCACAATTATTAACAACCACACCTAAAACAAAAAGAAAAACAAACTGAGCAAACCACTGGAACAGGAACAGAACCACAGAAATGGAGATCACATGGAGGGTTATCAACAGGGGAGTGGGAGGAGGAGAGAGGGGGAAAGGTATGGAGAATAAGTAGCATGGATGGTAGGTAGAAAAGAGACAGGGGGAGGGCACGAATAGTATGGGAAATGTAGAATCTAAGGAACTTATGACACATGGACATGAACTAAAGGGGGGGAATGTGGGTGGGAGGGGGCAAGGTGAAGGGGAGTGAAGGGGGAAAATGGGACAACTGTAATAATATAATCAATCAAATATATTTTTAAAAAATTAAAAGAAAAGTTTGGTTCTGCCTCTTCCTCTGATGCTGAAAGGAAAGAGTATAGTGGATGCATAAGTAAACAATTTTGGTATAGTGTTCAAAAGTTGAGGGATTTCTTGCCTAATGATTTCTATTTCATTTGTGATGTAACATCTTTACTGAAAGTGAAGGGGAGAAGGGTTGAATGAAAAGTTTCAAGAAAGAGAAAAAAATTTAGATACTACATAGCATTGTGACATATGTTGCTGAACAAGGACAAATACATAGATTGCTGAGGGTATTGAAGGCCTTCAGCTAATATTGAATGTCAGAAGAGTCTGCGGCAGCTCAGATATCTCTATGCCGTATGCAGTTTTCCTCAGGACCAGATATCAGCTCCTACCTAAAAATGAAGCCAGATTGTAGGAGTGTTTTAATTTGGGAGTTTGTGGGACAATTGCAGGAGGAAAAAGATGCCTGGGATTTGGTGTGCTGGTGATAGAGTAGTATGGATGGATGATCATTAAGTCTAGGCTTATCCACTTGGGAAATTATGGGCCTATTATAAGTGCAGGAAATGAAGTCAGAGAGCAGTTTTTAGGGGACTAAGTGAAAAAAGGGCAGCAGGCTGAGTGTGGGTCCTGGTAGTAGGATAATAGAGGCAGAGTTTTGGTTTTGGTATGGAAGTGTGTTGCTGGAGGGACTTGGAGGTCAAGATCATCAAAATTAAAAAGAACAAGAACAGAGGCTTTAATTAATTATCAGAAGTTCTATTTGGCCCATCTCAAATTTAGCTTTACCCTTCACATCTCTTAGCAACTCTGGTTGTTAAAGTTACGGATATTATTTTTACTTCTAATTAAGGAATTTTGGGGGGTCTCCCTTGGTCATAGCTTCTAACCCAGATTACTTATTATACAAGACTTGATTTCCTATGTGGGTATATTAGATATATTATTTTTCTGGGTGTCTCCCTACATTTCTGACCATTTCTATACTGTCTTCTTTATAGTGTCTATCTGTTTATATATCTCACTACAAGTACAGGTATAGCTTCCAAAGCGTTACCCTTAGCCTCCTGTTTTCTTGATATTTGAAGACTCTAGTCAGTATGTGTCATCTTTTTCATGTAATAACACCTAAAAATTATAATATTTGTCTGTACCTTAGAGAAAGTGTTAGATACTGACTTCCCTGAGGACTGAGGAGAGGAGTTCTGCCTTAAGTGATTTTTACTCACTTCCATGGTAGTTAGATAACTGAGCTTCCCTTTCACCATTGTATTTCTCTCTAGCTTCACTCTCTCTCTTACTGTATTGGCACGACTGTAAGAAACTTTAAAATCCATTTAGACCTCATGACCGGAGTCTTGCATCTGGTTTATTCTTACAAAACTTCTCTACTTGTAATTGCTTCATTTTGTCTGCCTAACATCTTGATGTTGACAAGATGATGCCAGATGATGTCCAAGGTGCTGTCCCAGCCATTCATATAACTAGTGAACAGCTTCGACTCTTCGCATTTGAAGCAGAAGTCAACGAGAACTTTCAAATGGCAGCTGTATATTATGAAGAGGTAATTAAACACCTTCCCGGTGGTGGTTGTTACTCTTATTTGTACAATATGGGTATAATAAATAGTGGTTCTTGGTTATTTAAAAACCCAACCTGATGAGTGAAAGGATAGACACACAGATCAATAAGAGTCCAAAAATAGGTCCATGCAAATAAGGCTATTATATTTTTGACAAAAGTATAAAAGAAATTCTATGGAGAAGGGATAGCCTTTTCAAAAAATGTTGTTAGAATAGTTGGTCTTCATGTTAAAAAAAAGTGAACACTTGACCTAAACCTCAAATGTTGTATAAAAATCAACTCAAAATTGATCATAGGTCTGAATGTAAAATATAAAACTATAAAACTTTTAGAAGAACACAGAGGGGAAAATCTTTATGACTTGGAATTAGGTGAAGAGTTCTTAGACATGAGACCAAACCATTATTTATCAAAAAAAATTTGATAATGGAACGTTTTTCATTTTTTGATTAATTTATAATCAAAATTAAAAAACATATGCTCTATGAAAGACACTGTTAAGGAAAAGAACAAAAAGAAAATATATGCAAAACATACATCTGACACAGGGTTTATTTCCAGAATAATAAGAACTCTCAAAACTCAATGATAAAAAAACAACCAAATAAAAATGGGCAAAGAAATTGAACAGACACTTTACTAAAGAGGAATTAAGTATGATAAATAAGAATGTAAAAAGATGTTCAACATCATTAGCCATTAGGGAATGCAAATTAAAACAAGAATGAGCATACTACAAGAATACCTAAAATGAAAAGTGCTGACAATACCAGGTACTGGTGATGATAAAAAGCAACTGAAATCTTCAAACTTTGGTGAAGGAAATGTACAGTGATATAGCTACTCTGGAAAGTAGTTATGCAGTTTCTTGTACATGTACCATCTAACCCATTCTTGGGTATTTACCTTAAAGAAATGACATCTTATGTATACAAATGCTTATAGCAGCTCTAGTCATAACTTCCCAAACCAGAAGCAACTAAAATATTCTTCAAAGTATGAACAGATAAACTATGATAGTCCATATAATGAGATGCTACTCAGCAGTGAAAGAAATGAACTGAGACACACAACTACTTGGCATTATACTAAGTGAAAGAAGCCAGTGTCAAAGGTTACACACTATATAGTGCCATTTATGACATCCTTGGAAAGACAAAACTGTAATGATAGATAACAGATTACTGGTTGCCAAAAGTTATGGGTAGTGGAAAAGATGACTATAAAAAGATAGCGCAAGGAAGTTTTCTGGCGTGGTTAGAACTGTTTTGTATTTTGGTTTCGATGATGGTAACATGAAGGTATACATGTGTTAAAATTCATAAAACTGTATACAAAGGAAAAACATTAATTTCTTATAAATAATTAAAAAATAAAACCTGTGTATTCAACAAATTCAGCAAACATTTACTGAGCCCTTACAGTGTGTTATGAATGACAATTAAGTTCTCTAGTTCTTTTAGTACTGCCTACCACATGCATCATGAGCTAAATAAAAACATATGAAAACATGGTCTAAACCTTCATTTATATTTATTTAATTATTGCGATATAATTCACCTGCCATAATAGTCACTCATTGAAAGTATACAGTATTATTTACTATACTGTATTTACAGAGTTGTGCAACCATCACCACAATATAATTTTTAATAGATATTTTTCATTATTTTTATTTTTTAGTTTTTTATTTCTCAATTATAGTTTACTTTCAGCATTATTTTGCATTGGTTTGAGATATACAGCATAGTGATTACATAATCATATACTTTACAAGGTGTTCCCCTGATATTTCTAGTACTCACCTGGGGCCATATGTAGTTACTGTAATATTATTGACTATATTACCTATACTGTACTTATAATAGACTTTTTAAAGAAGTTTTAGGTTCACAGCAATACCACAATTTAATTTTAAAGAATTTGCATTACCCCAAAAAGAAACCCTATGCCCATTAACAGTCACTCCTCATTCCTCTTTACCCTCTGATTGAGGCAACCACTAATTTACTTTAAATTATGCGATATATAGATATGCCTATTGTGGATAGTTTATGTGAATGGAATCATGTAATTGGAGGTCTTTTGTGCCGACCTTCTTTCACTTAGTATAATTTTTTTAAATCCTCACCCAAGGATATGCTCACTGATTTTAGAGAGAGAGTAGAAGGGGGTAGGGGAGGAGGGAGAGAGAGGGAGAGGGAGAAACATCAATGTGAGAAACATCGATTGGTTGCCTCCCATATACACCCTAACTGAAGACCGAACCTGCAACCTAGTATGTGCCGTGACTGGGGATTGCACCCGCAATATTTTGGTGTATGGAACAATGCTCCAACCAACTGTGCCAGCCGGCTATGGACACTTAGCATAATGTTTTCAAGGGTCATTCATGTAGCATGTATAAGTATTTTATTCCTTTTTATGGTGAATAACATTCCATTGTATAGATACACCATGTTTCTTCACTCATTATTGATGGGCATTTGACTGGTTTTCACTTTTTGGCTCTTATGAATAAATGCTGCTATGAACATTCATGTATAAAATATGTAAGTTTCTGTATGAATAGATGTTTTCAGTTCTCTTGATGTATAGTAAGAAGTGGAATTGCTATGTCATATGGTAACTCTGTGCTTAACTTTCTGAGGAACTGCCAAGCTGTTATCCAAAAAGCTGTACTAATATTTTACATTCCCACCAGCAATGGATGAAAGTTTCATTTTCTCCACATTCTTCCTAATGCTTGTTATTGTCCATTGTTTTAAAAAAATTATAGCCATTCTAAAGGGGTTGAAGTGGTATCTCATTGTAGTTTTGTTTTGCATTTCTCTAATGACTAGTGATTTTGAACATATCTTCACATTTATAGTTTTCTTCAAGTAGAAAATATTTTCTAAATTCTAAATTAATTGCAAAGGAACATTTAGACCTCAACAGGTTCAAAACATCATTATATAAATAAAGTGTATTGACTTCCGGCCAAGATGGAGGCTTAGGTAGACACAGTTTCTCCTCTCACAACCAAAATAAGGACAACAACAATTTAGAAACAAAATAACAACCAGAACTGACAGAAAATTGAACTGTACGGAAGTCGGACAACCAGGAGTTAAAATAGACACATTCATCCAGACTGGTAGGAGGGTGGAGTTGGCCCCTGGGCAGAGAAGGTGCGGCAGAAAAAGCAGTGACACCAGGCGTGCAGGGCAGCGGCTGAAAAACTCTGGGCGCGGGGTGGCAACTGGCAGACCCAGCCAGGCGGTGATTGTGAAGCTGGGCACAGTGTGCAAGGTGGCTGGCTGACCGGGTGGTCCCAGCCTCCTGCGAGCAGGTAAACCAGGTGAAACTGGGGAATGAGCCAGACTGCTCAACCTAGGGTCCCAGCCCAGGGAAGTGGAACCTCAAAATACTGATTGAAAACACCTGTGGGGGGTTGAAGTGCTGGGAGAGACTCCCAGCCTCACAGTAGAGTTTGCTGGAGAGACCCACAGGGTACTAGAACGTACACAAACCCACCCACATGGGAATCAGCACCAGAAAGGTCCATTTGCATGGGGGAAGCTGCGGAAGGGACTGAAATCCAAAAGAGAGAGTGGAGCTAGTGCCATTGTTCCCTCTCGGACCCCACCCCCACATTACAACGTCACAATCCAGAAACTGGGTTGCCCCGCCCTGGTGAACACCTAAGGCTCCGCCCCTCACTATGTAACAGGTGCAACAAGACAAAAAAAAAATGGCCCAAACAGAAGAACACATCAAAGCTCCACAGCAAATACAACTAAGCAACAAAGAGATAGCCAAACTATCAGATGCACAGTTCAAAGCACTGGTGATCAGGATAATCACAGAATTGGTTGAATTTGGTCACAAATTAGATGAAAAAATGCAGGCTACAATAAGTGAAATGAAAAAAATGCACAGGGAACCAATAGTGATGGAATGAAAGATGGGTCTCACATCAATGGAGTGGACCAGAAGGAAGAAAAAAATATACAACCAGAAAAGAATGAAGAAATAAGAATTCAAAGAAATGAGGAGAGGCGTAGGAACCTCCAGGACATCTTTAAACGTTCCAACATCCGAATTATAGGGGTACCAGAAGGAGAAGAGGAAGAACAACAAGTGAAAAACTTATTTGAACAAATAATAAAGGAGAACTTCCCCAAACTGCCAAAGGAAATAGGCTCCCAGGAAGTCCAGGAAG
>CM052542.1:109612157-109675891 GCA_028533065.1 Trachops cirrhosus
TATGGTGTAAGTTGGTGCTCGAGTTTCATTTTTTTGCATGTAGCTGTCCAGTTCTCCAACTCCTTATCTTCTAAATCAGGGGTGTCAAACTCATTTTCACCAGGGGCCACATCAGCCTCGAGGTTGCCTTCAAAGGGCTGAATATAATTTTAGGACTTTATAAATGTAACTACTCCTTAACAGTTAAACGGGAGTTGGGCACTGCCGCTTGGTAGAAACAAGGTGCCGGGCGGATGAAACAAGGTGGAGGGGTGGATTCAGCCCGAGGCCTTGTGTTTGCCACCTGTGTTCTAAATTGACTCTACATCCTTACATTAGGCACTCAAGCTCATGATCTTATCTGTGTTCCTCTGTATCAGGTTAATTCCCAAGACTAGTTGGTTCTCTTTCAAAATGTTGGTTGCATCTTCATTTATGTTTTAAAAGATTTTATGTATTTTTAGAGAGAGGGAGAGAAACATCAATGTGCGAGAGAAACAGAAACACCTATCAGTTGCCTCTCACATGCCCCCAACTGAGGACCTGGCCTGCAACCCAGACGTGTGTCCTGCCTGGGAATCAAACTGGTGACCCTGCAGTTTGCAGGACAACTCCCAGCTCACTGAGCCACGCCAGGCAGGGTGCATCTTCCCTTTTGATTCCACTACTCTGCATTATCAAATGCCTGTAGTGTTGTCATAGCCTTATTACAGACCTCTTTGTCTCCATCCACACTGTTTTTCTCCTTGCTCCCGGGCATTGTTAGAGTAATCTTCATAACATACCACTTTCATCCTTTATTTTTCTGCTTAATACTCTTCATTGTAACCCTCTCCTTTTGCCTGTAGAAGAAAAATCCAAGCATTCAAATATCAATACAGTGTAGCCCTAACCTAACTTTTTCTTAATTTTCTTTATGCAGTCCTCAATAGCCAGTAAAATAAATGACTACTTCCATGCTTTTGCCAGTGGCATGCCCCCAACTTGAATGCCCCTTCTTTTCTATTTAATTTCTACCTATTTTTCAAAGCAATATCTCTTTTTTTTTACACTTTAAAAAGTGTTTTATTGCAAAGCTTTTTTAAAAAAAAGCTCAGCACATTAACTCAAACTGGAATGACAAACGTTAGATGACAGTCTGGGGCAAAGGCTGTGCTTTGCTGTTTAAAAAAAATGGGTACATCAGTGATCATTTTAACATTGGCATAAAATTCCACTAGCTGGCTAATAAAAACAGATACAAATACAGAACATTTAACGTAATAACAATTCAAGTGCTGGGCTTTTTATAAGCAGGGGTGAGAAGAAATGAAAATTCACTACAAACTGGTCTACTGAAAGTATCTGTTAAGTTTACCATTAAAAAAAAAGAAGAGATCAGAAGAAAAATAAAATGAAATATGTAGTACTGCCCACTGCTACCAACAGAGTAGATTTGGCTGTTACGTTTATTTATCTCTGTCGAACACCTTCGGAGACAGAGAGGCCACTATTTGTTACAAGTCATTCACAGAGAAGCCACTTATTGGACAAGATGCTGCCCAAAACAAAGGTGGCTTCTTTTCATTTTGTTTTTATTTCAAACTTTTCCAGATCTTTGAATTTTACTTAACATTTCATAGCTAGCAAAATATACAAGAAAATTGAAACTAAAAAGTGTAAATTAAAAAAAAATCAAGTTTAAAAAAAGCAAATGTTAAGATTGATCCTTTTGCACTGTTAAATAAAAGCTTTAGGAGAAAGGAAGAGAAAGAAAAGCAAAGACGGAGAGAAAGAGGGAACTCTTCCACAAGGTCCCCACTGGGATGAGGGAGGGCGTGCTGGCTGCCGGCTCCAGTTGCTTGTGGCAGCCACAGCAGCCAAGTGACTGTCCTGGCCAGAAGGTGACAGGTATGGATGCCAGACGCTCTGGGAAGGGCATGGGGGATGTGAGGGAGGTGAGCTGCTCAGCAGGCCCAGAGCCTGCTAGCAAACTCATGTGCTTTTCAATTTTCTTTAAAAAAACCTTTAACGCCTTATTTTGGAACTTGGCTCTCACAGCAGGTGAAAGGGGGGTTGGCAGTGATTGTCTCTATGGATCAGTGTCTCTAGCAGTGACCTCAGAGTGAAGTTGGTGTCGGTTCTCATTTGGGGTCGACGGGGCAAGCTGTGGAGACAGTCTGGGTTTTGACAAGCTTCCATCTCCAGAAGAGGTCCCGGGGCGCTGCCTTGGCTTTGCACGTTGGGAATGAGCTTCGTTTTCCACAATGTTTCAGATGTAGGCAGCTGTCATTCTTGGACCTGTACCTGATGTGGATTCCCGTAGTTTCTCTCTCTTCCTCTTCTTTTTCTGACCATAATTGTCTCTTGCAGACCAGCCCGGATAAAGCTGCATATGTAGCTGTCTTTCCTTCCACGCTAATTCATAATATTTAGCCTTCTCTTCACGGGAGAGGGCATGCCACCTTCTGCCTAGAATCTGGTTGACAGCTGCACTTTCTTTCAGGGTACACTCAGCCATGACATTGGCTCTCATTCCTTTCATGTATAACATAAAAGCACTCAAAGCCTTCTTAATGTGAGGTCTTTTGGCTCCTGCTACTTTCTCTGTTCATGCCGAGGCTTCCTAAAAGGTGGGTGTGGTGGTGTTGCAGGAGGGGTGCGCAGCACGAGGAAGAGACTGGAAGGGGGAGGAGGGAAGCAGAGCATCTGTTTACACCACCAGTCAAAGCTGGGCTGGGGCAACCTTCCAGCTCCCCACAAGCCTGAACACCTCAAAGCGGTATCTCTTGCTCTAGCTGAGTGACCTCTTCTAATTTGGAGCCAGCTGGCACTGCTCATTTCCCACCTGGCATTGCTTTTTATTTTATTCATCAATGGTTGCTTGAGAGGCAACATGCATGTTTAAGAGCTTCAGCAAATTATTTAACTCCGCCATGACTCACTGAGTTTAAAAGAGTATAATAAATAAAATATGTGAGAAGTAAATGAGATTATACATTAAAATCCTTAGTATATTTGGCACAGAGTCTTGATCTAACACAGCTACTTTATTATTATTATTATTATTATTATTATTACTATTAGTGGTAGTAGTAGTAGTAGTAGATTAAACACTGAGATGATTACAATTCCTGTTATTCATGGACTTTAATATAACCTAAAAATATATTAATCTTTTCATCTGGATTTTTGAGATTTTGAGTCTAGCAAGTTACTTTTATAATCAGTATCTGTTTGAGACTTAGGCTAGCAGCAGGGATAAACCAGGAGTCATAGTGGCAGAAGCCGTACTATCATTTTAGCTTCAACTCTTTAAATTATATCAGAAATATAAAAGTCTGAAAAACAAGTCTGTCCATGCAGTGTTTCAGGAATATGTTTTTATGCTTTGAAAACTGATTGTATTTTATCTTCTGTACTAACCATTTAATATTCAATGTAGGAAGGGGTGTTTCTTTTCTCATTAAAATTTAACCTATTTAGGGCCAGGATCTCGGTTATCCATTCTGGACGAATTTCTTGAAGAGTCTTCCAAACAGCTGTCATATGCACAAGAACCAGTTTTGTCTGTACCACCTCAGGATCCAGCAGTCAGCCAAAGACCATCCAACGTATTTGTCAAGGAGATACCAGAAAAAAGAGGTAATTAGGAATAAAGATTTCTAATTGAAAGAGGGATGTAAACAAACTAGACAAGGATGAAAACTCCTATGATTATCAAAATGACAATTTTAACTTGTTTGAGGTTGATTAGTTTATCCATTGTTTTGCCTAAGTGCCTTCATGTGAGGCTATGCTCTGAAATCCAAACTTAGTAATACAACTCTTTGTTTTTCTAAAAAAAATTTATAAAAATTTATTTGAGCCAAAACATGCTGGGAAGCAAGTTTTCAAATGCTCCAAACTCAATAAACAAGGATTATGCCAGAAAGAAGAGAAATAAAAAATAATAATCAAATAAAAGAAATGAGAACATCAAAAAATAATAAAAATAAACAATAAAATGCAAGTTCTATAGGATAGCAAAGTGAAATTCGTCTCAGTTTCTCAGTTGTTGGTGTTAGACTTGTGATCCTTCTCTAGGTATGTTTTTGGTCCTTTCTCTGCTTCAGGTCTTATTGTCTCACACTTGGGAAAAGAAAAAAGAAAAAGAAAAAAAGCCTCCTGCTGTCTTTAAATTCTCTAAGTGAGTTCTGCTGGTCTTCCTGGATGCTGCAGGCAGAGGGGGGCTGGGCTTCACTTTTTTCCTTTCCTGTAGTTTTGCAAGGATGGGGGCTAGGTCTGGGTTGCAATGTTCACAGGTGCTCAGCTCCAGCCCAGGTCTTCAGAGTGCTGCTGGGCCCCCACTGTCCTTCTGTGCCAGGCCCGCGCCTTTAATCCACCACAATGTTCTGGCCCTCAGGTGCCCTTAGTTGGAGCAAATCACACCCCCTGTCCTCCCTCTTCACTGGCCTAGCCGCTGGGAGAGTTCCTTAAACAGCGGCTGATAGCCTTTTTTTTTTTTTAGTAAATTCCTCTTGTTTGCCCCTGCCATTCTCAACAAGAGCCCTGCACAAGAATTCCTTAAACAGTGGCTGAGTATGGTACTGGCATAAGAACAGGCACATAGACCAATGGAACAGAATAGAGAGCCTATAAATAAACCCAGTCTCTATGGTCAATTAATATTCAACAAAGGGGACATGAGCATAAAATGGAGTAAAAATAGTCTCTTCAATAAATGGGATTGGGAGAACTGGACAGCTACATGCAAAAAAATGGAACTTGATCACCAACTCACACCATACACAAAAATAAATTCAAGGTAGACAAAATATAAGTCGTGACACCATTAAAGTCCTAGAGGAGAACATAGGCAGGAAAATCTCAGATATTTCACACAGCAATATTTTCACTGATGTGTCCCCTAGAGTAAGGGACGTAAAAGAAAGAATAAACAAATGGGACCTCATCAAAATAAAAAGCTTCTGCACAGCTAAAGAAAACAGCATTAAAATGAAAAGAGAACCAACTGTATGGGAAAACATATTTGCTAATGATATCTCAGACAAGGGTTTGATCTCCAAAATATATAAAGAACTTACATGACTCCACTCCAGGAAGACAAAAAACCCGATTTAAAAAACGGGCAAAGGACTTGAACAGACTCTTCTCCAAGGAGGACATTCAGAGGGTCCAGAGACATGAAAAGATGCTCAGTATTACTAGCCATCAGAGAGATGCAAATTAACACCACAGTGAGATACCACTTCACACTAGTGAGAATGGCCATTATCACCAAATCAACAAGTGTTGGAGAGGATGTGGGGGAAAAAGGAACCCTAGTGCACTGTAGGTGGGAATGCAGACTGGTGCAGCTGTTACAGGACAGACCTGTGGGAGGGGACAAGATACTGTTACCAAATGGACCCCCTGCCCTGGGGTCCCTCTGTGCTAGGTTCACCTTGCCCACTGCCAAAGAATTGTAGCTCTTGGTGCCAGAGTTTGGTAAAAAGGAAAGGAACTATTTATTCAAAAGTTATACAGACTTAAGAGTAATGACTTAATGTCTTCGTTAAATTCCCAAAGTCCCTTAAAACACCCACCAACACACAGTCCTTCCTTTCCCTCTCTTCCCAGTTTTGGGTACCATATTGCAGGAAAAAAATAGAAGTCCATGGCTCAAGTAGCCCCCAGTTCTTCCCAGTAATCTGGGTTTGGCTGGCAGGCCTCCTGTGGTTCCCAGCACCATCAGCTGTGTTGCCAGGATCTCCAGTTCTTAATCCAGACCCATGTGGCACCTTCTCATGGCCCACCAGCAAGAGTCCTTTCACCCCTTTCCTTCTCTGCAAGATCTTGCATTGTCCCTCCTGATTCCTAAGCCACGTAGCAAAGGGAGCCCCAAAACCATGTGGTTCCCCCAAAACCACATGGTTTGAACCAAAACCATGTGGTTCCCCTGGTATGGCTGCCATGCTTAGGTTTAGATCCCAGTGCTTTAAATGTCACGCTTAGGTGCAAATCTTTTTCTGCAGCCGCATTTCTGACTCCTCCCACAATGCACCTGCCAGCATTCCCGTATTTGTCCAGCTTTTCTGGGCTGCCATAGGAAGTCCAGGGAGCCATGGCCCTGTGGCGTGGAGCAAACCATCTCCAAGTTTTCACACAGGTGCTGTAACCAGGGGGAGCTACCTCCTAGTTACTTCATGGGTCAGTCACTCCCATCTCCCTGGCTCAAAGCATGGCCACAGCTACTTAACATATCTATGAAGCCAGTCAAAAGTTATAGATACACAAAATAACTCTCAATGGCCCTGCTTCCTGTGTCCTATCCCTCAGTTCAGACTTGTGAGGGTGAGGATATCCGACTTTATAATTCCTGGACACCCTGAGTTCTGGACCCTGTTTCAAATCCTTCATTTGTGGGGGTTGGGGGGGTGCTGGTTGCACCCTGTTACACAGCCACTGTGGAAACCAGTGTGGAACTTCCTCAGAAAACTAAAATTTGAACTACCTTTTGACCCAGCAATTCCACTGCTGGGACTATACCCTAAGAACCCTGAAACACCAATTCAAAAGAACCTATGCACCCCAATGTTCATAGCAGCATTATTTAGGTTGCTGGAAGCAACCTAAGTGCCCATCAGTAAATAAGTGGATCAAAAAACTGTGGTACCTTTACACAATGGAATACTACACAGCAGAAATAAAGGAGCTCCTACCCTTTGCAACAGCATGGATGGAACTGGAGAGCATTATGCTGAGTGAAATAAGCCAGGCCATGAAAGACAAATACCATATGATCTCACCTATAAGTGGAACCTAATCAACAGAACAAACAAGCAAGCAAAATATAACCAGAGACATTGAATTAAAGAACAAACTGACAGTGACCAGAGAGGAGGTGGGCGAGGAATAATAGGGGATAATAGGGGAAGGTCCATCAAGGAACATGTATAATGGACACATGGACAAAGCCAAAGGGCATGTAGGTTCGAGGGTGGGAGGCGGAGATGGGTGGGGCAGGGGACTGTTTTGGGGTGAAAATGGAGACAACTGTACTTGAGCAACAATTAAAAAAGAAAAGAACAAAAAATAAATAAACAAGGGTTTATATTTAGCTCAGAAAACTAGCCAACTACAGACCTATGATTTTCTAACAATCATTCTTCATTTTTAGAACATCTATAGATTGTGTTTCACATTCAGGAAGATCTGAATACTTTTTAAAATACTTTTATTTGGTTGTGACTTGCACTTGGAACCACCAGGAGACTAATCTTAAGAACCTTTGAGGTCTCCTCTTTGGGACCATTGGTATGGAGCAACCTATTGCTTTCCAGATTATAATCTATCTCATATATTAGATTAGAATACTCTCCTTGGTCCATTAGTGTATCTGAGCTTTGTATGTTTTTTCCTTTACACCTAATTGTCTATTCTTTTAATATATTTTCAGAAGCACCAAAATCTCAAGATTCATCGACTTTTCTGCATCCTTCCCCTCAGGGTGTTTCCCAAACTCCTACCACCATCTTTATGGAGACCATACACTTTTTGATGAAGGTCAACGCTGTGCAGGTCAGATTATTTGGATTTGAGCAATTAGTGGAAAAATTTTAATGAACTACTTATTCTATCTGTAATGGTATCTTTGCAAGCTTAAGTGTGTTTTTGACGCAGAAACCAAATAAGCTGTTGACAGCACACTGTAAACCCAAAGGGATGAGCATCCAAGTATGAGCCACTCTCTATAGAGCACGTCAGAAGCCCTCACTGCAAGTCTGCTCCCTGCAGACTGTCAGCACAGTGAATTCAGACTGAGTCTTATGTAGGCTGATGTCACTTGATTATGGGAACTCATTATGTGAGTGTTGGGGGTTCACAGGAGCCTAATCATACCCTTCTTCCCTTTCAGGTTCTGAACCAATTGGAACAGATACACAGTGCTAAATGGGGGGGCTAAAATATTAAATTATTTTATTGGTAAAACAGGGCTGGAGACGTGACTGGTTCCAGATTTGACTAACCCATACTGTCACAGGTGGAACAGGTGGAGGATAGCAGCCACCTCCCAGAGAAGAGCACCCTAGGAGGTCTACCTGCCACATGGGAAACCAGAAATATATCCATGAAGCAAGCAATAGGGGAGAGAGCAGGATCCAGTTGGCCCCGATCCCGCAGTACACATGTTCCACTTTGTGTGGAAAGGTTCAAGAAAGGGCAAGAATGGTGAACTGGGTGGGAGGGGGCACATTAAACTTCCCCAGTAGAGAAACAGGCTGTCTCCCTGCCGCCCATGCCAAAGAGCCAGAATGCAGGGAGTGGGAATAGCTGCAGAACCTCCATCCAGTACTTCCTGAGAAGGTGTAAGTGTTGGTGGAAGTTTCTATATTATAGGCTGAGATAGGAACAGAGGGGAAAGAAAAGAAGGGTTCTCCCTTTGCTTAGCAGGTATGTGTGACTTTGTCAAATTTGCAGGCCTTGTATAGTATTAAAAATAAAGAATAGCTCTAAGTATAAAACTGATGCATATAACAAATGTTTGAGCGTGTGTCAGAAACAGATACACTGTTTCCAAGATCCTGAGTATAGAATTTTAGGAGAGAGGTTTTTGCCTCTCTTTAAGTTTCCTTACAATTACAGCTGCCTAAAAATGTTACCTCATGTGTAAATGTCCATGAAGTGTCTCTCTGCAGCATATCAAATACAGGTTAATACTCTGGTTTCTGTTCAGATCATATAAATCTTTCTTCTTTTACAAGTACAGGTTAAAACATATCTGCCTGATGACCAGCAAGACCAGCGTTGTGTAATACCGCCAGTTATTCACTTGGAAAAGTCTACACTTGATGACTAAGTGAATAGCTGGTAATGGGTCCATGATGAGCTGCACGTTTATAATTCACCTCTAACCTTTTGAAGTTGATAATCACTTCATTCTGTAATATGTTCCTTATTATTTATTATCGGAAACGGAATCTTCAACCGTAAGAGCCACGGAACTGACACAATGCAGCCATTTATTTATGTGTCCCTTATAATCCGATGTTCCCTTGCAGTACCTGCATAGAGTGCTTGCACATGAGCTGTTACGCTCTCAAGGAGGCCCCAGCTGTGAGTATTACTTGGTGCTGGCTCAGATACACCTTCTCAAGAAGGACTTTCCGAAGGTAGAGGAATACCTTCAACAAGCAGCCCAGATGGATTACCTGGTAATAACGTTTGCTAAAGCCTCTTGAGTTTAGTTTGAAGAAGGGGCGAGCAGGCTTTCTTAAAGGTGGCGATGTCATATCTCAGGTAGATTTCTGGTTACCAGAGGTGGGGCTCATCAGTTGTCAGTTAATTCCTCTATCTGTTTCCTTCCATTGTTTTTTCTTAAGTAATCATGAGTTTTGCAAAGGGGCAGAGGAAAAGATAAGGACAGTTCTTTAGCAGATAGTTAATCTATTTCAAATTTTCTGGACTTCTGTTTTTGTTATTGTGAACACCATCATTGTTACGCCTCAATGTTTTTCTTAATATTTACCCCAAAGACAAAACTGCAAGAATACAAAAAAGAAATGAGAGGACAAACCTCTTTTAATTGAGTGCTATTAGAAAAGAGAACAGACTTAATCTAAATTTCAATGTTAGGCAAAGCTCATTAATGTACTTTAAAATACCACCTCATCCCATGTACTACTTGTTCTTCTTCACTTTTTCAGAACCCTAATGTCTGGAGTTTGAAGGGCCACCTCAATTTTCTGAGTGGAAACCATGCGGAGGCCAAGGCATGCTATGAGAGAACTGTTAGTTTTGTAGTGGATGCTTCTGAGATGCACTTCGTGTTCCTGCGGCTGGGGCACATCTATCTGGAAGAGAAAGAGGTGAGGGACAGAGGATGGGGAGTAACCATATCACTCAGGTCGTGGTCTGGGACCTGACTATGGGCAAGTATTAACATCCATGTTGACTTAAAACAGTAATATGATAATGGCACCTTTATATTGAAAGAAAAAGTGACCTGTCTGGCATCAGATAACCAGTAATTAATAGAAATAGGATTTAAATACAGGCAGCATCATACTAGTCTGTTGTTTTAAACATTATATACTAAAAAGTAGTTGTTAAGAATTCAATAAATTTTTTTAGCTACAATTTTAGCTAATATTCTTTATCAGCAGTAGTAGAGATATTCTTACCTTGCCCTAACTAATGGAAAGTGTCCTGGGCTTCAACATAAATGCTCCAAACTTCCTCCTGCACACAAAGGATTATATTTAATTTGGCCAAGGCTAACCCCATTTCACAGAGCACTCTGACCTGACTTTTTAGCAATTCCTCTCCATGTTTTAGGAAATGCCCCAAAACCTTCTAAAGGAAACTTTCTGTTATGAAAACTTTCAAATACATGTAAACAGAGCAGAAGAGTGAACCGACATGGACCCGTGACCCCATTCAACAATTACCAACATCCTCCCGAAGGCCTTTTGTTTTGACCTTATTCCATTCCCCACCTCCCAGAACACCTAGTTTTGTTTACGTTTAAAATAAAACAACAGCAACAAGAAGTTACAATGCCTTATAATTTAAGTAGGAGAGCTCACATAGGCTTGAAAGAGAAAAATCGCAGTAAGTAAAAAGCTTTCCAATGTCATTGCAGCTGCGTCTTCACAGAGCCGCTGACTTGTGCAGTCACTCGGCTGTTTGCTGTGGCTCCACTGTAGTTCCATCTCACACGGAAGATACAAGACAAGAAGTGGTCCTTTGAGGCTTACTACTTTTTTTTTTTTTTTAGTTTTTCTAAATGTCTCATGTACTACTGAAAGCTTCTAAGATGTTTTACAACAAGCGAACAAACTCTTAGAATAATGAGTTTCTATCATGTATATTCCTTAGTTCAGAGAGTCTGTATGTCATCACACCACATGATGTCACTTTTAAGTGAAAAGGGGTAACCTGTAAGTCTAGGTGGAATTCAAATAATCACTGTGGTCACCCAGAACTTCCTGTGTTACTCTTTGCTTCAACTCTCAAAGAGACTATAAATGTCTTTGGAACTGCTTTCACATCAAAGTCTGCCCTTTAATTTAGTCTGTCCATCTCTCTCACAAGTCTTCTTGCAATAGCTTCCTGAAAATAGACATCAAGTACAATTTAAGTCCAGAACAGCCAACACAACATTAGAAGAACAGAAGTGGAGGACTGGCCTCCTACCCAACTACAAGATTCAGTATAAACTACAACAGTAATCAGATCAGTGTGGTATTGGTGAAAGAATAGGCAAATATATCATTGGAACAGAATAGAGAGCCCAGGAATAGACCCACATAAATGGAGTCAACTGATCTTTAACAAAGGAGCAAAGGCAATACAGTGGAGCAAAAAAATCTTTTCCACTAATGGTGGTAGGACAACTGGACATCCATATGCAAAAAAGGATCTAGACACAGATCTTATGCCTTTAAAAATTAACTCAAAATGGATCACAGAAGTAAATGTAGAATACAAAACTATAAAACTCCTAGAAGATAATATAGAAGAAACCCTATATGATATTGGGAATGGTGCTGACTTTTTAAGTACAACAACAAAGGCATGATTCATGGGAGAATTGATAAGTTAGTCTTAACTGAAATGAAAAGTTTATGTTTTGCAAAAGACAATGTGGAGAGAATGAGAAAACAAACCACAAACTTGGAGAAAATATTTGCAGAAGACATATCTGATAAAGGACTGCTATCTAAAATATAAAAAGAACTCTTGAAACTCTACAATAAGAAAACAGTCTGATTTTAAAATGGGTCAAAGACCTTAACTGATACCTCACCAAAGAAGATATGTAGATGGCAAATAAGCATATGAAAAGATTCTCCACATCATATGTCATCATGGAAATACAAATTAAAACAACATTGAGATACCACTACACATCAAAATCTGGCCAAAATCTAGAACATTGACAACATCAAATGCTGACAAGGATGTGAAGCAACAGGAACTCTCATTTATTGCTGGTGGGAATGTAAAATGGTACAGCCACTTTGAGTGACAGTTTGGCAACATCTTCACAGAACTAAAATTATTTTTAACATTCCATGCAATGATTGTGCTCCTTAACATTTACTGAAAGGAGTCGAGAACATATCCACACAAAAACCTGCACTCAGATTTATAGTGGCTTGATTCATACTGGCCAAAACTTGGAAGCAACCAAAGATGTCCTTCAGTAGGTGAATGGATAAAGAGTTGGTGGTACATCCAGGCAATGGAATATTATCGGGGCTAAAAAGTAATAAACTATCAAGCCATGAAAAAGTACACAGGAACCTTAAATGCACACTACTGAGTGAAATAAGTCCACCTGAGATGTCTACATACTGCATGATTCTAACTGTATAAAATTCTGAAAAAGGAAAAAGTACGGAGACAGTAAAGAGATCAGTGGTTTCCCGGGGTGGGTGAAGGGGAGTGATGAATAGGTGGAGCACAGAGAGTTTTTAGGAAAAATACTGTGGTGAAGGATACCTGTCATTACACATTTGTTCAAAGCCATAGACTATATGGACTTGGGGCGGTGATGAAGCGCCGGTATAGAGTTATCAGTTGTAACAAATGTACCACTGTGGTGGGGGAGGCTATGCATGTGTAGGGGCAGGATGTACGTGGGAAATCTCTGAACTTTACTCTCAATTCTTCTATAAACCTAATCCCCCCAAAAAATTAAGGTTTAAGAAAAGCATATAACTCAAGGACTCAACTTAGATTGCTCTGGAGTGCAACTGCAGAGGCACCATGGTTATCTTAGTACTGCAGTGTTTGAAGCCTCCAAAGAAACAATGACTTAGTGGGGTTTTTTTCCCCCACAGTATGAAAAAGCAAAGAAAACCTACCTGCAAGCCTGTAAGAGATCACCTTCATGCCTTACTTGGCTGGGACTGGGAATTGCCTGTTATCGGGTAAGAGGATGAGGGCTTCACACTAGCCTGTGCGTACAGCTGACCTTGATTCCTTGGTCTTTCAAGCACCCTGGCAGTTTGGGATGACAGTGAAATAGCAATCAGGGCCATTTTCTCTTATGAAAAGTCATTCTTCCAAGTTGTTTAGTAAACTGAAGTTTATTCTGGAGTAAAAAATAAAACATTCTTTAAAAATCCTGCAGAAACTTGAACCAGGAAGATACATAATAAAAAATTTCAGGTTATTTGATACAGAAGCTCATAATTTTATAATGCTCTCTGTAAGGGGAAAAAGGGATATGGGATATGAAAATCTCCCCAATTACATTAAAGAAATTGATTGATATTTATTAAGCTACATGGTCTCTTGATATTCAGGAGCAGCTGCTATAGCTTCTGGTAGACCTTGTGCTCTGCCATCCCTAAAACGCTAAAGTTACCCTTCCTTTCCTCGAATCTTTGAAAGAGGCGTGCATCCTGCTCTTCTTGTCTAATTTTTCACATGTATTCTTGATTCTATCCCTCTCCTTTTCTTTTACTACCTTACTCTCAATTTTATCTTTCTGCATGATTAAAATTTTAAACTGTCCTTCTCAGTCAGCTCTTTGCCCATATCTTCCCCCTTCTTATCAAACAGCAGTGATGATGACCTTCCTGGTTGTCAGCCTTTGAACCAAAAGTGTTGTCTACATTTCTTGTCTCCCTTTCCTTATTGCTGTTTTGAAACCATAAAGAAAATATATGTTCATGACAGAAAATGTGTAAGATACAAAATATGAAGGAAACACAAAAATATCCATAGTCCCACCACCACTCAGTGATGATCACTGCGAACATCTGAGCGCATTGTTCTCCAGTCTCTTTCCATATACATATGGAAGCAATTGTAAATATATATTTACTGCTTAAATAAGGTGATCATGTCATTTATCACACAAACCAAGACACTTCTGAGAATGAAAAGAGTGCTATTAATAATTACAATGGGACACAGATACTGTTCCAGGCCAATCAGGGCATGTGATCACTTATACATAAGCCATGTGCCCTCTTCTCCACCTTTCCAGAAAGGAAGTAGCATTTTAGCAGTTAGAAAACTGGCAATACTGTTGAAATCACAAGAAATTATTCAGATAAGTCATAAATCTCTTTATTTTGAGTAGTGTTAGAAATAGTTTTATTGAGCTAGAAACAAGAAAGAAAGAAAGAAAGAAAGAAAGAAAGAAAGAAAGAAAGAAAGAAAGAAAGAAAGAAAGAAAAACTTGAGTTAAACCCTACTATTAAAACATCCAGGTAATATCTGGCCCTCATCAGTGTTTTAGTTAAACTATACTGATGTGTGGATATGCCATAATTTGTTTTACTAATCACTTATGATTGGACATATTAGTTCCTACAACTATACTAGTTATTAATAAACAAAGCTAAAATAAACATACTTGGACATAAATTTCTCTGTTTAACTTTCATTATTTCCTTAGGATACATTTTAAAGGAATGTAGAAAAATGTTAAAATATTTAAATTATAGTGTCAACTTGCCCTCTAGAGGGGGTGTATACTGATTTATACTTCTCCAGAAGGTATGAGTCATTTTACTTTTACCTCATCAATAATGAACATTATCATTTGCCAGTTTGATAGGTATCTTTTCAAATATTTTTATCTGTATTTTATAGGTATCTTTTTAAATTTTTTTAAAAAATTTTTCAATTACAGTTAACATGCAATATTATATATTAGTTTCAGGTATACAATATAGTGATTAGACATTTATATAATTTATGATGAGATCACCCCAATAGAATTAGTACCCAACTAACACTATACATAGTTATTAAGTATTATTGACTTTGTTCTCTATGCTATACTTAATATCTCTATGACTATTTTGTAACTACCAATTTGTGCTTCTAAAATCCCTTTCCCTTTTCACCCACATCCCCAACCCCCAACCCCTTCCATCTGGCAACCATGAAAATGTTCTCTGTATCTATGAGTTTGTTTCTGTTTTATTTATTCATTTATTTTGTTTTTTATATTACACATAAGAGTGAAATCATATGCTATCTGTCTTTCTCTGTCTGGCTTATTTGACTTAGCATAATACCTTCTAGATCCATTCATGTTGTTGCAGATGGCAAGATTTCATTCTTTTTTATGGCTGAGTAATATTTCCATGTATATATGTACCACTTCTCCTTTATCTATTCATCTATTTATGAACACTTCCACACCTGGCTAATAATAATAATCCACACCTGTAAATAATGTTGCAAAGAACATATGTTCTTATTTACAATGTGTTCTTTCAAATTAATGTTTTCTTTGAATAAATACCCAGAATTAGGATTGCTAGGTCCTTCTTTGTCTCGTTATAACTTTTGTTTTAAAGTTTATTTTGTCTGGTATAAATATGATACCCCAGCTTTTCTTTTTTTGTTTTCATTTTAATAAAATAACTTTTTCCATACTTTCACTTTTGGCCTCTGTGTGTCTTTCAAGCTGAAGTAAGTCTTTTGTAGACATCATATATGAGGGTCTTGTTTTCTTATCTATTTGGCCACCATGTCTTTTGATTGAAGCATTTAATCCATTTACATTTAAAGTTGATAAATATGTAGTTATTGTTGATAGATATATAGTTATTGTTGATAGAAATATAGTTGTTGCCATTTTGTTATTCATATTTTTAAACCTTGTTTTCTTCTTAAAGAAGTTCCTTTAATATTTCATGTAATATTGGTTTGGTGGTGAACTCCTTTAGCTTTTTCTTGTGTGAGAAGCTCTTTATCTGTCCTTCCATTCAAAATGATAGCTTTTGCTCTTTTCATGACTTTGAATATTTCATGCCAGTTCCTTCTGGCCTGCAAAGTTCCTGTTGAAAAATCAGCTGACATTCTTATGGGAGCTCCCTTGTAGGTAACTAACTGCTTTTCACTTACTGCTTTTAAGAGTCTCTCTTTATCTTTTACTATTGGTACTTTAATTATGATGTGTCTTGGTGTGGTTCTTTTTGCATCCATCCTGTTTGGGACTTTGTGCTTCCTGGACTTGCATGTCTATTTCCTTATCCAGATAGGGACATTTTCCATCACTATTTCTTAAAATAGGTTAACTCCTTGATCTCTCTCTTCTTTTTCTGGTAACCCTATGATGCAAATGTTGTTATGCTTGATGTTGTCCCAGAGACCACTTAAACCAGCATTTTTTTCTTTTTAAAAAATTTTACTGCATTTCTTGGGGTGACATTGGTTAATAAAATTATACAGATTTCAAGTGTACAATTACATCATCTGTATGTATAATATATCATCTGTATATTGTAGTATGTTCACCACTCAAAGTCAAGTCTTCTGTTGCCATTTATCCCCTCTTTATCCTCTTCTACCTGTCCCCACCCCGCTTTCCCTCTGGTAATCACCATATAGTTGTCTGTGTCTATGAGGTTTTTTTTTTCTTAATCCTTTCACCTATTTCGCCCCTCCCCTCTGACAGCTGTCAGTCTGTTCTCTGTATCTGTGAGTCTATTTTCTTTTTTTTTTTTAAAGATTTTATTTATCTTCAGAGGGGAAGGGAAGGAGAGAGGGAGAGAAATATCAATGTATGGCTGCTTCCTGTGCATTCCCTGCTGGGAACTGGCCTGCAACCCAGGCATGTGCCCTGACTGGGAATTGAACCATGATGTCTTGGTTCACAGGCCCGCGCTTAATCCACTAAGCTACACCAGCCAGGGCTCTATTTTCTATTTTGTTTATTTTGTTCATTAGATTCTAACCCCATTTTTTAGATCCTTTTTTTCTTTTTGCTTTTTTGATTGGGTGTTTTCTGGTATTTTATCTTCCAGATTGCTAATTCTCTGCTTCATCTACTCTACTATTGATTCCCCCAATGTAGTTTTCATTTCAGTTATTGTAGTCTTCATTTCTGACTAGTTCTTCTTTATGGTTTCTATCTCCATTTCTATGTCTCCTATCTCTTTGTTGAAGTTCTCAGTGGTATCATTGAGCATCCTTATAACCAGTGTTTTGAACTCTGCATCTGGTAGATTGATTGTCCTCATTTTGGCTGCCTCACTGTTTGTTTCTATGTAGTAGCTGCTACATCTCTTGGTCTTGGTAAAGTGGTCTTATGTAGTTGGGACTCAGTGGTGCAGTCTTCCTGGTTACCTGAGCCAGGTGCTCCAGGTGTGTCCCTTGTGTGGGTTGTATGTGCCCATTGTTGTAGTTGAGCCTTAACTGTTGTTGGCACATCAATAGGAGGACTGACCCTCAGGCTGACTGGTTTGAGGACTGGCTATGACTACAGTGGAGGAGCTGTTGTGCAGGGGTTGACCCTACAGAGCAGGATTTCATTTAGTGGGTGTTGTCTGCCTGCTAAGTCTGCCTTTTGGCTATGTCATTTGTGGAGCTGGTTGGGTGATACTCTGTTGTGGTGTGAAGCTAGCCCTCAGGTGTGTTGGTCCTGGGGCCTCTTGGGAAGGGCTTTGGTGCAGGCCAAGTTTGGCCACTGCCTGTGCCCTTCCCAGGGCCTCTTGGAATGAGCAGCAAATTGATCTGTAGATGGTTGCCTCTTGTGCTGGGCTTGGAGGTGTCTTGGGAGATGCTAAGCTGTGATCTGAGGCTGGCTGCTGAGGCCAGATGCTGCTTGTTTGGGGTTTGCAAATGTTTGAGATTTTTTAGGAATGTCTACAGCATGAGGCAAGACAGGTCATTCGTATAGAAAAGTCCCTGAAGAATGCTTGATTGGGTTGAAAATTGGGTTGGGTGGAGGTCTTAGGGAATCACCAGGATGGTAGGAAGGATTTTAGCTAGGTTGATGGAAACTCAGATATGGCACCCACCTGTGTGTGCAGGCTGGTTGCAGGGAGGGCTCAACAAAGGAACAATGACCTCTGGCAGCACTTCTGTATGGGAGAAAGCTGCCCCTCCAGCACTTGCTCTGAAGTCAGAGAGTCCCTCCTCATATGTTCCTGGTGCCTTTAAAGCTACTGCCCCAGTGCTTGAGCTCAGAGTTACTGAGTCTAAGTTCATGAATGAGCCCTTTAAGAGGACTACCTCAGATTCCAGAAGCCCTCAGTCTCCCTCAGCCACAATCACTGCTGGTTTTCACGGCTGGAAGTTACAGGGACTTTTGTTGCCTTCACCGGAACCTAGGGCTGGGGAGCTTGACATGGGGTTGGACCTTTTGTTCCTCAGGGGAAACTTCTGCAGCCAAGATATCCCCTCCCATTTTTAACTGCCACACATGGGTGTGGGACCAGCCTAGTCTGCCACTCTACCCTTCCTACCAGTCTTGATGTGGCTTCTGTATAGCCTTAGTTATAGGACTTCTGTCCAGCTAGACCTCAGGTGATTCTCAATGATGGTTGTTTTGTAGTTCAGGTGTAATTTTGATGTAGTTGTGGGAGGAGGTATGTACAGCATTACTTACTCTGTGATCATGACTGGAAGATCAATAGGTATCTTAATTTGCATTTTATCACCAAGGAGGTTGAAATCATGTGATATACATATTTGTTTACTTGTGAATTACCCGTTCATTTCCCAAGTTCCATTTATCCCTCACTTTATTGTGTATCCCTTACCACTTTACTGAAACTTGTCTGACAGAAGTTCCCTATGACTTACTAATTGCCAAATGCAATAGACAGTTCGATGAAGTCTCTGTGGCACTTAACCCTGTTGACTACTTCCTGTTGAAGCCTTCTCTTCCCTTGACTTTCACAATACTGCATGCACAGCGGTTCAGTTCTGTGTTTTCCTCTGTGATGTCTCATGCTCAGCCTTTTTTACTGGCTCCTAGTCTTTTACTCATGATAATTGTTGGATCTACTCCAGTGATCTTAACTACCACTTGTGCCCTAATGAATCCTAAAGCTTCAGTTCATAACACTTTTCAAGTTCTGGCCCTTATATCTAACAGTGTAATGGACAGCTCCATTGATGGTTTCCTAGTCACCTCATAAAATGTACATATCCAAAATATAGTCTAACTTATCTCTAAAAGATTCTCACATTCCTTGAACCTATACCTTCTCCTGTATTCCCTGTGTTTGTGAATGAGGCTATAATAAACCCAGTCAACCATGCCAGAAACCAAAAAGCTATTCTAGTCTACTTCTCCTATTACTTTTAATCTAGTCATCAAATATCCTATCGATCTGGTCTCTTAAACATCTCTTAAATCTGTTGTCCCCTCTTCTTACCTATTTTTACTGGTCTAATTCAAGCCCTTTTCTTTTCTTTTTTAACATATCTGTCAGTGAACTCTTTGAGGGCAGGGATTTTATTTTCTCTTTTTCTCCCCAGTATCTATCATATTGCCTGACAGAGAATCCTTAGCTCATACATGCTGATTGAATGATGAATCAGCATTTCAGAGACATTTAAAGTGTAAGTCAAGTTATGGGCTTTGCTGAAAGGTCATTTGTCATATTGTCTTGGGCCTAGAAATCCATTATTTTCTAAAATAGAAAAAATGAAGAGCTACTTTATTGGGGAAAGGAGTACTTTATTTTTTTCTTAGGTTGCCTTTTGGAAGATTTTATAAAGCAAACTCACAGTCTGAGGAAGCAGCAATGATATCCATGTAACCAGAGCTCAGGAAGCACCCTAGAGTCACTACATGTTGTATTGATCGTTCAAGATTGTGTTGTTAATAACTAATTTTAGGGGAAAGGAAGCTTTCTGAATGACAGTATTTTGACAAGGTAATAGGACTTTTACCTTAAGACAAGGATGCAAAATTTAAAGGGAAAAACTACAAATGTACCTGATAGCCCACTGCATGTGGGGAAATCACCGAATGATGCACATACAACAGTAAATACTTCTGGTTTTACAACCTGGCACCTGAAGCTCCGTGGTTCATGGATGACCTGCTGGGACTGCTGTAGAGGAAAGAAGGAAGAGAGGGGTATACATTGTGAGCCTAAAAGGCGGTGCTCCAGATTCCCCTATGTGGCTTTTTAAGCAGAAAAATTTTACTTTTATCTAGTGTATACATTGGAGCGCCACATAGGATTTTGTTTGAGGAAAGAGTTCTGTTGATTAAACAAAAACAAAAACAAAATGTTGAAAGCTATTGGTATAGGTCACATAGACAAATGTTCTTTGGACACAGTATTTTCAGCTAAGCTGACTCCAGCTGGCTTAAGTGAAAACTGCATTGACTTAACTCACACGTCTTCTTTCTGTCAAGCTGGAGGAGATCACGGAGGCAGAGGATGCTCTCTCTGAAGCCAATGCATTGAACAACTACAATGCTGAAGTGTGGGCATACTTGGCCCTGGTCAGCCTGAAAGTGAGTGTTTACTATCCTTACACAGTGCCTTCTTAGGGCAAAGAGATGAAGAACTAAGCAAAGCAAGAGATAGTGGGATGGCCATTAATGCACAATAGTTGAGGTTTGATCAGATTCAGATTTGGTTGTTACATAAATGAAGGAGGGTCAAGTCTGGGAAGCATCTACTTGAAATGTGCTTAAAAATCATATACATAGGTATGTTTTTCTCGAAAGGAGATTCTAAAAATGGAAGTGAGCCATTTGGGCTTGGTGGTCATGGGTGAGCAGAAGTGCAGTGGGCCAGGGCTGACTCCTAGCCAAGGGCTGTGGGTGGGTTAGGCTCTCTGCAGCACTTTTGAGCTACTTCCCTGTGGGGATCAGAGTCTGGCCTAGAGCTGGGGTTACGAACGCTGAGTGGGGAGCTGTGGGAGGGCAGTGACTGACAGTGCAGTGGGCGGCAGATTAGACTAAGGGGCATCAAGCTGTTCTCCTGTCCCCCTGGGCACCTCTCCCACCTGCCTGCGCTCTCTTGTTTAGGATCTCAAACCTGGGACTATGGTAAGTATTCCTTGTATAATCATTCCAATTATGCTCTGGATCTACAAAAACTCCTGGAGCTATACCTATATCCTTTGATTTCCCCCTTTGTGTTTTATGTATGGCTTAGAAAATCTATGCAAGAATCCAATAATAAAAATAAAGGCAAAGTAGGCTATGAAGGTATAGATGTATATGGATTACCAACAAAAGGACCAACACATACCTCTGATATACTAAAACAATTTACTCAAAAGATCCTATTATTTTTATATTTTTAAAAGATTTTTTTTAAATTTTAAAAGATTTTATTTATTTTTATTGGCGAGAAGGGAGGGAGAGAAACATCAATGTGTGGTTGCCTCTCATGTGCCCCCTACTGGGGACCTGGCCCACAACCCAGGCATGTGCCTTGACTGGGAATTGAACCAGCAACCCTTTGGTTCATAGGCCTATACTCAATCCACTGAGCTACATAAGCCAGGGCCAGATCTTACTGCTTTTAAAATGAACCTGCTACTATGAAACATCTTTATAATTGTCTCTGACTTTTTAAAACCTGAGACCTGAATTTGAGGTAGATAGTTTAGCTATTTACCTGATACTAATCAGGAAATACATGGCATTTTTATTTAAAATGTACTTAGTTATATTTAGCAACCTCATTTCTGAGTTCCTTTCTCATTAATATAGTTTTCATTTCAAAAAAAATTTTAAATGGAAGTGATATTGTATCAGAATGTAAACAGTCAAAGACCAGTGAAGGAGATGTTCTACTGGTCTTTCTGAATCGTCCTTCCGGTTGAATTGCTGGCCTAGGGTGCTTATTCTGGATGCAGATGGGAAATTACGTGAGGGAATTCTGGGAGTTTGTGATAGCTGCTTTACCTATAGAAAATAACTCTCCCAAAATTAAATAACTTGCACATCAGTCTAAAATCAAATTGGGAATAATGTCTATTGTGATTATAAGAGAAATTAACAAAATAAAAATTACTGGGTTTTCTCTTCCTGAACATCAGTATGAGTAATACCTGCATGCTTTCCCCAGCTCGGTTACCACCAGCTGTGGGATCCTGGGCAAGTCACTCAAACTTGCTAGCCCTCAGTTTCTTCATCTTTTAACTAAAAGTGTCCAAATGAAAGATTTTAATACAGTTCTCTCAGAAACTGATAGACTTGAATAAAACAATTTACAAGATTGAACTCAAACAACAACATAGAACTCTGCACTTAACAATTAGAGAATATATATTCTTTTCAAGCATAAATGAATTATTCATATGCTAGACCACAAAGACAGCTTCAACAAATACATGTAGATCACACTGCAGTGAAATTATAAATCAACAACTACAAGATAGTCCAAAAGACTCATACATTTGTAAACTTAAAAACATGCTTGTAATTAATTCATGAGTCAAAGAGTAAATCGTGATAAGTTCTTGTGGTAGGCAGAATTCTCAAAATTACCTCTTAAGATTATTTCATCAAGTACTAGTAATATAGGTACTGCTTTGAAGGGAAGTCAGAGGGATTCAAAGCATGAGAAAGATTCAGCACACAACTGCTGGCTTAAAGAGGGAGAGGGACCATGTGTTGAGGAAAGTGGGTGGCCTCCAGAAGCTGAAAGCACTCCCTGCTCACAGTGAGCAAGGCAATGGGGACCTCTGTCCTGCAAGTACAAGAAACTGAATTCTGCCAACAACCTGAATAAGCTTGGAGATAGATCCCTGTTAAGAATTTAGCCCCACTGACACCTTGATTTGGGCCTTTCGAGGCCCTAAGCAGAGAACCAGCTGAGACATGCCAGACTTCTGACCAGTGGAAGGAAATTGTGAGATGACAAATGGGCATTGTTTTAAGCCATTAAGTTTGTGGTCATTTGTTACATGGCAGTATAGAACTAATGCAGGACTTGTAGCAGATTTTTATAATAATGGCCCCCATTTAATTGTGCTTTCATGTACAGGAGCTCCAAGCCAGGGAGCTGCCTAAGTGTTCATGATATTCCAAAAAATCCACCTGGAGGACAAGTAGTGTAGACGTGCCATTTATTGCATTACAGGGGAGTGCACCAACAGTGGTAGATTGGTGCAAAAGCAACCGTGCCCTGCCTCCTGCCTTGGTGCTACTAATAGGGTTAGGATGGGAGCAGTGGCAGGGGGGAGGGAGCCATGGTAGCGTGTGAAAGTGCTACAGGACTGTGATAAACACAGGAGCCTTGAGACACAGGAGCCTTGAGAGACTGTTTTCCTCACTCCTTCTGGCTGCTGGCCAGGCAGCCACCTGTTTTCTGAGGTGAAGGGGCCATGTCCTGAGTCACCCCACAACACCCTTTGCAATGTGATGTTGTCACTCCTCCCATCAAGAGGTAGTCTCCTCATTTCTATACCCGCTGGAGTCTGAGCTGCACTTGTGAATTACTTTGATCAGTAGAATATGATGGAAGTGTGTGAGATCTCAGAAACCAGGCCTTTAAAGGTCCTGCAGCCACTGCTCTTGCTCTTTTAAAACTCTGGGTCCACCATGCTGTAAAGAAGCCCAGTTTAGCCTGTGGGAAGCTCAACGTCCACCTGGGAGAGAACTGAAGCATCTTGGCCAACAGGCAAACTCACTTTTTGAGTGAGGCCATCTTCACCCCTCCAGCCCTAACCAAATTGTCAGATGACTACAGCTGCATGAGTGATCCTAGGAAAAATCAGAAATGGAATTCTATTCCATTCTTCTAGAAGAAATCCCATAGTATTGTGAGAAATAATATATTGTGTATTAAACTACTAAGTGTTTGAGACGACTTGTTGCACTTCAGTAAATAATTGAAGTGGGAATGGATAAAAACAAAGCCATTAGGCCCTGGTTGGTGTGGCTCAGTGGACTGAGTGCCGGCCTGTGAACCAAAGGGTCACCGGTTTGGTTTCCTGTCAGGGCACATGCCTGGGTTGCAGGCCAGCTCCCTAGTAGGGGTCACGTGAGAGGCAACCACACATTGATGTTCCTCTCCCTCTCTTTCTCCTCCCTTCCCTCTCTCTAAAATAAATAAAGTAAATATTTTTTAAAAACAACGCCATTATATATTGGAAATATGGAATACAATTAAAGCAATATAGAGAGGGTAATTTATAGCCTTAAGTACGTACAGGGTCTGGCAGAAATGAGGCTTGCTTGAGCGTGGTTGGTAGGGTACGTGAACGTCTTGCATGAGATGGACGGCAATTTGAACACTTACCTAAAATGTCATATGGTGCGCTTGAGTGTGATATTGTTATGTTACAGAATTACATGCTTACGATTTTGTAATAAAAGACATTGTAATAAAAAGGGGTGTTATTTATGCCAGACCCTATGTTTTAGAAAAGAGAACTGAAAAATCAATGGATTAAGCATGTAAATAAAAAATATTAGTAAAAAGAAAGGAAAGAAACTTAAAGAAAGGATAATCAGGAAAATTAGTATACACCTGAAACTAATGTAATGTTGTGCTAATTATACCTCAATTAAAGAAAAATAAATATAAATTTTAAAAACATAGAAAATAAGGAGAAGTAATTTACATTTAAAACAAGCACATAATAAGAAAGATTAACAAAACCATAATTTGCCTCTTTTTACTTTTTTATCCTCACCCAAGAACATTTATTGATTTTAGAGAGAGGAAAAAGGAGGGAGAGAGAAAGGGATAGAAACATTGATGCCAGAGAGAGAAAAAAACCTGTTTCCCAGGCATATACCCTGACTGGGAATTGAACCAGTGACCTTTGGGTTTACAGGACACTCCAACCAACTGAGCCACATCAGCCAGGGCCATAAATTTCTTTTTTTTTGAAAAGACTGGTAAATAGACAAACCTCTTGTATAACTGATTAAGAATGTTTTAAAAGAGAAGGCAAAATGAATAATGAATATTAGCAATAAAATAGAGACTGAACTACGGAAATTATTGGCTAAAATTCAACCCATTCAGGCTATATAAAAGAGAAAACTAGCTTTTTTAAAATCTGAAAATATTTCTTCAAAATCTATACTATTACATGAAATGGTGAAAAGGTAGAAACATTTTTTCGAAGGCAGGAACAAGACAAGGTGCCTGCTATCATCAGTCCTACTCAACACTATACTGGAAGTTCCACCAAGGAAAAAACATACACACAAAAGAAACTGGAGGGGAAAGACTAGAAAAGAACACAAGAAAATATATGAACAAACTAAAAGATATAATAAATTTCAGTACTTAAAGTGTAGACAAAAAATGAATAATGATGGCTATTAGTGGGGAAAGGGATTGGGAAATAGGGTGGAAGCAAGACACCTTAATGTGTCCTTATTATATCCTTTTGATTTTAAATGATGTATATGTATTATCTATTCAATAAATATTAAGAGAGGTGGATTTGACAAGGATGTTGGATAAGACAGTAATATAAAAAATCAATATCATGAAAATCAGATGTCATCAGGAACAACCAATTTGAAAATCTAATTTTTAAAAATTCCATTCAAGACCTGTCGGATAAAATTTTAAAACTTTATTGAAGGACATAAAAGAGGATCTAATAGAAAAACCATGTTCATGAACAGGAAGTTTCAATAACATAAGGTGAAAAGGTGAAAAATTTCCCCAAATATCTAATTATAATGCAGTTCCAATAAAAATAACAGAGTTTTTGAGGAACTTTATAAGATATCCATAGAGTCACTTTAGTGCAAGATTTTCTATACTATACCACCTTTTGTATAAGAAGGAAGGAAAAAAGAAATCATACACAGATTTTCTCATTTGTGTTAAAAAAAAAAGAGCACAGGAAGGAAAAATCCAAGATTATCCAGAGTGGGTCTTATAGGACATGGGCAGGCAGAGGGTAGAGAGATGGGAGGGAATGAGAGGGTCGCACTCTGTACCTTCTTGTACAGATCTGACTTTTGTACTATTTTAATGTTTCATATATTTTTAGAGAAATAAAATCAATAAGAAACTGAGAGATCACATCATATCATAAATAAAAACAAATTATTTCTAATGAATAATATAATAACACTGAAGGTGTGAGAAAGAGAACTAACTCAAGATACTTTTGAAAAAAATTTTGAAATATATACACTCAGCCTAGAGAGAAGAAAACCTCGGTACAAATATTGGACTGTAGTTAGTAGGCTCTTTTTTGCAGAGTCTTGAGTTAGGTCTGAAATTACCAAGTATTCTGTGATTCTCCCAATACATACTTACATTGTGGGTAATGGGAGCCAGGTTTCTCACTGTCAGAGAAGTGAATCACAAATATGGAAATGGGGAAGATAAAATGAATCTGTAGTGGTGGGTTAGAATTGGAGATACTAACCAGAGGGGAGGTGGGAAGGGTAAGGGGGAGAAGGTGGTCAAGGAACATGTATAAAGGACAAATGGACAAAGCTAAAAGGAGGGTAGGATCGAGGGTGGGAGGTGGGGATGGCTGGGATGGGGGTGGGGAAATGGAGACAACTATATTTGAACAACAATAAAAAAAGAAAAAAAGAATTGGAGATACTGATATGAGGTCATGATTTGAAGACAGATAGATAATATATATTATATACAATATATGAAGGATATATATAGTATATACAGTGTGTGGAGGCACTATACCTAGAACTCAGGATTTTGTTTTTAAATTAATTAAAAGGAACCAGGGCATTTGTCCAGTTTAAAAAAAATAAAGGAGTCAGTGGCTGCTTGAAAAATGGCTGATTTTAGGACAGGGACAGGAAAAGTAAAAGATGAGACTGGAATATTTTGTCGAATCAAGTAAAAATACTAAAAGAAAGATTGAGATGTCAAAAACACACAGGGAAAAAATAAAAGACAAAGGAACTAGCTTAATGGGGGATTCCATTGGCCCTATCTGGGGCAATTGGAGCATCGAAATAAATAATTATAGTAAAGGATTCCAAATGAGAAGGTATGAGCCCACAGTGATATAATTAAACAAATTAATGTAGAAGAGGAAAGCTTACAGTAGAAGGCTAACTAATGTATAAAGCATTGTGGAATCAAAAATCACAATTTGGAGAACCACCATAATAATAATTAATTTAGGGGACAGTCATCAATGTGCATTAAAACTATGGATGAATATGTAAGGAATAAGAAGATATTTGCATAGACTCAAAGTATATCCCCATGAGATATATATGGGGAACAGAGTAATGTTATAGTAGAAAAATCTGGCAGATAATAGTCTAAACAAATGACCAAAGTTACCATCAGCAGTATTGGGATAAACAGCACATACCTCCTGATAGGATGCACTGAGGAGTACACATCATTTTTGTGCTATTCCCACCAAAACTTTGTATTCTGACATGAAGAAAAATCAGACAAATAAAAATTGTAGACTATTTTACAAAATAACTCTCCTCTACTCTTCAGAAATTATAATGTAGTGAAACACAAAGGCTCAAAAACTCTTCTGGATTAAAAGAAACTGAAGACATGAACAATGAATACAAGGCATGACCCTGGATTTTTTGTTGTTGTTACAGGAAGCAGTGGGCCATTAGGGAACATCTCAGTGAGGTCTCTAGATTGTATCAGCAGTTTTCAGCCTTTTTTTAATCTCGTGGCACACATAGACTAATTACTAAAATTCTGCAGCACACCAAAAATATATATTTTTGCAGATCTTACAAAAAATAGGTACACTTTTGATTTATTCACTGTCTAGCTATTGTGTTGGCTGTTGCCATTTTTTAAAAAATTTGTCAATCTAATGGAAAAGAGGTCAGTGCCCCTGACTAAATAATCAGGAATTGCATATTTTAAAAATTCTTGCAGCACAGCAGTGTGCCACAGCACACTGATTGAAAATTGCTGGATTAGATACTAGTATTGTATTTATGCTAACCTCCTGATTTTGATCATTGTACTGTTATTATGTAAGAGAATGTCCTTGATTTCAGAAACACATACTGAAGTCTAGAATTGCATCAAGTCTACAATTTGCTCTCAAGTGGTTAAAATAGATACATGTGTGTGCATGCACATGTACAGAGAGGAGAGAACTATTCTTGTAACTTTGATCTGGAATTGTGTCAAAAAATTTGAAAAAAAGATAATTCCTTAAGATGATGCAAATTAACACCACACTACATACCCACCAGAATGGTTTAAATCAAAAAGACCAACAATGCCAAGTGTTGACAAGGATGTGAAGAAACTGAAACCCTCACACATTGCTGGTAGGGTTGCAAACTAGTGCCACCACTTTGGAAAACAGTTTGGCAGATACTTAAAAAGTTAAACATATACTTACCATATAGTCCAGCAATTTCAATTCTTGGTACTAGTCAAGAAAAGTGAGCCCTGGCTGGTGTGGCTCAGTGTATTGACTGCCAGACTGTGAAGCAAAGGGTTGCTAGTTTGATTCCCAGTCAGGGCACATGCCTGGGTTGCAGGCCAGGTCCCTGGTGGGGGGCACGCAAGAGGCAACCACACATTGATGTTTCTCTTCCTTTCTCCTTCCCTTTCCCTGTCTCTAAAAATAAATAAATAAAATCTTAAAAAAAAAAAGAAAAGTGAAAACATATGTCCACACAAAGATTTCTCTATTTCATTGCAGCATTTAATAATAGCCAAAGACTGGAAAAATTCCAAGTGTCCATCAGTAAATGGATAAACAAAATCTGGAATATTTACACAGTGGAGTACTACTCAGCATTAAAAATGAAAATTTGGTTCATGCAACAATATGGATGAGCCTCAAAAACACTGTGCTAAGTGAAAGAAGCAAGGCACAAAAGATTATATATTATATGGTTCCATTTACTTGAAAATTAGGGAAACTATAGAGACAAAAGTAGATCAGTGGTTCCCTAGAGCCAAGAGTGGGAATGGAAATTGACTGCAAACAGACATAAAGAAACTTTTTTTGACTAATAAAAATCTTCTATAACTGGATTGTGGTGATGGTTGTATACTGAATCTTAAAATTAGTGAATTTGTGGTATGTAAATTATATCTCAATAAAGTTACTTTTAAAAGACTATATAGCCCCCTCCACATGAGTAACATATGGACTATTTAATAAATAGTGGTGGAGTAACTATCTGTGTGAAAAAAATTAGTTCTCTATCTCATGACACACACACACGTGCACAAATTCCAGCTGGTTTCAAGACTTAAATCATAAAATTTTGGACTGTTTAGAAGAAAATATAGAGAATACCTCCAGGTTCTCATGGTGCACAGGTTTCTTATGCCTATAGAAACACAAAGCAAAAATAAAATATCAATAAATTAACAACTTTAAAATTGAAAATTCGTGTATAACAAAAGATACTGAAATAAAGCATAAGGACTTTATTATAAATACTTGCAGCATTTATAACTAAGAAAGGTTTAGTATCCAGATTATATAAATAGCTACTACAATAATTTAAAAAAGCGCTACAAATAATCTGATTGAAAAATGGTCACAGGACCCATCAGTAGATGGGTAGACAAAAAAGCCATGGTACATTTACACAATGGAATACTGCTTGGCCACATTAAAAAGGAAAGAAAGAAAGAAAGAAAGGAATGGAAATCTTACCCTTTGTGACAGCATGGATGGGCATGGAGAGCATTATGATAAGTGAAATAAGCCAATCAGAGAAAGACAAGTACCATATGATTGCACTCAGATGTGGAATCTAATGAACATAACGAACTAATAGCAACATAGAGACAGGCCCTTAGATAGCAGGTGGACAGCTGTCTGGGTGGGTAGGGTTGGGGAGGCTGGTGGTGGGATTGAGAAAATTTTTTAAAAAAAGAGAAAACTCATGGACATGGACAACAGTGTGGGGATTGTCGGGGGTGGGATGAAGTCGGGGAATAGAGGAGGGTATGGGGATTAAATGGTGGTGGAAGGAGACTTGACTTGGGGTGGTGAACACACAATACAGTGTACAGATGATGTGTTGTGGCAATTGTATAATTACCCCTGAAACCTGTATAATTTTCTTAACCAGTGTCACCCCAATAAATTCAATAAAAAGGGGGGTGGGAAAGACAGCAAGATTTCTTTCCTGACCCCCACCTAAAAAAAGAAAAGTGATCACAGGATAGAAACATACAATTTGCTAAAGAGGACATTGTAAAATTCAATAAATGTGTGAAAAGTTCTGCCTCATTAGTAACCATGAAAATGCAATTTATAATAATGGTGTGACAGAAATTCACCATCAGGTTGGCAAAAATTAGTCTGATATTGAACAGCATTGATAAGGATTCTCATACTTGCTGGTAGACGTAAACTGGTATAACTAAAGTGCAGTGTGGCATGATGTAGTCACAGGTATATCTACAACTTAGCAATTTTATATGTACATACATTGCTAAGAAAAATGCCAGAAGACATATATAGGGATAATTACTGCAGCATTTTCCTATTACACACAAAAAAATTACACACAATCATTGTTTTTCAAAATGATTTTGGTTTTTCTGGATACTCATGTCATTTGGGCCTCTGCCTCCCTATGGCAGAAATATAACAAAGGTAACAGTGACAGAAAAGAAAGATGTACTGGAAATGGCCCATGAAATTAGGAAAACCTCGAAGTATAGATATAGGAGTCTTTTGGGCAATAAAAGTTTTGTGACCTAGTGAAAATTTACCATGGTGTTACCATTAACACTAACCAGGAACTCGGTCTAGATGTTCTGTAAGCTCCCTTCTCGCCTGAACATTCTGTGGATCCCATACTTATGTATTGAAGCTTTCCCAGGTGACCTGGCATAGTCTAAGTTGTTATGCACAGAGACTTGTGAAGTATAATAGTGAATTCATATTATTCTCACTTAACTCCTTCATGCAAGAATAACTGGGAGGAGAGTTCCCATCTCATATCCAGATCTGCATGGAAGTAGTTTCAGCATCTACTTTTTTCTGATGCATAGAGGCAGGATAAAGTTAGAAACTTAGACTTTGGTGCAAGACTGCATTATTTTAAAATCTAGCTCCTTCACTTATTAGCTTCATAACCCTTGCAAGTTATTTTCTCTGTGCCTAGATTTTTTTGTCTGTGAACTGAGAATTATAATTATCTCCTCAAGTTGTTTTTAGGATCAAATAAATGTAGGTAAAGCACTTAAAACAATGTAAACAAGTTAAACCACAAAGTAAGCACTATAGGAGTGCTAGTTATTATTAATAGAATGGCTTCAATCCTGAGCGGAACAAATGATCCATGGCCCTTTCAGGAGAAAAAAAAAGGAGATAAGCCAAGTTATTTTTAAGCCTTTTGGAATGAAGAAGGCATATGTATCATTTTCCTGCTTCACCTTTGAGTTCACAGGCTCTTCACTAAGAAGGTAGGGAATCCTCTGCTTTAGGTAGAAATGTTTTTTTGGCAATGGACTTTCCCACATAGTTTATGATATATCACCATCACCAGCTGCTACTCCTTTTTTTCAGGCTGGACGACAACTGGAAGCTGAGCAAGCTTACAAGTATACGATGAAGGTATGATGCAGACACCTCTGCTGTTTGCACTGTACTGAGGTTGGAAACCTGGGAGGAAGGGACTGGCTTAATTCAGAACTTTATAGCATTTCATGATGGGAGTATTTTTTTCTAGAGGCTTTTCTTACCATCTTCTCCATTGTCATAGGACTCCTGGGTTTGGAACAATAACCCACATATTACCATGGGGGATCTTTCTTTATACTTCTTTAGAGAACATGGTTTAAATGGAAAGACAGGTGGCTTGGGTGTCAGTAGACCGGAATTATGGTCCTAGCTTTGTCATTAACATACCGTATTAACCCCTCTGGGCCTCATTTCCTCATGTGTAAAATGAAGGTGTTGGTCTAGTCTAGGGCTGAACAAACTTGTCCTGTAAATGGCAAAATAGGAAATATATTAGGCTTTGTGGGCCAAATGGTCTCTATTGTAACTACTACACTCTGACTTGTAGTGAAAAAGCAGCCGTACACAAAGCATAGACAAATGAATGGGGATGTGTTTCAAATAAAACTACTTACAAAAACAGGCAATGCACTAGATCTGGCTCATGAGCAGTGGCTTGGCAAACCCTGGTCTATTCTATTAGCTGTGAATTGTAAGTAATTTGACTTGAAAGTCTGTGGCTTAAACAAATTTGGAGTTTTATTTTCTCCTCATCAAATGAAGAGTCCAGGACTGGCACCACAGGTCCACAATGCCATCAGAAACCCAACCTCTTTCTACCTTTCTGCTCCAGCAATCACAGCATACGGTTTCCATCCGTCAGAGCTGAAAGACAGCCATTGCAGCTCCAGCCACTTCATCTATGTTTCAGGCACAATAAAAAACAGATAGGGGGAAAGGACAAAGTGGTCATGCTAGTTATTTCACCTCCCTTTGAAGAGCAATGACTTCAACTTGTATTTCATTGGCCACATTGGCCATAACACTTCCCTTGCAAGGGACGTGGGACATGTGGCTTTTTAGCAGGCTGCATTGCTGCCCTGAAAAGACAGGAACACTTTTCTTTTTTTTAGTAAAGAAAGGAGACAGTGAATATTCAGTGAGCAACTAGATGTCACTACTACACATCTTGATCCTAAAACTAAATCCATATCTAATATCTTTGATTCCTGTCACCTGCCAAATGGTAATAGTATACAATAGTCAAGATATATTGCGTGATAATGTGAATCTTTTAAAAATAAACTTTATTGAAGTTATTTTTAAAAAGTGTCCAAACTGTGACTGTTCATACCACTTGATGAGTTTTAATAAAGTAAAAATATCCATATAACCAGCACAATATTCTGAAGTATTTTAATGGAGTTACCATGAAATAGAGAATATAGCCAATTCCATCCCAAGGAACTATGTTCTTTAGCTGTGGCTCCAGAAATGAGGGGTCTCCACATAGGTATATCAGATATGACATATGTCCCCTTCCTTTATTGCAGCTAAAGTTGAAAGATGAGACTCTGCTTGCAGAGATCCACATGCTACAGGAGACGTTTGGTTTTGGAAATCCATCTTTTTGACTTCTTTTTAGCTGAAGAGTTTTCTCTATGGGATTCTGAGATCTTTTCCTTCCCAGAGAAATTAAACCCTGGATACTCCACCACGTAAGACCTGGGGATAGAGAACAAAAGAATCTTCACCATAAACAGAAACCCATTCATTTATTTCCATTGGCTATCTTACTTGGTATCAAATGTTACTGGTTGTTTTTACTGATTGACAGTAAAATGGATGACAATAAAGAATGGAAATTGGAGATTCAAAAGTCATCAGTGTGGTTCTGGAGTTGTTATACTGAGGTATATATAAGAATATAATTATATATATAATTAAGGTATTGTGAGTTCATTATTGGGGTTTCTGGCGAAAGCCAATCAGGACCACTCCTGGAGGAAGTCAACTGCTAAGGTCCCTGGCCAGGTTAACCTACTGGAACTTGGGAATTAAGGCATCATTTTCTAAGGTGCAACTAAAGGAAGATAGCTATGCTGGGTAACTATATTCGGGCAAAGAGCATATTAGCTGGGGCCAGGTCGTTTGGATCCAACAATGAACAGAGATGCTAAATAGAGAGGTGCACAAGGGCTCCATAATGAGTCTACTACCCTCTCATGCATGCAAAACTCAAATTGAGGTCATTTTTCTAGGGCTAAAGATGACAAAGGAACCATACTTCACCCCTGTTCTCCTGGATCACTGCACAGCAAAACCAGGGATAAAGGCCCGCATGCTTTATTTTTCAGAGACCGTGGAGAGAATAGAAGGGAAGGTGAGAGGCATATTAGTAACCACTGAAAGATAAACTCTACGTTCATTTATAGTCCTTTTCTAGTCTAGTGCTACCGCCCCGTCTCCCCACCTGACTGTGAGCTTCCTGTAGGCAGGGACAGCGTCCTTCCCTTTTTGGGTTTTCAGGACCGCACCTTGGCGCTAACAGGTGCTTAAAAACATTTGCTGGAAGGAAGGACTAGTCGAGCCCGATAGCGCTTCTCTCCACCAGGGACTCCCAGGTCAGCACCGTCCAGGAGCGCCCACAAGGTGAGGATTACGCTGCTATGCCTGCTACTAGCAGATCGTAGCGCGCCTTTTCTTTTTCCCTTTTTTTTTTTTTTTTTTTTGCGGCAGTTTAAAGGAGGTACTTTCGAGTTCACCGTGTTGCATTATGGGGGATGTAGGAGCGGACAGCGGAAAGGGCTGGGCGAGAGGACCATTCGCTTCCGGCACCGAGGCACTTGGGGTGGGCTCGCGGCTCCCTGACCCCGTGGTTTCGCAGCTTTGACCTTGCACGTCCATCGGAGGCGGTAGAGCTGATCCTTACAGGCGGCGGGACGCTTCAAGGAGCCGCTAGAGGCGCACGGTCCTCAGCGCACCGCGGCTGCACCATGGTCCAGCTTAGTGAGTGACAGGGACCCGAGAGACCTTCTGGGCGGTCCCGGGGGACGTAGAGTACCTGATGGAGCAGCGCTGGCCTAGGCAAGCTGGACGCATCCCGAACCTGAAACAGCCATTTGGCCCTATGTTTGATCATATGTCTCATTTTCTTCTCACCTAATTCCCCCTGAAGCCCTATGATATAAGAGGCGTTCATTTTACTGATGAGTCAACTGCGGTCCCTACCTGGTCACAGAACTAGTAAATGACAGGCCTGTGCTGAGTGAATTAAGGGTTGAGGAGGAAGTCATTTCTGGAGTGAGTGCTTAAGAGGGGTTTTCACAAGGGAATGGTTTCTAAGCCAGATTTCAAAGAACTGGTTAGTAATAAGGATTTCCACTGCAGGAAAGAGAATGTTTCATCTACCACATTTTACCCATTTTGTGCCCTCATTTCTTAACCGCTTATTTTTCTGCAGCTACTCTCCTCTGCAAGGCCTACCACGGAGGCCACTTAACCATCCGTCTTGCTCTGGGTGGCTGTACCAACCGGCCTTTCTACCGCATCGTGGCTGCTCACAACAAGTGTCCCAGGGATGGCCGTTTCGTGGAGCAGCTTGGCTCCTATGATCCACTGCCCAACACTCATGGAGAGAAACTCGTGGCTCTCAACCTGGACCGAATCCGATATTGGATTGGCTGTGGGGCCCACCTCTCTAAACCTGTGGAAAAGCTTTTGGGTAACTAGCCTTACCTAGGATTTAAAATTAATTATAGGATGATGAAAATTAAAAATGATTTTCATTACCTGTAGGCTGCTCAGGACTGGACTGAGAGGTAAACTTGTGATCTAATTGCATTTTGAATCTGGAGGCCTTTTGGGGACTCCTTTACGAGACTTTTTGGGTGACTGGGATTTTATGTTAAAAATGGGAACAGCGTGTCTTGAATGGCTGTCAGTTTGTCTTTTTTCTGGTAAGGAAAATAGTGTTAGGAGGTTGACAACATCTATTGTCTCCTTGCAGTAAGGAGTTGGGGGAAAACATAAGACAGACTGGTGAATTTGTTTTAAATCCATGCTCTAGGTCAGGTCTCTTATTAGACCTCAGTTCTGTGAGGCCGAGTTCCTAGAGAAACATTGGCTTATACTGTGTTATAACAAATGAAAATCCTGTTGCTTTTAGGTCTTTCTGGTTTTTTCCCTCTGCATCCCATGATGATCACAAGTGCTGAGAGGCTTCGACGGAAACGGGCACGTGAAATCCTCTTAGCGTCTCAGAAAACAGATACAGAAGCTGCGGAAACAGAAGTGAGCTGACTTCAGTGAGCAAAGCAGCGAGAACAAGGTCAAAGTCCTCTTAAAACATTTGTGCAGAATTGTTAGTTTTATTAGATTTAGAGGTCAATAAATGGAATTTTCTTTGTCATCCATGTTCTTCTGGCCTTGCCTGAGCAGAGCCCAGGGAAAGATTGTTCTTGTGTGACACAGAGCTGAATCTAGGTGCTAATTATTAGCTTTTCCAGCCTTTATCTGGGGAAACACATTGGCTGTGGGGTAGGTTTGGGCCCTGGGTCTCTTAGATAGCTTTACAGTCTGCCGACTTCCAAAACTTCCCTGTTTCCAAGTCCTCAACCAGTATATCTATGGCCAGTTCAAGAAATTCCTACCTTAATCATTTATGGTTATCCCACCAGGGATTACTGCCCTGGCTGATGTGGCTTAGTGGGTTGGAGCCTCGTCTCAGACTGAAAGTTTGATTCCTGGTTGGGGCACAGTCCCAGGTTGTGGGTTTGATCCCTGGTCGGGGCACATAGGAGAAGGCAACCGATTGATGTTTCTCTCTCTGCCTCCCTCCCTCTCTTTTCTAAAAGCAGTGAAAAAATGTCCTCGGGTGAGAAATAAAAAAAAAATACAGTTACTTTGCTTATTGTTTTTGTAATTACAGATTTGTATTTTCTTAACACAATCTTAAATTTACAAAGGTATATTTATTGTGAGCTTTTAGTCTGTAATAATCTTTTAATAATGAGAAACCGGGAAAAGCCAATATTGTAAAGTGCCTACATACATTAGAATGGCCCTTTACATGCAAGGTTATTTGTGAGATTTATAAGGTATTACAAAAGTCAGAAAGGATTATCTCCATTTTTAGATGGGTAAGCTGAAATTCAGAGGTGGTAACTTGCCCAAGGCCACAGTTTGATATTGGCAGAGCTAAGATTCAGACCCCACTGTGCCTACTTGCAGAGCCCTTTGCAATATGTATTGTTTGTAGTGTGATGGCAGGAGGAATAAGGAAGGACTAGGGGCATTTCAAAGGTATACTTAAAAAGTCAGTGATAGAATCGGGTTTAGGTATCACAAGTTTGGTAATATAAATGACTGACCGTGGCAAAAAACCAAAATGCTACATTTTCTGTTCCACCCCAGCCTCAGGATTCTACAACCACAAGCATGGATTCCTCACCATGACTTAGCTGATTGCGTCAGCTACCATCTTCAAATTTAATACGCTCAAAATTCAGGTCTGCACTTTAAAAAGCATTAAAAAGAAAAAGAAAGCCTTCACTTCAGCAGCTTATATTTTCATTAAGTTGAGGATTTGGATCATGTTATCTCCACATGAAGTGGAAGGTGATTCGGGAGCTGGAGAATGAATGGGACTAATTCTGTAATGTCAAATCTAAAAGTCTTATCAGATCATTTTTTAAAGACCTGTATTTTGTGCTTTTTGTTTAATGTAGACTTTTATCTTGCAGGGCTCATAGAACTACCTACTCCGCAGTCCCACCCTGTAGGCTGCAAAATTATTTGGGCTTTGGAACTCTATGTAGTCTTGTCGGGATCATCTTTGAAAAATAACAAATCTATTTAACCATCGTTCTTTGAAAAACCATGTTTATAAACCACGCGAAATTATCCAATGCCGATGTTATGCTGTTTTGTTGCTTTGAAAAAAGAAAACAATGTGTAGGTCCAACCTAATTGGGACTTCCCGTGTGTTAAAAGATATTCTACAGTGGCACGGTGGGTAGAAGATAGGCGCCAGATTTCGAGTGCCTCGGAGGAGAGGGCGTGGCGGCCATCGGGCCACTTCCGCTTCCTCCGAGTAAGGTGGCTCCCCCGGGCGGAGAAAGGTGGGGCGCCTGCTGGGCTCCACCTCCTGGCAAATCGAAGCCGGTGTTTCCCAGCCCCATTTTGCGGCCGCCGTAAAGTGCTGTGGGTGGCCACGCCCCCTTTCGCGCCCCTTGTGACGCTAGCGCCCTGGGCTTTTTGCGCGGGAAAAGAAAGCAGTCCGGAGCTCCAGCCAGCCTCGCTGGGACCCACCTTTCGAGCAGGCTGCAGCCGGCTCCGCACCTCTGCCGGCCATGGGCTTGCTGGAGCTGTGTGAGGAAGTGTTCGGCACCACCGACCTTTACCGAGTGCTGGGCGTGAGACGCGAGGCCTCGGACGGCGAGGTCCGACGCGGCTACCACAAGGTGTCCCTGCAAGTGCACCCGGACCGGGTGGGTGAGGACGACAAAGAGGACGCCACTCGCCGCTTCCAGGTACGTGAGTCCCAGCTCCACCAGCCGCCCGGGCTGCCTGTGGTTTTCCGGCTGATTGGCCCCTCCTGGGTGGATCGCCCGGAACCCGGCCTAGCGTTTTCTAATCTGTTTCTCCCGGCACGGTTTCTGTGAGAGCGGCGGGGGTGACTTTTGGATGCTCTTCCCCCGCAGATCCTCGGGAAAGTCTATTCCGTTCTGAGTGACAAAGAGCAGAGAGCAGTGTACGATGAGCAGGGAACAGTGGACGAGGATTCTGATGTGCTCAACCAAGATCGGGACTGGGAGACGTATTGGAGATTACTCTTTAAAAAGGTAGAAGACTCCGGAGACTGTTTTTGCGACGATTCCCATTATTTATTCAACAACGTTTATTTAATGCCTTTGAGGCATTGCATTTTTTGTTGTGCAGGAAGGTGAAATACACAAACATACAGGCATTCCACAGGACATGTACGGCGTATACTGTATGTATTTGAAGAAAAATATGTACAGAACCGTTAGGTTGAACCATGTGTACGCGTGTGTATGTATATATACACACTTTTACTGAAACGGGTCTTTAATTACCTGTTGATGTAGAGTGATTGTAGTGAAAAGGGGGGAAACTTAATTTTTTACAAGATGTGCTTTACATATCCAAATGTAAGTCCTGAGTGTTTCTCTGGGTCTCTTCGCACCACTGGAAACATTAACTAAATTTTCCTGGCCCATAATTTAGTAGTTCTGAAGGTTGGACTATGGAGAACTCTGGAAAAGCGCTGGCACAGAAAATTTGGTTCCTTGGAACAATTTTAACTCAGCAGCTTGTATTTGGGGAGAATTATTTTAACACCTAAATCTAATTTTAAAGTAATATTCTCAAAGGTAAAGCATGTGTTCCTTATTTGTTTAGATATCTCTAGAAGACATTCAAGCTTTTGAAAAGACATACAAAGGTTCTGAAGAAGAATTGGCTGATATTAAACAGGCCTATGTGGACTTCAAAGGGGACATGGATCAGATCATGGAGTCTGTGCTGTGCGTGCAGTACACAGATGAACCCAGGATAAGGAACATTATTCAGCAAGCCATTGATGCTGGAGAGGTCCCATCCTATAATGCCTTTGTCAAAGAGTCAAAGCAAAAGATGAATGCTAGGAAAAGGAGGGTAAGATTTTGAATGCTATTTACCATTTATATCTTGACTGCCTCCAAAAAGAATTTGAAGATATTTACAGTAATGGAAATATAGACAAAACCTCAGAAATAAGTATAAAGGTTAACTTGCTATGTAATTCTTATTAAATAAAATGAGTATATCAGATCATCAAGAGAAATTTGTCCCTAGATGTTGTGCTCAAGAGCAATTTACTATGTGGATTATTTAAATGATTACTATCATTGTAACGCTGAAACATTCTTCACATGGACCAGTTCTTTTAGCTTTTCTGAGGCATTGCTCAGGAGATAAAGTAACAGAGTCCAAATACATAGGTACAGATTCACCAGATTGATTCTTGAGCTGAGTCCAGAATATGCATCTTAAAGAAAATAAAACACTATTTAGTTTATCTTGATTGTGTCTCCAACACATTTCGAGGAACAATTTTGGAGAACCAGGCTTTTGAGTCATGGTTCAAACACCACACACTTTTGAGACATGTGTGCCCTTTATACCCATATTAAATGTGGAGCTGGTGGTGCTAGGGGAAAGGAGCTTAAGGACAGCTGGGGTTCCCAGAGGGAGTAGATGCAAAGTAGGAAACATCTGTGCCTCTTGTTTTTTGGGGTAAACCAGACCAGTACCTAAGTAGCCATTGCTTTAACCTGATTTTCATAATGGGAAGTCCATGGAGAGCAAACAGTGTGAGGTTTTAGATATTTGGTGGGTATCTTAGGTGGATATCTTATTTTGTATGGCTGAAGTTGGAGTATGAGTGGGTCTGCAGCTTTTAGAAAAAATAATACACAAGGGAAAGCTGATCTATGTATGTTGAGTTGAGAGAAGTAAAATGTGTATCAAGATACATCTTTCTGACCCTGGCCTGTGTGGCTCAGTTGGTTGGAGCATTGTCCTGAAACCGAAGGGTTACAGGTTCGATTCCTCCTGGTCAGGGCATATTAGGTTGCTGGTTTGCAGATGCATACAATCACCAGTACTGGCATGTATGGAAGGCGGCCAATCAATGCTTCTCTCTCACGTTGGTGTTTCTCTCCCTTCCTCTTTCTCTAAAAAGCAATGAAAAAAAAAATGTTCTTGGGTGAGAATTTTTTTAAAAAAATGCAAAGAAACAAGTAAAATATAACAAAAGACACTGCAATAGAGGACAGGTTGTCAGTGCCCAGAGGGGAGAGGGGAGGGAATTTCAGGGGAGAAGGGAAGGGTTTACAGGAACAAATATAGAGGACACATGGACAAAACTAGGGGGGTTGGAAAGGGGAGGGATGGGTGGGTGGGCTGGAATGGGAATAAAGGATAGAAACTGTACTGAATAAGCTAAAATAAAAAAATATTTTTAAATGTATCATTTTGGCTTATAGACTATATCTATTTAGGCACAAGATAGCAGTTTAAGATGGTAATCATTTTCTCAGCTGAAACTGAGCACAGCAGTATTCAGTAATAGGATATTAGTTTGAGAAACTTCCCTAATGTATTGGGGGAAGGGGGTGGTGTAGCTTTGAGAGGGACTCCAGCATGCTGTGTGTGGGGAGGGGGATACAGTATTAAGAGAAATTGGTCTGAAAGTAGACAGTGGAAACTGTGTCTGTTTATTAGAATAAAAAGATTCTAATGTATCATCATTCCCAGTATTAATAGTATTTATTGCTATTTAGAAAATTCGCTGGGATTGGAACCTCTTAATAGTTTTAGTTGTTGCCCTGAAGGAACAAACTTACTAACCTTTCCCAAGGTCTTCTTGTGGTACTTTGGAATCAGTGCCCTAGGAAAATTTGGCAAAAGAGGGTTTAAAATCAGGTAAAGAAGGTTAAAACTGAATTTGTTAGTTTTTATTCTGACTACTTGGGATTTTTAAACCAGGGTTGCTTTCAAGGCTGACACCAGTCACATGTAGTAAATTGGGTTTCCAGAGGAGGAACCTGAGGTGCCTGTATCCTGGTAATGTTTTTGAGGGCATCCTTCGTTAAGTGGCCTTTCTTAGTTCTCCAAGCATTCTGTTTTCCTTCCTATAATCACATGGTTAGTAATACTGAAGTACTTGGCTACCCCTAACAAATAAAGATGGGGAGAACTCAGAAATGCTTATCAGAATCAGGAGACAGACTGCTTGCTCTCAGCAATGTTGCCTTTTAATGAATGACATGTTTATGCAATTTTAGTCTAAGTAATCTTCAGATTGAAAGGGTCTTACAGATTGGCTTTTGGCAAAGAGGACATATTTTTAGGTTGAAATGGAGTCTCACGTGAGTTTCTGTTTAAGGCTGAGGAAGAGGCTAAAGAAGCAGAAATGAGCAGGAAGGAGCTGGGACTTGACGGAGAAAATAACTTGAAAGCAGTCATTCAGGTAAACTTGGCAGGCTGTTTGTGAAGGCTGCTGCCATTTCTTCATGTCTGATTCCTGCAGTTAATATTTTCTTTGGAGTATATTTGTAATGTTGTGGGTGTTCTGTCTTTTTTAAGACATAATTCACGTATCACATATTCATCTTTTTAAAGTGTACACTTCAAAGGTTTTTTGTATATTCATCAAGTTGTACCACCATCTAATTCCAGAACATTTCATCACCCTAAAAAGAAACCCCATGTCCATTAACAGTCCATCCCTATTCTCCCTTCCCACCAGCCCCTGGCAACCACTAAGTACTTTTGTCTATGAATAGTCTCATATTTTGAAAGTTTGTGTTTTGATTCTCAAACAGAGCAGACAAAAGGATCGGCAGAAGGAAATGGACAATTTTCTGGCTCAGATGGAAGCAAAATACTGCAAATCTTCCAAACGAGGAGGGAAAAAAACAGCTCTCAAGAAAGAAAAGAAATAATGGAATTTTCTCTTCAAAAGTCATTAGGTGTTAGCTGATGGCATTGTAGGCAAAAGGTACAGTCAAGATCTGAAGACAAAAGTGAATTCAACCCTTGGAAAAAAAGTTGTCTTTCCTGACTAAATTATTTGGATTAAGTATATAATCAGTCAGTTAAACTGATCTTAGTATACCCTAGAAATCCTCTGACATTCTGTGAAGTCCTCCTATGAAGGAACTTGGTGGTGATCATTGAGGTGAGAGGAAGAGATTGGTATACTTCTGACAGCACTTGCTTCTGTGGATCTTCTGTACAAGGAACTTTAGAATGTGGGTCTGTCCATACTTCCCTTACCAGCTGTCATTGCCACACAAGAGTGAACTGCAGAGTACTCAGAGTGTTGTGGGTGTTTATTACAACAGGTATTCCACTTAGCAGGAATGCCTTCAGAACACTTGCTGGACATCTGTCTTCCAAATATTTGACAGTTTGCTTTTGGTCTTAATATTCTTAAATAGATCCTCTCTTCTATTTCTGTCTCTCTCTGTCTGTGTCACTCAACCAGGTTTTGTACTCTTTCCTTGAAGTATAGGAGAAATAGTTGTTCACACTACTTCAGGCAACTTTATAAGACTTAACATGATTAAACAAGTAAAACATGATTTAGTTTTAAATGTTCACTGGAATATTACTGCTAAATGTTCTTGGGCAGGTCACTGAGCTTGTCTGAACTTGTTTTCTCATCTATGAAAGGTTGAGGGAGTTTGGGTAAATGACTTCTTAGAGGCCTTCCTGACTCAACTCTAGTTTTGAAAGACAAGCCATCAGTGGTTTGTTTTCATGCACTCATGGAATTGATTTGCAAGAATAGTACAGAGATTTTGACTTACATGTAGTTGAATCGTATGTATTCATTGGAATATATGGAAAGATTTTAAGGACTGTTCAACTTAAAATCTCTGGCTTGTAGAGTAATATTTTCAATGCCATATGCATGAAATAAGCCTTCTGTTTTTTTACTGAGCTTTATATATCATAATTTATCAGATAAGGAAGCACATGACATGTTTTCAGTTTGTGGACTACACAGATTAAAAATATACTCTTTAATTGTATTAAAATATAATTTAATGCAGGTTGTTTGAAGCATCTGTCTTCATATGACAGCATTAGAACACTTTGATATAATACAAAAATTACCCCACCTTATGATCACTTGAATTTATCCCTCTGAAGATTAACAATAAGATCTAAAACTGGTATGATCGTTAAAGTTGAATGAAATTTAAATGAAATAAAGCCATAGTTCAAACTGTTGCTGCGTTCATTGGTGCACTCAGGAGAAGGTCCAGGGCAAAATCAGAAGAATGTCTAAGTTCTCTGCTTCTGCTCTTAGGCTATGTTCATACTGGAATAATCACCAGGTGTCTGAAATTTTAGGGAATTGCATCTTTCCGGCTCACTAATAGAGAGATTCTATGAATTTTTAAATTGACTTTTAGAGCTGAAGGAGAAAATCTGGCAAGTTGAGTTTAATATATGGGAAAAAATATGACCACTAAAGAAAAGAAGTATAACCTGGTACCAAGCAGTCATTGTGAGGTTGAGCTGTTCTATCTGAAAAAAGTAATATGGATTACGGTTTATTACCTATGTTACTCTACACCAGTGTTTAACATTGACATTTTTAAGCTACTCACCCCTTCTGTATCTATCTGTGGGGCTGGACATCTAAAGAGAAAGCTTTAGGAATGACATCTGTTTAATGAGTTGTTCAGATTTTTGATAGCCCTGTCTGCTAAAAATGACCTAAAACTGAGTACAACTCTCCAGAAATTGATATAAGCAGAAGTATTTCAAAGGCAGTGATGACTTAATGTTATCAATAATTTGCTGCTTTTGTGTATGTATAGTCTTATAGAATCCTATAATAATTGAACTGTTCATTGTTAACAGAAAACGAGCAGTGATTTGGGAGTAATTATTCCTTTGTTATATCTTTTGGTACAAACTTTACTGTCTGTTGGAATAGTTCAGCTTAATGCTGAAAGAAGACAGTAACTGGAAACAGAAACAGTACCCATGTAATCTTTGGTGGATACTCTTCTTAGCAATTGTACCAAAATAACTCTCCATGAAGATAGTTTCAAGCTGTCCTTCCATACAAACTGTGCATCACGCGAACACGGGCTTATGAAATCTCCCCATGTGTTTGCTGCAGCCTGAAGCAGGTTCTTCTCATTTGCCCTATGGCCCCTGCCTGGTTCTAGAGACTGGCCCACTTCTGTTTTGAGACTTTGTAGACCCATGTGGTTGAGGACCTGTAAGATAAAGAGGACATTGTAGAGTGACACATTAGTAGATACTAGTATTTGGTAACGTCAGATTCATTCTGAGGGCTCTTTTTTTGCTCCAATAACCAGGAGAACTTTAAATTTGGAGACTGGGAATGAATAGTAAAGTATATATTTGCCAAGGCAACATAAACCTTGCATATTTAGGGAAAAATATCTACATTAAGATATGAAAGCATAACCTAAGTTTTAGAGAAGTTTTCACTAATTGATAAAGAATAAAATGTTTCACTTAACTAAATTTTACACTAGTTACACCTGACCATGAGCATGGCTGAATTTAATATCTCAGAGGCAGGATTGCTTTTCTATCAAGACGGATCCAGGAAAAGAATCCATGGAAAGCATTCAAAGACTACCATACTGCCACTAAGAACTGAACGAAGAGAATTCACTTGGACTGCAGAGACCGTTTGGGGCAGATTACTTTTTAATGTACTTGCTGATTTATTAACAGGAAACATACTAACTGCCCCACTTCTAAATTTCACCTATAACATTATGAAAATGAACTTGATGATTATAAGAAGACTATTATAGGAATAGTTAAGACATTCTTAAATTTTCTCCCATACCTCAAGGGAAAATAGAAGCCACACAATATAATGTAGAAACCACAAAGTAAATGGGATAGAATCAAACTCGACATATCTTGCCATTTTAGAATTGTTTTGTCTTATTGGCCTTGAAGGTTAACCAACCAAAGCAGTTTATTCTATCAAAATATGGATATTGCCTACATGACATTAATGCAGTGTTTGAATGTTATGAAAGTAATTTATTTGGCTGGATTTTTTTTAGATTAAAGAAAAAGTACTGTTTACCTTGCCAAAGTGGGGAGAGGTTAATTTACATACTTTAATGAAAACAGAAATCTGGAACTTTTTGGTTCTGAACAGTAGAGCTCTCCTCAATCTTTTTATTATATCCCGTCTTCCAAAGTGAATTTTAGGTGACTTGCAAAGATGTAGGAAAATGCAATATAAAAGCCAAAGGAAAGGAAAATGAGCATGGAATTTAAAAAAAGACAAAGGCAGGGTCCTAACAGAGCCACGTAGTGGTAGAACATCAGTCTTGGCCCCACCTGTCCCTGCAGATGCCCTCCCAGGTCGGGCCTGATGAGGATACTCAGCCGTGCATGAATGATACTGCGTGTCCAGCTGAAAAAGAAGAGACTCTTATTATAATGCTGTGTCTCCCAAAAGGTAATATGTTAGTAGATTTATAGGGAAAACTTTCAAATTGGACAACGTAAATGGCATTTTCCACTAATCTGAGGGACAAGTTGGCTGAGTGCACCGTCTTACATTCCAAGGGAAAAATCCCAAGCCAGAGGCCCGCAGAGCCATTTATTAACATGTAAAAATTGTAAGTTCTACAGCTTTATTAATGTGCCTTTAAGAAAATCTTAGCATTTATAAACAATCTGTATGGCTTCATATTCCTAAATATAATTGGCTGCCAGGGGAATTTAATACAATTTCTGTTGCCTGCTGACTGTTTAAAACAATGAACAGCATTTTCAGCTGAATTGAAACATCCATGACTTCTGTACTTGAAATATAATAATATGAAACATTTCAGAATTAAAGATTTTAAGATCTAGAATATTAAGATGTGCAATAGCAAAAAATAAAAGCTATCCATGCCATCTCACTGGCACTTCTGAAAAAAAAAAATAGCCCTCAGCTCCATGTCAGAGCATTACAATCAAGAGATTTCAGGAATTTTTTTTTCTGTTTGAAGCCATATGTTTGGATTAGGGGTCAGCAAATTTATTCATAGAGGGCCAGATAGTAAGTATTCTAGACTTTGTGGTACACAGTGCTGCTGTTGGAACTACTCAGCTCTACAGTTGTACTGGGAAAGCAGCCAGAGATAGTACATGAATGAGCATGATGATTCTGCCCTAAAAATTATTTTTTAATAAAAGCAAGTAGTAAGCCAAATGTTCCATGAGTGCTGACTCCCATTCTGGGTAAGACCACCAAGGAGCAGAGTGCTCACCTGGCAGTGCCAGGCCCAGGACTCAGATCTAGTGCCTTTAGTTACACTGAGCTGCTAGCTCATACCCCTTTTCATGACAGCAAACTGAGAAAGAAATGGCTAAGGTAAGAAATTTTTACTTGTTCTAAAACTATAAAAATAAAGAAACTTGAACTTTTTCATGTGTTCACCTTTACTCCTAAGGCAACCAAAAGTTAAATGTTTGATATGAGAGAATCTAGACATAGAATATAATCAACAGACACTGCTTAACAAATGTTCTGGGTCAAATTATGAGAAGACACATTTAATAAAGGTTCTCAAACTTTCTAGGGTTCACATTGAGTAAGAATCAGAAGTGCTCATGTTTCCCTTTTGCCTGTGTTTTGAGTGACTCACCCTAGATCAAGCCTCCTAAGGTCTACTGGGGTAAATGGTGTCCCCCCAAAGTTTATATCCACCTGGGACCTGTGAATGTGTCTTTATGTGGAAATAGTATCTATGCCCATAGAATCAAGTTAGGATGAGGTCTGACTGGATTCGGGTGGGCCCTAAATCCAATGACTGGTATCTTTATAAGAGGGAAAATTGGAAGAAGGCTATGTGAAGACAAATCGGAGTGATGCAGCTACAAGCCAAGGAACACCAAGGATTGCTGGCAACCACCAAAGCTAGGAAGAGGCAAGAAAAGACTTTCCTAGAGTCTGAAGAGGGAATATGGCTCTGCTGACACCTTGATTTTGGACTTCAGGCTCTGGAACAGAATAAATTTCTATTGCCACCTAGTTTGTGATAATCTGTTACAGCAGCTCTAGGAAACTAATACAGTGTCCCATTCATTCATTCTCCCTCTAGTGGAGGAAAGATTGTATGCTTCAATGTAGAGCCGAAAGATGATGCTTCAGGCTCTAACAGTTCAAGGGTTATAAGTTGGGATAAGAGGGCTGCAAACACCACTATCCTGGAAACATAGGTTGTCTGGTCCCAGTCACTTCCCCAAGCTCAGCAAGCCCTCTTACCACAAAGCAGATGAGGGGTCGAGCCAGCGTACCACTGGGCAAGGTCAGGGCATAACCGCCAGTCTCCCAACAAGGTTTTTCTAGTACTAGCTTAAAAGTAAAGGAGCTAATGTACACGGAATGATGAGGCACTGTTAGGCATCTTAAACAACTAAAAAAAATTCGTAAGTCCCATGTTGCCCATCTACCAGTCCACATCGTTATCTGACAGCACTATTGGTATAAACTCCATGAGAGCAGCATTAGAGAATGAAGTTGTGCTGACCAAATATGCACTAAGGTTTAATTTTTTCTTTTTCTTTTTTTTTTTTTTTGCTTATTCTCAGAAATAACCAAACTTTAATTTTTTCAGGTTTTGTAATTCATACATAAGGCATTTGTGTTTGTGTGTTACACGCTGCTGAGTTGGCTGACTCCTGACCCTGTGAATGGTGTCTGCAATGTCCTGTCCTCAGCAGCCCTGCTCAGCTCCTGTAGACACATGCCTATGGCTTCTGTTATGGAGTCAACTCATCTCGTATTTGGTTTTCCTCTTTTCCTGCTGTCTTCTACTTTTCCCCAGCATTATTGTCTTTTCCAAAGAACCCTGCCTTCTCATGATGTGCCTGAAGGAGGACAGCTTCAGTTTTGTCATTTTGGCCTCTAGTGATGTTTCAGGCCTCATTAGCATTTTATCATACTTTATTATACAAGTTAAAAGACTGAGTGGCAAGAGTCCAGTTAGAACTTCAACAAAATGTTCTTAAAACACTATTTTCCTTGTTAGAACCTCAACTTTTATGCTTTGAGTTGATTGAGCCACTGAGTCTTAATAAGTCTGCCAAACTAGTGTTTTTTTCCTTTTCCCCAACTATCAAGACCGTAGAGGAAACGTCACTACCAAAAATGACTGAGTTGTGTTGGGCCTGGAGAAAAAATCAGGTAAAAGGAGCCTCTCCTGGGGCTGCTGATGATTAGGCTCGTCCACCACTGCACTTCGAGCACGATTAGCATCACCGTGGGTTTTCTGTGGCAGAGACAAAATTACAGAAACAGTTATAACAATTTGCTATGTGTGCCCTACATGAACCTTACCAAGCCAAGCACCTCCAGTTCCATTGCCATTGAGTAGAATTCAGTATTGCTTTAGACAAAATAATAGTATAAATTATAAGGCCAGAGTATAGGTCCTACAGAATTACCGTCCATGCGGTTTTATAAGCACATGGAAAGGCAACAGGGAACAGACATACCGTTTGCCTTTGTGGCCCCACGGTGCTCAGGTGTTCCACTTCGGCTGTGCCAATAGGTGGCAGCAGATTATTTCGGCTCAGGGGCATTGGTGAGGGAGACGAGAGGGAGTCAGCCACCACTTGGCTGCAGATCAAGTAGTGAACACCAAGACATGAAAGCATAAAGTTAGAACAGCACAAGCAAACATCAGGATAAATTAAACATGAATTTAATGTCATACACAGAAAACTTTAACCTGTTTTAAGTTTTTAAGAGATCTCAATGAAAGGACTGTGGGTTTTTTCGTAGTATTTTATGATTTTTCTTGAAACTATCCTGAACACAGCAGAAGTTGAGCCTTTCTCTTACAGAAAATGAATAAAAGTTTGCTCTGCTTTAGCTGGTGTGACTCAGTGGATTGAGTGCCGGCTTGTGAACCGAAAGGTCATCAGTTCTATTCCGTCAGGGCACATGGCTGGGTTGTGGGCTGGGTCCCCAGTCAGGGGCATGCAAGAGGCAACCAATCCATGTATCTCTTGCATGTCAATGTTTCTCTTCCTCTCTTCCTTCCCCTCTAAATAAATAAAATCTGTAAAAAAAAAAAAAAAAAAAAAAAAAACTTTTCCCCCCTATCTGATGTTGCACTTCTCTACCAATAATGGATTTGTAATTTCACATCTGATGGAATTCACTGTTCTGATTGTCCTTTTCACTAAGAACTATAATTCCCAGGAAAGGTCCTACACTCCCATTTTCTTCCATGGAGTTTGGAGCAGTTGGCTGTGTTACTCATATCCAAGACAAGAACTGAAACTGAGTGATACTTTCATGTCCATGAAAAAACAAAGCAACTTCTTTTTTCACTTTGAAAAAATGCACTGTCAGAAGGGATGAGAGATTAATTATGCATCAAGACCACTCACTCCTAAATGAATGAATCTATAGCTATATCAGCATGGAGACAGCCTCAGCAACATAATAAAATAGTGAGCAGGTGAGGTGAACCCCGGTGTCCTGACAAAGATTTTTGGTGGTTTTGGACATCTCTTTTAGTGTGTGTTGGGATAAATTATAATGAGAAATTGAAAAATAAAAATCAAGAAAGAACATGTTGGGAGACAAGTATAGTGATGTGCTTAATTTAGAAGCTGGATTCAAAACAGTTATGACATTATTTCATACCCTTGATCATAATCCTAGAAATCAACCATCCTACATTTTATGAATTAACTAAATAATTGAAAAATTGGTGGGTTTTTTTGCACAGTGAGGCTCAGTGTATAGCAAATGAAGGGTGAGAAAAGGGGGGAGGATATGTGTAGTGTTATTTCCTAAGAAGTGCTGAGGGGTATTTTTCCTGGAATATAAATGATAAGCAATGACTTCTCTAAGGTTTACGAACTTTTCATTGTCAGTGGAATAAGCAGTTCCCAGTAGTACAGAAAACATAAAAGAGAATTAACTATTATTGGGGGATGAACTTCACTGAACATGTTCCCACTAGGGAAAATGATAAAATACATATCATTTGTATTTTATTTGTATAAAATACCTTTTTGTATTTTGTATACAAAAGGTATATTTGTATACAAAAGGTATATTTGATAAAATACCTTTTATTTCTTTGGTAAGTGTCACTGAAGTATTTTAGCCAACATTTTATTTGTAGAAATAGAAATCTTCAGCTAAATCAACAAAAAGATCCAGTATTTGTGTTCACATTTAAACCAATTTTTTTTCTGTAGTGGATGGATTTGAACCAGTGTGCAATCCATCATAAGAATACTGATTAGTTTCTAGACATGTATTTCAATATTATATTTAAATTAATTACATAAAATTCTTCATGAGTTTTACCACAATTTCCAGAAATTCTGCTTTTGAAACCTACACTCGGGATCCTCTGAGGATTTCTTCCACAGGTCTTGGTGTTCCAGCTCGGGAATGGCTTGTGCTGATGGGATGCAGGGTTCGTGGTGGGGGATTGCGCCTCCTGGCGGACTGCACTGTATATGACAGAGATGATGTACAAAGCTCTAGGGCTCGATTTGACCAATTTCGGGTGGAAGGGGTGGTACTGGACCCAGGCCTCATAAGTAGCTTGTCATCGAGATCTCTAGTGGCCAAAGAAACCCACAGTGAAATTGAGATTGCTTTGTACTGGGAGACATGACTCAAAGGGTGAAAAACAGACTATAAAACATTCAAGGGAGAAAAATGCAAAAGTAAAAACCTAGTTTTTGGAAGTTACATTATCTAGCTCAGGCATGAGAATGTGTTCTTAAAAGAAGGGCATCGTTTCAGTCGTACACAGAATGGAGGTTTGGGAAATAAAGTTCTTATTCACCTGCTATCACAGTCACTTCCTTCAGCTACCAGTGAGGGCTAACCTGAAGGGTACCTCCTCTGAAGTGCTTCCTGAAAGTGTACCTCGGGGACTGATTCCTATCATATTTTCAAGGCATTCTTTGGTGCTGAAAAATGTCAGTGAAAAGACTTAGTTGAAAGGCAAATACTGCTGCTTGGGAGCAGTGTGACTACCCCTGCAGACATTAAAATGTTGAGCTAATTGGAATTTGCAGGGGGAGGGGTTTGTGTTCCTCGGAAATCTGGGAGCAGGCAAAAGATCCAGAGCCTTGTGCTGCCAAGGGCAGTAGGACCACAGTAGATTCTCGTTTGCATAAGCAACTGTGAAGTAGAACACTGATGTAAGTACTCTGATAAATAAAATACTTTGCCCAAACATTTCAGTAGCATAAACTCAGCCCTATAGATTCAGGTTTTTTGTTTTTCAGGCAGGTGAGAGGATGTTTGGCTCTATTGTAAGGCACAATGAAATGAAGGCAAAGTGAAACAACGAAGCTCTGCCACTTGCTCTTTGGCTTTCAGCAAATTCCTCAAACTTTCAGGCCACATTGACGTCCTCTAGTGCAAAACATGCTTCGGTGTTGGGAGGCCTTGGAAGGGAAAGTACCCATCAAGGAATAGGACTATGCCTCGAGCATCACAGGAGACGTTCTGGTCTTCCTGCTTCCCTGACCATTTGTAGGCACTTTCTTTACATGCCCTGCTTCCATAACTCTGAATTTGATTATCACCTCTAGGCAGGTGACTTCTATATCAACTGCCAAATATGACCTCTTGTGTATTTTCCCACAATGTGGCCCATCATTGTAAACTCAACACACCCCAAACCAGACTTACCTTCCCAAACAAGCTTCCCTTGAGTTCGAAATTCAAGAGTTGACTGTGATTCTTCTATTTTTATAGAATTTGATTTCTTTTGTAATTCCTACTATATTTCATTTCTTTCTCATCCTTTGCTACAACTTGAGTGCAGACAGACCATTAGTGGCACATGTTTGAACTCCAGCATTAGATTCCTAACCTACATTTCCTACATTTCAATCTAATATATGTGCTACTGTTGTGAAATCTTTCAAATTCCTGATCTAAATATATGTACTCCCCAACTGAAGCTCATACATTGCTGGTTAGGAATATAAAATGGTACAATTACTTTGGAAAATTGTATGGCAGTTTCATTTCTAGATACTAACCCAAGAAAAATGAGAACATACATAGGTCCACAAAAAAGACTTGTGCAGGAATATTTATAGTGTTTTTACATATCACAGCCCCAACCTGGAAACAGCCCAAGTGTTCACTAACAGAAGAATGGATTAAGAAAGTGTATACTCTTAGAATAGAATACTGCTTGGCAATAAAGACAGTAATGTGCAATAATATGGAGGGATCCCAAAAACATGGCACTCAGCATCCCCATAGAATAGAATACTGCAATAAAAAGTCCAGAAGATCATCAATAATCTTCGGCCAGAAGCATTCAAGTTCTGACCTGTCTCCTACTGTAGCAGAAATGATCTTTCTGTTCTAAGTACTGTATTTTACCATCTCCAAATCTTCTCCCATATAATTTCTCCTACCTAGAATAGTTTTACTGCTTTTCTCTGCTTTCCAAATTCCCATCTTTCAAGGACAAGTTCAAAATCTACACTTATCTGCCAAATGTCTTCCTTCTTTGGGGCTATGATAGCACTCACTCTGGGTACCACACACTTGGCACTCAGTCACAAAAATGCCCTATTTTGTTAGGTCTCTCTCACTCATGTGTGTCTTCTCTTTCTAATTATCTCGTCCTTGATGGTGGTGACCATTTCCCTTCGATGTTTTTACTCCCAAGGTGTCTGATTGCTTGGTAGCAATACATACATGTTGATTGATTGACTTTCCTTTGATTTCTCAGTGATCTACTTAAACTGTAGATTATTAGAATTTTATACTCCTTACAGGATTTTGTCCATCAGGGAGAGATTTCTTGGCTGTAGAGGCATTCCATGAACCAGGAGACCGTTCACATTTGGCTGATGACCACTTGCTGCTTGACAGAGACTCATCTACACGTTAAAAGAAGATGTTGCTCATTACCGGTTGGTGAAGACACCTGCTTAGTTTCCCAACTCTGCCAAAAGTTATTATTTCCAAATTAGGTCATGTATACATTTTTGTCTTGTGCCTTAACTTTTGTAATGTCTTGGCCAATAGCCTAGCTGTGCCCCAAGTTCACTGTCAAGATGGCAGGGTCATAGTCCTTTCCTAAATGACAGCAAGTGGGAGAAGCCTGACCAACTTAAATGAAAGCACCTAGCAGCCACTGTCATGGGGGATAGAGAGCCTTTGTTATTATTGTGAGAAAAGAAAATACAAATATGGAACAAAATTTTAAAAATAAGGGTAAACTCTAATGTGATCTCTACCACCATCACACAGTCTTACACTCAACATGAACTAATTCTTCCTCCTTCATGACTCCCGGAGTAGTCACCTGTCAATGAGAACTGAAATCCTGAAGACTGTTTATTAGAAGGATTTAATCTAAGCTGGACTGACATTGGGACCTCAGAGTCCTGTTTCTTTGCTCTCAGGTCATTGGTTTGGTCATTTCCTTTGCCATTCACTTTCCTCCCATTTTCTCTCAACAATGTGTGGATTAACACTTCTATCTTTATTTCATTAGCCAGAACCATTCAAGTTAACGGAGCAGGACTTAGGTTTCCTAAACCATAGCCAAACCAGTTCTATATGTAGAAGTGTTTTATTACTATCCAAGGAACATTAGTTCACCTGGTTCATCCTTTGATGTGATAAGGTATCAATTGAGCCTTGCTGGTTTTATTTTTAAGTAACACTTTTCTAAACCCAGCTGTACAATATCTGCTCAGTATACCAGCAAAGCAAATACTAGAGCTGGTAGTAAAATCCAGGGTTAATGAGCTTGGCCTAAGCGTTAGACTCCTTTTCTCTTTTCTTTTTTCCCTCCCCACTACTCCCTCCTTCCCCCAACTCTTTTGCTACAGGCAACACTGGAAAATTATCATGTAGTAACTGCTACTGCATAATCGTTACACAGGGATGAGACCAGGCTCCTCGGCAGGCTCATCAACCTTCTGCAAAACATGGCCATACTTATATTTGTCCATAGACTTAATTGAGACCAATTCTCTCTGGTTTGCCTTTTACAGCTGTGTTGAGTACTAGACACCAAAAAGCAAAAAATTAAAAATATTAAAAACAAAAACCAGGTAGGCAATGACAAAAAAAGGGAAGGGATTCAAAAGATATTCAAAGGACAGAATGTTAAGGCCTTAAAATATCTGATACCTGGTCCCTGTTTTCATCATATTCTTCATTCTTCCCAGAACAGTTAGGCTGACCATGTAGTTGCTTCTAGATTACACAGTTAATACATACCTTTTCAAATAGCTGACTGAGAATAACTTAACCCTAATCTGCTATTAACTTTTCAAACAAATTGAATTTGTTGATACATAGAATCACTGGATTATAGTGATAAACACATAACTACTGAAAAAAATGAGTCATAAATAATACATTTAATACAGATAATTCAGAGCAAACTTTTGGCAAGAATAATCTGAGTCTCTACAGTGTATTCCTCTGGGGGCTTACCAGATTTGAGGTCATCGACAGCACCTTAGACTGTGGCACGCGAGGTAAGACCAAAGGTTGTGGTTCACTTAGCACACAGGGGCTTTCTGAAGCTGATCTGGTGATTGCAACATTACTCTCATCATCTGAGCAAAAAAACAGAATATTATCTGTGGATATCTCCAGACCCACTGCAACAGTACTATGAAAAAAAAATCTTCCCTGAGAATTCATTCTCAATCTAGGTTTCACTCATCTTTGTAGCCCAATTTCTTACCACCTGCATGGTTCCAAAAAAAATCCTCAAACAAAGAATTCAATTTAAGGAAGTTTCCCAGGCTTCAATGTCTATTGGTACCTGGCTGAAGGAAAAGCAAATACAGTGGCACCTCGGTACTCATAGTTAATTAATTCTGGAACTTGTGACGAGCACCAAAACCCACAAGTACCAAACAATGAAGCATTTTCTCTTGCGAGGTGGCGTTGCCACTCATGCAAATTCTGGCAAGTGCAATGAGTCCTGAGCAAGCAGCCAAGTGCTGAAACTTTTTGTCATCAAAATGTGACAAGTATAGGGTTTGAGGAGTTCTGAAGCCAACAAGTACTGAGGTATAAGTCTCGAGAGCAAAAGAAGAAAAGAAAAGAAAATCTCTAGAGCAAAGCTGTGCAACAGATATTTGCCATTGGTGGGAACGTTCTACATAGGCACTGTCTAACACAGTGGTCTCTAACCACAGGTAGCAATGGAGAACTTAACATCTGGTTAGTTGGAGGAACAGAATTTTAAATCTAATTTTAATTAAAATTTAGCCACATGTGACTAGTGACTACTAACACTAGGGAAACCTTCACCCCATTAATCCAGGCCTCAAAGAATTTCCACACATAAAGCTACAAGATTAAAACTCACTGTTAAAAATCACAACTCACAAGGACACAAAACAACTTGAGAAAAAGCAAGCAAAAACAGCATAATCAGGTCAGCAAAGACTTAAGAAATTGAAATAATCAAGTTCAAAATGTAAAAGAAGTGAAGCAATTGAAAAAATATGAGTAAAGAGTAAGACATAAAAATAACCAAGCAGATTTGTAAAATAAAATGAAATTACGAGAACTAAAATTACTAAAAAACAAACAAAAAAACCTTCAGCAGAGACAATAGCAGATCAGATCCTGCTGAAGACAGACTTAGTGAACTAGAAGAAGAAAACTTAAAGAAATCCTGAATTCAGTCCAAAGCAAAGGAGGTGGAAACTATGAACTGTACACTGAGGGACAAATTTTACTGTATGTAAATTATACCTCAACTTAAAAAATGAAGATGCAAAACCACAATGAAACACCTTTTTATATATCAACAGAAAATTAAAGTTGATCAAAAACTATTGATAAGATTGTGAGCACAGGAACTCACATACTCTTGGTGGATATGCGTAACTGGTACTATCACTTTGGACAATTTGGTGATATCTAGTGAAGTTGAAGATGCATTCCTATATGAGCCAGCAGCATCCTTGGTATATACCCTAGAGGAGCTCTTGCACATACACCAGGAGGAATGTTCAAGAATGTTCATAGCTTCATCACATAATTGTAAAACACTGGATTTGGTGGGTTTTAGTACTTTTCACCATCAAATTTGGCTCAGAAACTGAATTCAAGATGAGAGATTATGTTTCTGAGTAAAACTAATATCAACTCTTGGTGGTCATTGGTTCTAAATCACACCCATGATCATTCTGTTTACTACTGTTTCATTCTGAGGAGGTAGGGCTGTCCTCAACAAACACATCCAGTGAAGCTTGTTTCCCCATTAGCAAATCAGGCTTAAAATAATTTTAAAATAAATAATAAATATTCTTCCACAATTTAGATTTTAATACTGGCTTGACTGAAAGTTAAAATGATGGTAAAAATACCAAGTTATAAAAATGAACAAATAGTCACATTTACTCAGTTTTATACACTTTTGGTTTAGAGTTGACACCTTCAAATATGACAAATTGCCATGTGGCCCTACTGTACATATGACTGGCATGCAGTTTGGCTTTTCTTTCTCATAGAAAGGCAGAGAAAACAATTCTCCCATAGTAGGGATAGGTTTGTAGCAGTATCTGCAGGTTAGCCCTAACAAAAACTAACCAACTGGTCCACACCAAAGCCAAAAATGCAAGTATTCTCTTTCCATATGGTATTTTTTAAACTAATGATAATAGCCAACATTTATTGCACTCATAAATATTACAGGAACTGCTCTATGAATTTCACATAACTCATTTATTTCTCAAATGACCATAGGAGGTAAATATTAGTATTATACTTGTTTTATAGGTAAATGGAGGCACAGCAAGGTTAAGCATCTTATATAAGACATGAAGTTAGCATCAGAGCCCGTGGTTGAACACAGGTTGTCTGGTAACTGTGCTTGTAACCTTTATGCCACATGGCTTCTCATGTGGCTAACATTTTAGAACAGGGGCTGGAAAACTATGGCCCATGGGCTAAATAGGACCCAATACCTGTTTTAAAAAAATCGTACTGTAGCAAAATATCTGTAACATAAAATTTAATATTTTAACCATTTTAAAGTGTGCAGTTCATGGCATTAAGTACATGCACTGTGTTGTATAACCATCACCACTAATTCCATGCCTTTTTTCACTCCAAAGGAAAACCTCATGCCTTTTACCATCCCCTATTTTTGTAAACAAAGTTGTAAGAGTAGTTCGCTTATTCTAATTGTATAGTACTCCATTGTATGAATATATCACATTCTACTGCTGAGGGACATTTGGGTAGTTTTCCAATAGAAACTATCCAAAATGAAATACACAGAGGAAAAAAGTCAAAAAGTATCTGGGGGATCAGTGATCAAAATATACATGAGTAACCAGAGTCCTGGGGGATGGTGAGGTGGGGGGCAGGGCAGACAAAATATCTGAAGGCATAATGGCTAAAAACCTTCCACAAAACAGTAAACCCACAGATCCTGATAGCTCAACAAACTCCAAGCAGAAATAACATGAAGAAAATTACATCAAGGCACAGCATAATCAGATTGCTCAAAGCCAATGATAAAAAGAAAATCTTAAAAGCAACCAGAGGAAAAAGAGACGCGTATACAGGAACAAAGAAAAGGATGACATCAGATTTCTTGTCACAAACAATGCAAATGAGAAGACAGGGGAACAACATTTTTAAAGTACTGAGAGAAAAACTGTCCACCTAAAATTTCATTCCCTGTAAAATTGTCTTGAAAAATATGAAAGCAAAATAAATTTTCATATCTACAAGTGAAAGAATTCATCACTAACAGACACACATACAAGGAATGTTAAGAGGATATCCTTCAGGTTGGAAAAATTAAAACAATTTTTTACTGAAATAAAATTCACATAACAAAATTCACTATTTTTAACCATTTTACAGTATACAAGTAAGTGGGGTCTTTAACTTATACTCACAATGTGTGCAAATACCACCACTATCTAATTCAGAAAGCTTCCATCACTCCAAAAGAAAGCCCATGTTTCCCAATCCCTCTTCCTCCATCCCTTGGCAACCACTAAACTACTTTCTGTCTCTGCGGACCTGCCTGTTCTGGACATTTCATCCATCTGAATGGGATCATGCAATAACACAATATATGGCCCTTTGAGTCTGGCTGCTTTCACTTAACATAATTTATATAGATTCATGCTGTAGCAAGCATATTACTTAATTCCTTTCTATGGATGAGTAATACTCCACTGCATGGTGTATTAGTTACTCAGGCTGCCACAACAAAACACCACGGACTGGATGGCTTAAACAACAGAAATTCATTTTCTCACAGTTATGGACGCTAGCAGTCCAAGATCAAGGTGTTGTCAGGGTTGGTTTGTGGTGAGACCTCTCTTCCTGGCTTGTAGGCAGCTGCCTTTTGGCTGTGTCCTTTTGTTCCGTCTTTTTCGTGCATGCATAGAAAGAGTACTGATGTGTCTTCCTCCTCTTATAAGGATACCAACCTGATAGGATTAGGGCCCCATTCTTAATTACCACCCCAAAGGCCCTAGGTCCTTCACATTCATGTGTGAAACACATTCACATTGGCAGTAAGGGCTTAACCATATGAATTTTTTAAAAGATTGTATTTATTTATTTTTAGAGAGTGGAAAGGAAGGAGAAAGAGAAGGAGAGAAACATCAATGTGTGGTTGCATCTCACGCACCCTGCACCGGGGAACCTGGTCTGCAAACCAGGCCTGTGCCCTGACTGGGAATTGAACTGGCGACCCTTTGGTTAGTAGGCTGGCACTCAATCCACTAAACCACACCAGCCAGGGTCAACATACGAATTTTGAGGAGGACACAATTCAGCCCATAATGCATGATTCACCAAATTTTCTTTATCCATTCATCAGTTGGTAGACATTTGGATTTGTTTCCCTTTTTGATCATTATGAATAATGCTGCTATGAACATTCATGCACAGGCTTTTTGTGGGTGTTTTCAATTCTTTCAGTTATATACCTTTGAGTGGAATTGCTGTGTCAAATAGTAATTTATATTTAACCTTTTGAGGACCTGCCAAACTGTTTTCAATGCAGCAATGGCTACGCCACTTTATATATTCACTAGCAGTGTGTGAAGTTTCCAATAATCGCCGCATTCTCACCAACACTTGTACTACCCTTTAAAAATATGTATATCCATCCATCTTAGCAGATATAACATGGTATCTGATTGTGGTTTGGTTTTGATTGGCATTTCCCTAATGAATAATGATCTTGAACATCTTTTCATGTACTTATTGGTCATGTACTTATATCTTCTTTGGAGAAATGTCTATTCAAGTTATTTGCCCATTTTTTTAATTGGGTTGTTTGTCCTTTTGTTGTTGAATTGTAGTTATTTATATATTGTGGCTGCTAGATTCTTATGAGTTGTATAATTTGTGCTTATTTGCTCCCATTCCGTGGGTGATTTTCTCACTTTTTTTGATAATGTCTTTGATACAAAAAGTTTATTATTCTGATGAAATCCAATTTATCTATTTTTTTCATCATTTGTGGACTTGGTGTCATATCTAAGAATCCACTGCCAAACCAAGCAATAAACCCACAGATGCAAATAGCTCAACAAACTCTAAGCAGAAGCAACATGAAGAAAATTACAAGACATAAGCTCATGCTAATCATGAAGATATACTCTAATGTTTTCTTCTCAGAGTTATATAGTTGTAGTTCTTAAATGTGTGTCTTTTTTCCATTTTTAGTTGATATGTTGTATATGGTGTCAAGTAAGGTCCCAACTTCATTCTTTTCCATGTGGCTATCTAGTTGTTCCTATACCATTTATTGAGGAAACTATTCTTTTCCCCATTGAATGATCTTCACACTCTTGCTGAAAATCAATTGGTCATAGATGTGTGGGTTTATTTCTGGACTTTTGAATGTGTCCTATGCCAGTATCACACTGTTTCAATTATTGTAGCTTTGTGTTAAGTTTTAAAATCAGGAAGTGTGAATCCTCCATCTTTGTTCTTTTTCAATATTGTTTTGTATATTCAGGGTACCTTGCATTTCCATATGAATTTCAGGATGAGCTTGTCCATTTCTGCAAAAAAAGGCAGTTAGAATTTTGATAAGAATTGTACTCAACTTGTAGATCTATTTTGGGGGTGTTGCCAGCTTAAATGATATTAAATCTTTCATCCACAAACACAGCCATCTTTCCATTTCTTTAGGTCTTCTCTAATTTATTTTAATAATGTTTGTAGTTTTCAATGTCTGTCTTTGCACTATCTTTGTTAAGTTTATTCCTAAGTGTTTTATTCTTCTTGATGCTATTATAAATGAATTGTTTTCTTAATTTCCCTTTCAATTGTTCATTGACAGAGGCTCGAAGAAATTTGAGAGGCATGATGGAGAAGGCATAAATTGCCTTGAACAGATTTAGTAGAAATCTGGATTTGGAGGATGCTGTAGGGGATGGCTCCAAAGGAAATGAGGAACATTTTATTAGAACGTGGAGGAAGGGAGGTGTTTGCTATTTGGTGGCAGAAAGGTTAGTGAAATGGTCTCCTGTGGTAATGTGAAAATCTGAACTTGTAAGTGATGATCTTGGTTATATAGCTAAAGAGATTTCCAGTCAAAGTGTTGAGGGTGAGGTCTGATTTTTTTCTTGCTGCTTATAATAAAACATAAGATGAGAGTGATAAATTGAGGGAAAAACTATTAAACATAAGAAAACTGAGACCTGATGAATTTGGAAATTCTCAGTCTCTCTAGATGGCAAAAGATTCTAAATGAAAGAAGGCTGTCAGACCTCTGAAATTCTACTGGTAGGAATCAGCCTGGTAAACCTACACCAGCTGCAAACATGTGCTACCTTTCATGAGAAAGGAAAGATGACTCAGAGGGTGAAACCAAGAGCCCAGACAGTGGAGCGGAGAGCTGAGAGGATTATTTCCAGGCCTTGAAACTTAATGCAGGAACTCCCAATATTTTCCCAATTGGATTTCAGAATTTCACATGGATCCCTTTCTACTCTCCATCCCTCCTCCCCTGCCTTTTTAACTGGAATGTCTATAACTGTTATCCTTTCTCTGGCCCACTATTATATGCTGGATGTGGAGTCAGATTAACTTGTCTCTAGGAGTGAAATGGTTAGATTACATAGTTAGATGTTTACATACCTGTGTATATAACCTTTAGTTTCACAGGTCTGTGGCTGGAAATGAATTGTGCCCCAATAACTTACTTAATGTATCACATCCAAGAACTTCATTCATAGAAGGACCTGATTTAGATGATAAGATGGACTTCTGATTTAGGATGAATCTCTAGGGAACCTCAGAAGGGAGATGAATGTGTTTTGCATGTGGGAGCACATGAATCATTGGGGACTGGTGGGAGGATTGTAGTGGACAGACTCCAAGGTGGCTCCCCTATGATGCTCACCTCTTGGTGTTCACACCTTTGTGTAATCCCTCTCTTTGAATGTGGGCAGACGGGCAGGACCTGTGATGTTTTTCAGAACAATAGGTGATGGTAAAAGTGAAGGGATGTCACTCCCATGATTATGTTATGTTAAATAAGCTTCTGTCTTGCTAGCACATGAGTTCTCAGTCTTGCCAGTTTTGAAGAAGAAAACTGCCATGACTTCTATATCTGTAAGAAACTGAAACTTTCCAAGAACACACAAAAGGGGAAGTATCCTTTTCTACTGTACTTGAGCCTCTACATGAGAACCCAGCCCTGGCCAACACCTTGATTGCAGCCTTTTAAGATCCCAAGTAGAGGACTAGCCAAGCCATTCCTGGTCTTTTGACCCACAAATCTGTGAGATAGTAAATATATATTGTTTGAAGCTGCTAAGTTTGTGATAATTTTTTGTACAACACAGAAAACCAACACAAACAAGTCTTGAAAAGTTAAATATACATTTAACCATATAATCCAACTATTCCACTTGTAGAAACTTGCCTAAGAGCAAAGGAAATATATTTCAAAAAATTTCTTGTACACTAGTGTGCATAGTATCTTTACATGTAACAGTCCAATGCTGAAAACAATACAAATGTCCATTAACCAATAAATGGATAAATACATTATGGAACAATGGAATACTCAGCAATACAAGGAATAAATTATTGACACACACAAGGACATGGAAGAATCTCAAAACAGTCATGATGAGTGAAATAACTTATAGAAGAGTAAATGCCATATGATTCCATTTATATAAAATTTTGCAAAACAAGAAACCTATAGTGACAGAAAGATTAGCTGTCACTTGGGGATGATGGGTCAGGCAAGGGCAGGAGAGAGTGATTACAAAGGTCATTTTGAGGTGATGGATATGTTCACTAGACTGGCTGTTTCATGGTTTCATGGGTTTATACACAGGTCTGGGTTTATATCAGATTGTATACCTTAAATGTGTATGATTTATTTTATATCCATTATTCTTCAATAAAGCAGTTTAAAGATGTACTTGCCACTTGCACATTTTATTGTGACAAATAATTATATTCAAAGAGAAAGCACAATCTCCATCTAGTCACCATAGACTAGCCCTTGTTACACATCTGCTCATTCTCAAATATTTTCTAAATTCTCTTAGTTTCTGTGGGAAATACAAATACGAGTCTTTTGCACTAACGAAGCATATAGTCTAACTGGCTGGTGAGTGCTTGGAAATCATAAACAACTGTCTTTTTATATTGTTTCACGAAGTTCCTTACCAGAAGCAAATCCCTCCCAGTGAGTACGTGTCAACTGCTCCATGCAGCTCAGGACCTTGCTCCACACGTCATCAAACACGTGAGCAAGGACATCCTCTGTCATGCAGTAAAATGGAGCAACGGGAGGATACCCTAATTTCTGCTTCTCTGCAGCTGCTTCTGCTTTCTTTCCATGAAACCCCTCTTCCCTGTAACAGAAGCGAGATGGAAAGACTTCATGGTTATTCTTCACTGAATGCTTGCCGCTGTCCTTTGTGCTCCTTAGGAGTGTGACTTGTGCCCCTGCCCCCTCCCCTGGCCTAGCATACGTAGCACATGCTTTAAGCTGCCCTATGCACAAAGGGAGTTCTCAGCAGAGGAGACTGCATTTCCATTATTACCCCCACCCCACCCACTACTCTGCCAAAAAATAGAACAAGAAAAATAAGACTGAGAGTCATTGTGATTTTTTAGCTTTAAACAGATGAGCGTTGCCAATTGAGTTAACAAGCTGTGACAAGCATACAGAAATCATCTCTTTTTGTTGTAATTGGATAATTTATTTTGTAAAAGATTTTATTTATTTTTAGAAAGAGGGGAAGGGAGGGAGAGAGGGAGAGAAACATCGATTGGTTGCCTGTTGCATGTCCCCAACAAGGGATCTGGCCCACAACCCAGGCATGTGCCCCTGACCGGGAACTGAACCAGTGAACTTTGGTTTGCAGGCTGGTGATCAACCAACTGAGTCACACCAGCCAGGGCTGTAATTGGATAACATTTAGATTAATATTAACGTGACACATTTAATGATGTGCCATTACTGTGATTATGTTCCATAATTATTTAAGGCAATGATTCATTAGGGAAACAGTCAACACAGATTATTAAAATACTTCTACTAATCCAAATAAGCATTTGCCAATTGGCTGGAAATGAAAAAGAGGGGAACCCAACAGCACAGGAAGCTACTCTGAGGCTCTTCTGGAGACTGTGTATCTGTAACTCTGAAACTCCCCGTTAGCCAAGTCTCTCTTTTCTGGCAGGGAGTGCCAATAGCCCCACAATTCTGGGGGGCCGGGGGAACAAGCTGATGTGCTTACTATGACAGATGTATTCTAAACTAAGACAAAGCCAATTCTGAAACTGGCTTGGGACAGGGAGAAAGATCTCTCAGCTTCTGTCTACAGTGACAGTTACCCCCTGGGCAGCAGAGGTCTCAGAACTAAACAGGAAACTATTGGTGAAAAGAAGGGTGCTAAGCTTTTTTAAAAGATTTTATTTAGAGGAGAGAAGATGGCGACGTGGTAGGAGGGAGCACACGCTGCCTCCCGTTTCAAAAGACAGAAAAACCTAACCATACTAAAGAGGACATTGCAGCTTACATGAAAATGAGAAATCAAAATTGCAGCGGACACGGAAA
>CM052542.1:109676391-109712663 GCA_028533065.1 Trachops cirrhosus
AAAGATATTTGAGCAAATGATAAAGGAGAACTTCCCCAATCTGGCAAAGGAAATAGACTTCCAGGAAGTCCAGGAAACTCAGAGAGTCCCAAAGAAGTTGGACCCAAGGAGGAACACACCAAGGCACATCATCATTACATTAGCCAAGGTAAAAATGAAGGAGAGAATCCTAGAAGCAGCAAGAGATAAGGAGACAGTAACCTACAAAGGAGTTCCCATCAGACTGTCAGCTGATTTCTCAAAAGAGACCTTACAGGCAGGAGGGGCTGGAAGGAAGTATTCCAAGTCATGAAAGGCAAGGACCTACACCCCAGATTGCTCTATCCAGCAAAGCTTTCATTGAGAATAGAAGGGCAGATAAAGTGCTTCCCAGATAAGGTCAAGTGAATGGAGTTCATCACCAAGCCCTTATTTTATGAAATGTTAAAGAGACTTATCTAAGAAAAAGAAGATAAAAAACATGTATAGTAAAATGACAGCAAACTCACAATTATTAACAATCACACCTAAAACAAAAACAAAAATAAACTAAGCAAACAACTAGAACAGGAACAGAATCACAGAAATGGAGATCACGTGGAGGATTAGTAACAAGGAGTGGGAGGAGGAGAGAGGAGGAAAAGGTACAGAGAATAAGTAGCATAGATAGTAGATGGAAAATAGGGGGAGGGTAAGAACAGTATGGGAAAGGTAGAAGCTAAAGAACTTATGACACATGGACATGAACTAAAGGGGGTATGTGGGTGGGAGAGGGTATTCAGGGTGGAGGGGAATGAAGGGGGGTTAATGGGACAACTGTAATAGCATAATCAATAAAATACATTAAAAAAAGAATTAATGAATACTTCATCTCTGTGGGACACACTAGTTGTAAAAATTTAAAATTTATATAAAGGGAAAACTTTAAAAAGCAAGCTCAGCCTTTTTACCAGAAACTTGAGTTGATATCACTTTGAGAAAGGCAAACAATTCCTATTTCTGATGAAAAGTCAGTTAGTTGATAACCCAGATCCCATAATCCTCACTGGCCAAGACAGTATGTTTCTCTTGGTGGACTGATGAAATTACTATAGCAAAACAGCCATCAAAAGTAAGTATTATTTCAATTCTTAGATGGTATCAAATAGTGAAACTACAGTCTTAGGAAAAAGTATAGGAATAATAAGAAATGAATTAAAACTAGGATATTTTACAGTAGATTTAAAGGTAAGCATGGGTTTTGAAATAATCCTATTTGGGTACATTTTGCTGCTGTTTAAGCAGTTTGAGTTGCTCCAAAGAATTAGCCATTTTAACTAATATACTAATTACCCCTGTTAAGCTAAAAAACTAATAGCAGGTTAACTTCTATGAAGAGATTAAGTTATAAATAATATTACTTGGTGTTTATTTTTATTTTATTTATTTATTTATTTTTAGACAGAGGTGAAGGGAGTGAGAAAGAGGGGGAGAGAAACATCAATGTGTGGTTGCCTCTCATGCACCCTGCACTGGGGAACCTGTCCCACAACCCAAGCATGTGCCCCAACTGAGAATCAAACCAGCAACCCTTTGGTTTGCAGGCTGGTGCTCAATCCACTGAGCCACACCAGCCAGGGCTAATATTACATGTTTAAGCAAAAATCACTTTTTAAAAAGAATTTTAGGTCTATTTCTTAGACTCCTAAATTTCTTTAAACCAGTCTATCTATACATTTAGTCCAAGAGGGAACTTCCTGTATCCGAAGATAGATGAATATAAGCAAAAATATCTTTAAACCCTAGGGAATGTCTTACTTTTTGGAAAAAAAATTATATAACAATTCTAATATGCACAAAGACTGTGGTCAGTCTTATGGAATTTCCTGTCCTTTATTAAATAAAAAAGTAGGAAGAAGTATTTTAATTCCTCAGTATAACTGGTAGAACATAATACTTGGGCATTCAGATACATAAATACTTAGATGTTAGAATACTTACATAGTAGAATCTCTTTCCTGAGACAGTGTTGCCTCATGTGAAACTGAAATAGCAGAAGGGGATCTGGGATACAGTCCATAACCTTCACTTGGAGTGATTATCTGCTTACCCAAAATCCTTAAAAGTGAACATAAAAGACAATTAACCACCCTTACCTGGCATAAACACAAAATGTAGGTATTTTTATAACAAATTTGCTAGCTCTACATAGAAGTCCAATATATAATTAGTCTGATAACTGATTAAGAATGATTCTTAGAAAATGTGAATACAGAACCTTATTACAGATGTATGTCTCTTCCATAGGATAGACATGGAAAAAATAAAGCTATTGTAGCTGCTCCCCCCCAAAATCCCAAGAAACTGAGCAAACACTTGTAATTTTCCCTCCGCCCTCTATAATAATCTTTAAACCTGTCAAAATGAGTGAAAGCCAAGCCAAAATAGTGAAAACCATGAATCATATTCCTAAGAACAGGAGGCTTTATAAATTTTAAGTATATGTATTAAGTGCACTAATATGGTTTCTAAGGAAATATTTCTAACAGCTTATGTGTGCTTTCAACTATATGCAAAAATTTCCCTGTAGATAAAAGTGTCAACAAACACATTTTCTGACCGTGTTGTTCAAAAGAAGGGCTTTTGCACAGCCATGATACACAGATCTCAGCTAAGCATAGAAACTGTCTCACTGGTTCAGGATGACATATTCATGGTTATGAAACCTCCGAGAAACTGCCAGCAACTGGAGTTCTCTTTCAACTGCAGCTTCACACTGCATGACCTTATTTACTCATCAAAGCCATGCCCAGAAATATTCCGAATTTGAGTTTCTTTGGAAATCTGCTTTTCACATCTTAGTATTGGTCATGAATACCTGAGGTGAGGAAAACTGCATGTCCACTGTTGGCACTCCTCCTGTAGACTCTTAGTGTGTACACTCAGCTTCTGCTCATACAAGAGCTCATCAATGGCCGTGAACATTGCCTGGACTTTCTCAGTGGCATTTTGATCAAGTTCCTAGAAGAAAATATCACCCCAAAGTAATGGGTATATTTATTCAGTCTCTGTTAAAAATATTAAAGGTTGAAAGAAATCAGATTTTTTTTTGTTTTCAATATTTAGTCCATTTGAAATACTGTTGAATTTCCACAGAAGTTAGTGTTTTCAGATCTTAGAATATTCAGCTGTCCTCCCTATTTTTATTTAAAGAAAACTTATGGAAATTTCTACCTTTTTAAAGTAATTTTTTAAAAGTAACATCATAAAAATACTGTATTATAAGCATTTTGAAAAATCCAGAAAAGTATAATGAAAAAATTACCAATAATTCTACTGCTCAAGATAATGATTGCTAATGATTTTATTATAGGTGTTTGATGATATTCCAGCAATTATTTAGAGCTTAAGGTAGACAATCCAATGTATATATTACTTTGTAGTCTGCATTTTTCACTTGGCAATTTAGGTGACATCCTTGCCTTCTGTGATCTATCCTTCAGCAGCAGCCAAAGGGGTGGCTGTAACATGTGAATGAGGCCACGTCATCGTGCTACCTGTCTCTCTGCTTACTCTCTACTTTGTCTGTATTCATGCATGTTACTATATGCCAGTGTAAGAAAAGTTATTCCTTCTTTTAAAAGTATAAGATGATTAACAGGAACCTAAACAACGAAACAAAGAAACAAGCAAAATATAACCAAAGACACTGAAATAGAGGACAGGCTGACAGTGACCAGAGGGGAGAGGGGAGGGAATTTCAGGAGAGAATGGGAGGGATTTACAGGAACAACTATAAAGGACACATGGACAAAAACTAGGGGGGTTGGAAATGGGAGGGAGGTGAGGAGGGCTGGGTGGGTGGGCTGGGATGGGAGTAAAAGATAGAAAATTGTACTTGAACAAGAATTAAAATAAAATTAAAAAATAAAATAAAATAAAAAGTATAAGATGAAAAATATGTATTTTCACTCTAAGAATGAAAGTCTGCTCCTATGTAATAAAAAAAGGGCTTGCTAGGTTACCTATGAATACAACACAAATATGTTTTTAAAAATTATTGTTTTCAAGCTCCTGGGGCATGAAATGAGATTTCCCTAGTCTCAGTGAACTTCGTGATTCTTTACTATTAAATATTTATCTATTGAAATATTTGTCTGTTTTAACTTTTCCCATTCCTGTATTTTCAACATTCGGGAGTCTTTCCATTTTCACCATGTTTCTTTAAAGAGCATGTAGCTGGATTTTTTAAATCTAATATCAGAGTCTCTATCTTTTAAATATACACACATTTTATCCACTTGTAATTATTGTAATGTGCAATATTTGGGCTTATTTCTCCCATTTATTTTGTGTCTTCCATTTAACTTCCTTTTTCTTGTGTTTTTTTTTCTCTGTTTCTTCTGTGACACTGTTTTCCTTACTCTCCCTATCAATTTGGAGGTTATTCATTATGTTTATATCTTTTAGTAGTTACACTTAAAATTTTAGCATTCATACTCCCCTATTTTTCTAGCAAAGGCTAAAGTTTTTTAGTATTTCAGTCCTGCACTGAAACAAAGCAAGAACTTTGATCATTTTGTAATATACACATATATCAAATAATTATGTTGTACACCTAAAATCATTACAGTGTTACATGTCAATTATATCTCAATTTTAAAAAGAAAAATAAGAAGAACAAAGATATGAGACACGTTGTGAGGAAAGAATCCACAGAACTGGATGACTAATTCAATAAGAGACAGTTGTGAAAATGAATCCAACCTTCTATTTTGGGTGACAGAAAGGAAGATGCTAGTAATAACAGTGAACATTTACCTAACAAAACATTCTTTACTGAGAAGATCTCAAAGATCCTCATACTAATTAACCATTCTCTATCATACCTTTTTCTCATTCACCTTTTTATTTTGACCTAATTGTAGACTTAGTATCATAACAATTGTTAAAACAGGAGAGGTGAACACTCAGGACTTCTCAGGAAACACTTACCGGTGTTATTCACATCTTCAGACCATATGGATCATGAAAACAATTTAAAATGTTCTGAAGTAATATAAAAAATGAAATAGAATAAAGCAGAACAGAATATAAGGTATCATAGTGATCACTCATAAAGGTTATTACTTTGTGGAACTCTGTCTTCTGTTTTACGTACACACACTGGTCACAATGTCAACTAGTGTGACAATTTAAAAAGTTTGAAAGCCGCTGATCTAGACCTTGTCCAATTTTCAAGTCTAAACCTTCCTACCTCCAGTTTATAGGATTAGAGTATCAACAGGAACGGAAAGGGATGTACGGTGAGACATTTTTCATCATTTTGACAATGAACAACAATCCAACTATGTAAAACAAAAAAAATGAACAACTTTGATATGCTTTAACTTTTCTCTAAGCATCTTCCATATTATTTTTATTGTGAATTTTAGTATTAGTGTAGTTTTTAAAACATAAGATGTTATTGTTATTTAATAACTACTTAGATTTACATAGAGTTGCTTATTATATCTATATTCTCTTAGTCCTTTTACTTTCTGTAGGGTCAATAGTTATTTCTCATCTGCTTTCATTTCTTTTTTGTGAGATTATTTATTTATTTATTTATTTATTTTTAGAGAGAGGGGAAGGGAGGGAGAGAGATGGAGTGAATTATCAATGTGTGGTTGCCTTTCACATACCCCCAATGGGGACCTGGCCCACAACCCAGACATGTGCCCTGACTGGGAATTGAACTGGCGACTCTTTGGTTCACAGGTGGGCACTCAATCCACTGAGCCACACCAGCCAGGGCTGCTTTCATTTCTAATTTTGTTCATTTGTGTCTTTTATTTCTAGGTCAAACTCGTTAAAGATTTGTACATTTTTTTGACTTGTATTTCAAAGAGCCAACTTTTGACTTTATTGTTTCTATTTCATTAATTTCTACTCTAATCTGTATTATTTTCTTCTGCTTGCTTTAGATTTAGGTTGCTCTTCTTTTTGAGTTTCTAAAGGTGGAAACTTTTGCTGTTGATTTGAGACCTTTTTTCTGTAGGCATTTTTTCTTTTTTAAATTGAGGTATAATTGAGATATGTATATTAATTTTAAGTGAACAACATAATGATTCAATATTTGTATATATTGCAAAATAATTGTGTCTAGGTAACATCCATTACCACACAGTTACAATTTCTTTTCCTTGTCATGAGAACTTTTAAGATCTACTCTCTTAGCAGCTATTATCAACTATAATCCAGCATGCTGTACATTACATCCCCGTGACTTATTTATTTTGTAAGTGGAAGTTTGTACCTTTTGACTCCCTTCACCCATTTTGCTGACTCCTTAAGCTCTGCCTCTTACAAACACCAATCTGTTGTTTCTTGTGTGTCTATGAACTTGAATTTTTTCCATCAGCATTTAAAGCTGTTAGTTCTTCTCTAAGCACCACTTTAGCAACATCATATAAATTTCAATATTTTGCTTTTCCCTTTTCATTCAATTCAAAGTATTTTCTAATTTTCCTTATAGATTCCTTCTGCAGATCATCAATAATTTAAAAGAGTATCATTTAGTTTCCAAATACTGGCATACTTCATTTTATTGTGCTTTGCTTTGTTGCATTTCACAGATACTGGTTTTTTGTTTTTGTTTTTGTTTTTTACAAATTGAAGATTGTGGCAACTGTATGTTGAGCAAGTGTATCAGTGCCATTTTTCCTACAGGCTCAGATAATAGGGGTTTATTTTTAGTAATAAAGTATTTTAAAATAAAGGTATATAAATATTTAGGCATAATGCTATTGCACACTTAATAGACCAATGTATAGCATAAGCATAACTCTTATATGTACTGGAAAACCCCCAAATTCATGAGACTGACTTTATTGTGGTGTTTTGAAACTGAATTTGCAGTATCTCCAAGGTATGCTTATATTGAGGATATCCAAATTTCTATCTGTTGTTAATTTCTAACTTAATTCTACCATGCTTGGAGAATATGCCTTGTATAATTTCAGTCCTTTTAGATTTACCAAATTTGATTTATGTGTTTTTGATGAGTACATATTCTTGCTGTCATCGGGTAGAATGTCAGGTCAAGTTGGTTGATAGGGTTGTTCAAGTCCTCAGTGTCCTTGCTGACTTTCAGTCTAGTTGTTTTGAAGGCAGGAAGGCAGGGTATTGAATTCTCCAGCTATAATTGTGCCATTTTCTGTTAATGCTTTCAGTTCTGTCAAATTTTACTTCATGTACTTTAAGTCTTGGTTATTAGATGTATATACATTTATAATTGTTTTATTTTCCTGATGATTAGGTGCTTTTATCATTATAAAATGACTCTTTTTGTTTCTAGTAGTATTTTGTGCTAAAGTATATTTTGTTTGAGGTCAAATTCAAGAAGTTTTTATGACTGGCTTGGCTTTTAAAAAATTATATAATTTTTTAACTGAATTTATCAGTGTGACATTTGTTAATAAAATTACATAGGTTTCAGGTGTACAATTCTATAAAATATCATCTATATTGTACTGTGTGTTTGCCATACCAAGTTAAGTCTCCTTCCATCACCATTTATCCCCCCATACCCTCTTTTACCTCCCCCAATCCTCCTTTCCCTCTAGAAATCATCACATTGTTGTGTCTATGAGGGTTTTTTTTTCTTAATTCCTTTGCCTTTTTCACCCAGACCTACAATCCCATGCCTTCTAGCAGCTGTCAGTCGATTCTCTATGAGTCTGTTTCTATCTTGTTAGTCTATTTTGTACATTAGATTCCACATATGAGTGAAATCATAAGGTACTTATCTTTCTCTAACTGGCTTATTTCTATTATCATAATACTTTCCAGGTTCATCCGTGCTGTTGCAAAGGGTAAGATTTCCTTCTTTTTTTTTACAGTTGAGTAGTATTCCATTGTGTAAATGTACCACAGCTTTTTTTATCCATTCATCTACTGATGGACCCTTGGATTGTTTCCAAATCTGGCCTATTGTAAATACACTGCAATGAACATAGGGATGCTTATATTCTTCTGAATTAGTGTTTCTGGTTTCTTCTCATATATTCCCAGAAGTGGAAACACTGGATTATAAAACAGTTCCATTTTTAATTATTTGAGGAAATTCCATACTGCTTTCCACAGTGGCTGCACCAGTCTGCATTCCCAACAATAGTACACGAAGTTTCCTTTTTCTCCACCTCCTTGCCAACATTTGTTTGTTGATGTATTGATGATAGCCATTCTGACAGGTGTTAGGTGATATCTCATTGTGATTTAGAATTGCATTTCTCTGGTGATTAGTGAAGCTGAGCATCTTTTCATTTCTATTTGCCATTTGTATGCCCTTTTTGGAGAAGTGTCTATTCAGGTCTTTTGACCATTTTTTTTTAAACTGGAGTGTAGGGATTTTTGGTGTTGAGTTTTGTAAGTTCTTTACAAATTTTGATATTAGCTCCTTATCAGATGTATCATTGGTGAATATGTTCTACTATTCAGTGGGTTGTCTTTTATTTTGTTGATGATTTTCTTTACTGTGTAAGAACATTTTAGTTTGATGTAGTCCTATTTGTTTATCTTTTCTTTCCCTTGCCTGAACTGATATATCAGAAAAAATATTACTACAAGAAATGTCCAAGATTTTACTGCCTATATTTTCTTCTAGTATTTTTATGGTTTTGAGTCTTACATTTAAGTATTTAATTCATTTTTAGTTTATTCTTGTATATGGTATAAAAGGTGGTCTAATTTTATTTTTTTGCACATATTGTTCAATTTTCACACCATTTACTGAATTGACTATCTTTACCCCATTGTATGTTCTTGCCTCCTTTGTCAATTATTAATGGACTATAAAGATGTTTTTCTCTGCGCTCTTTGTTCTGTTCCATTGATCTATATGTGTGTTTTTATGCCAGTACCATGCTGTTTTGATTATAATGGCCTTGTAGTATAGTTTGATATCAGGTAGCATGAGTCCTCCAACTTTATTCTTCTTTCTTAAGATTGCTATTGCTATTGAAGGTCTTCTTTGGTTCCACATAACTTTTTGCAATATTTTTTTCTAGTTCTGTGAAATACACCATTGGTATCTTGATAGGAATTGGAATCTATAAATTGCTTGGTAGTATGGACCTTTGAATGATACTAATTCTTTCTTTTTTTAATTTTTTAAAAAATATTTATTCATTTATTTTTAGAGAGGGGGAAGGGAGGAAGAAAGAGAGGGAGAGAAACATCAATGTGTGGTTGCCTCTCACATGGCCCCTACTGGGGACCTGGCCTGTAACCTAGGCATGTGCCCTGACTGGGAATCGGACCAGCAACCCTTTGGTTCACAGCTCATGCTCAATCCACTGAGCTGCACCAGCCAGGGCCTTGATACTAATTCTTTCTATCCTAGACCACAGTATGTGCTTCCACTTATTTGTATGTTTTTCAGTTTCTTTCTTCAGTCTTACAATTTTCCAAATACAGGTCTTTTACATCGTTGGTTAGGTTTATTCCTAGGTATATGGTTTTTTGATGCAATTGTAAATGAGATTGTTTTATTAGTTTCCCTTGCTAATAGTTCAATATTAGTGAATAAAAATGCAGCTGATTTCTGGATATTAATTTTGTATTCTGGTACTTTGCTGAATTCATTTATCAGTTCTAGTAGGTTTTTGATAGAATCTTTAGGGTTCTCTACATACAGTATCACATCATCTCCAAATAATGACTCCTTTACTTTTTTCTTTCTAATTTGGATGCCTCTTATTTCTTCTTCTTGTCTGATTGCTGTGGTTAGGACTTCTATGTTGAATAAAAGGGTGAAAGCAGACAATACCTATCTTGTTGCTGATATTAAGGGAAATACTTCTAGTTTTTTCCCATTGAGTATGATGTTGGCTGTGGGTTTGTCATATACGGCCTTTATTACATTGAAGTATGTTCCCTCCATTCCTGCTTTGTTGAGAGTTTTTATAATAAATGGATACTTGATTTTATCAAATGTCTTTTCTGCATTTATTGATATGATCATGTGGTTTTTATCCTTCATTTTGTTTATGTGGTGTATCATATTTATTAACATGTGGATATTATACCAACCTAGCATCTCTGGAATAATTCCTATTTGATCATGGTGTATGATCTTTTTAATGTATTCCTGGATCTGGTTTGGTAATATTTTGTTGAGGATTTTAGCATCTATGTTCATCAGGGTTAGTGGCCTATAATTTTCTTTCTTTGTAGTGTCTTTATCTGGTTTTGGAATTAAGATAATGCTGGCTTTGTAAAATTAGCTTGGGAAGTCTTTCCTCCTCTTGAATTTTTTTGGAATAGTTTGAGGATAGATTTTAGTTCTGTGAATGTTTGGTAAAACTCACCTGTGAAGCCATCTGGTCCAGGACTTTTGACTTTGGGTTTTTTTTTTATTACTGTTTCTATTTTGGTAGTTACAATCAGTCTATCCAGATTCTCTGATTTTTCCTGACTTACTTTAGAAAATTGTATGTTTCTAGGAATTTATCCATTTTGTCCAGATTCTTCAATGTCTTGTGTATAGTTGTTCATAATGTTTTTCTTACCTCTTGTATTTCTGTTAGTCAGTTGTTACTTCTCTTTTATTTCTGATTTTATTTATTTGGTTTTCTATATTTTTTCTTGATGAGTCTCATTAAAGGTTTGTTAATATTGTTTATCTTTACAAAAAAAACAGCTCTTGGTTTCATTGATTTTTTTGTATTATTTCTTTTGACCCTATTTCTTTCATTTCTCCTCTGAACTTTATTTCCTTTCTTCTACTCACTTTGGGCTTTGTTTGTTGTTTCTTCCTAGTTCCTTTAAGTGTAAAGCTAAATTGTTTACTTAACATTTTCCTTGTTTCTTGAGGGAGGCCTGTAATGCTATGAATTTCCCTCTTAGGAATGCTCTCACTGTGTCCCATAGATTTGGGGTTGTTTTGTTTTCAGTTTCATTTCGTTCAAGATATCTGTTCATTTCTTCCTTGATCTCATTGTTAACCAATTCATTGTTTAGTAACATCTTATTTAGCCTCCAAGTCTTTGTGCATTTTTCAGTTTTTTTTCTTGTGATTGATTTCTAGTCTTATACCATTATGGTCAGAGAAGATGCTTGATATGATTTCAATCTTCTTAAATTTGAGACTTGATTTGTGTCCTAACATGTGGTCTATCCTAGAAAATTCTCCATGTGTACTTGAACAGCATGTATATTCTGCTGCTTTGGGATGAAATGCTTTAAAGCTATCAATTAAATCCATCTGATCTAGGGTGCTAAAATCCCCTACTATGACTGTATTACTGTCAGTCTCTCCCTTTATATCCACCAAGATTTGCTTTACCATGTTGGGTGCATATGGTTATAAGGGTTATATTCTCTTGTTGAATTATTCCCTTTATCATTATGTAGTGTCCTTCTTTGTCTCTTATGATAGCCTTTGTTTTAAAGTCTAGTTTGTCAGATACAAGTATTACTACCCCAGCTTTTTAAAAAATTTCCATTCATGAAATATCTTTTTTCATCCCTTTACTTGCAGTCTGTGTATCTTTTGTCCCACAGTCAGTCTCTTGTGAACAGCATATATATGGGTCTTGTTTTCTTATCTACTCAGGTACCCTATGTCTTTTGATTGGAGCATTTAAGTCAATTACATTAAGGTTATTATTGATTGGTACTTATTTATTGTCATTTTAACTATGGTCCTCTGTTTCTTCTCTTCTTTTTTTCTCCTTTGCCTCCTTCCTTGTCCTTTATTATTTCTTATAATATTGGTTTTGTGGTAGCAAATCCTTTAGCCTTTTCTTGTCTGGAGAGCTCCTTATTCTTCCTTCAGTTTTAAATCATAGCCTTGGCTATAGATCCTTGCTTTTATCACTTTGATTATTTCAAGCCAATCCCTTCTGGCCTGAAATGTTTCTGTTGAGAAATCAGTTGGCAGTCTTATGGGAGCTCCTTTGTGGGTAACTGTCTTCCTCTTGCTGCCTTAAAGATTCTTTTTCTTTAACTTTTGATATTTTAATTATGATGTGTCTTGGTGTGGGCCTCTTTGAATTCATCTTGTTTGGGACTCTGCACTTCCTGGACTGGTATGTCATTTTTCTTTGCCAGTTTTGGGAAGTTTTTGGTCATCATTTCTTCAAATAGGTTCTTGATATCTCTCTCTCTCTCTCCTCCTTATGGTACCCCTATTATGTGGATGTTAGTATACTTCATGTTGTTCCAAAAGTCCCTTAAACTATCCTAATTTATAAAGTTGTTTTTCTCTTTACTGTTCTTTTCTACCTTGACTCTAAGTCGCTGATTCGTTCATTTGCTTCATGAAATCTACTGTTTATTCCTTCCAGTGTATTTTTCAGTTCAAATATTGTACTTTTCATTTCTGTCTGGTTCTTTTTCATGGTGTTTATGTCCCTTTTTTATGCTGTTGAACATCCTTAAAACATTTCTTCGAACTCTTTATCTTGGAAATTGCTTGCCTCCATTTCATATAGCTCTTCTTCTGGAGATTTCTCCTGTCCTTTCGTCTGGGACATATTTCTTTGACTCTCTATTCCATCTACCTTTTTGAGTTCATTTCTATGTATTAGGTAGATCTGCTTTGGCCTCCATTTTTAGTAGTATGGCCTTCTGTATTAGGTGTCCTGTGGGGTCCAGTGGTGCAGTTTCCTTGATTACCTGAGCTGGGTGCTCCAGGAATGTCCCTTGTGTGGGTCATGTGGGCCCTCCTATTGTAACTGAGTCATGGTTGCTACTGGCCTGTTCATGTGTGGGGCTGACCCTCAGTCTGACTGTGAGGCTCAACCCGTATGACAGCATGCAAGCTGCTGTACAAGTGCTGACCACACAAAGCAGAATTCACCTCAGCAAGGTCTGGTGCCTGCAGAGCTCTCCCTTTGGATATGCTGCTTGTGAAGCTTATTGGATTCTGCCCTGATGTTTGAAGCTGGCCACTGTGTGTGTTGGTTCTTGGCTTCTTGGGAGGGACTTTGGTATAGTCCAATGTCACATGCTGCCTGTAACTAGCCTTGGGCAAACTATTTGGTGCACAGCGATCCCGTCTATAACCTCCTCTGGTTGCATGCCGGAAGGACCAAGCTGAGCACCAAGGCCAGCTTTTACCAGATCTGGGCCCAGGGTGAAGTCAGCAAAAATCCCAAGATACTCTGAGATTTGCTTCCATCTGCCTCTACCTGCAGTTTGTCTGTTTTGCTTAGTCACTGAGTCTCTGGTGGTACTCACATTGCATGAGGTAGTTTCTCAGTGACTCACCTGGTAGGGGCTAGTTGTATGCACCAGACTGAAACAGGTTCAAACTCAGTGCCAGGGCTGGGTCTGAGGCCACTCAGCAAATGTTTCAGGGTATATACCACATCTAGCTGCAACCTGCTGGGTGCTCACACACCTTTCTGTTGGGGCTGGATCTTAGGGAATCATAAGTGTTTATCAGGCCCAACAGACCAAGAATTGGCCACGTGAAGGGAGGGCTCTGCACCAGTCAGGCATGTGAGGGGAAAATGGCCCCCATCTTAGATCCACACAACTGTCCTAAATTCTGCCAGGAGGATTTGGAGCTCAGCAGCATGGGTGGTCGAGAGTCAGAAGGATTGGTTTAGTGTATCTCCCTTGAGGGGGAGGTGCCAGTCAGGCTTCAGGGATGGTGGGGGTGTGGTCCCCTCCTGTGAGCCACACAATTTAGCCTTGCCTGGATTTTGTCCTGACCTCAGAAGGGCAGAGCCACTCAGAGTCAGACAGGTGGGGGAGCTAGAGCCCAAAGGGTGAGTCTCCACCATAAGCCCAGAGGGTGGGGTAGTGGCTCTCCTGTGAGTGGGAAACACCAGTCAGGTTCACGGGAAAGGAGAGGAATGGCCCCTGCCCGAAGCCACACAACTCAGTCACTGATACCTCCTGAGTCTGCCCAGACCTCTACTCCTCAGCCAAGGCAGCTGACTCCTCAGCGGGGCGAGAGCTCCATGGGGTGGGGCAAGAAGGAACACAGAGGATGCAGCTATTGCTTTTCCCAACCTGATCCCACACAGAAGGGAGTACTCCACCCAAGAAAGATGGCATCTGAAGTATGGGAGAATGACTCAGCTCTGGGATCCTGGCAGCTATCCCTTTAGCATTTTACCCAGAGCCACAAACCCCAGACTCTCTTTATACAACTCTAGTCCACTCCGCCCACCCTCCAGTGGAGCCCAGGGTGAGTGGCTGCAAATGAAATTTTGTGTGTTCGTCCTTTAAGAGGGTGCCATGTTTCTAGCAAACCCTAGTCTCTCCATGATGGATAGAAACCCCACTGATTTTCACAGCCAGATGCTAAGTGGATGCCTCTTCCCAGCTCAGGTGCTCTGGGCTGGGGAGTCTGGCTTGGGATTTAGATCCCACACTTCTCATGTGGAACCCCCCACAACTGAGATATCCCTCTGGAACCTCAGCCACCACCCATGGGAGCAGGGTCAGCACTTTTCACATCTCTGCTCTTCCTACCAGTTTTCTTCTATAAATCCTTGGTTATAAGAATTCTCTTCAGCCCTGGCTGGTATGGCTCAGTGGATTGAGTGCCGGCCTGAGAAGCAAAGAATTCTCTTTAGCTAGTCTTCAGTTGGTTATTCAGGATGATTGTTCTGTAATTTAGTTGTAATTACAGTTTGGTCTGGGGAAGCGGTGAGTTTAGCTTCCACCTTCCTGCTGCCATCTTGGATCCCTTCTGCCCTGGCTTTTCATTTCTGGGCCCTCTTACGTCTTCTCTGCATTAGCATGCTTGACTCAGGTCAGCCAGGGATACATAGATAGCTTGGGCCCTCTGTGATCTCTTCTGCATGGATACATGGAGAGCTTATCAGGGCTTTCTATGGCTGTCTAATTTCCCAGATCTCCTTAATAAGTTTCTCAACTGTCTGTCAATTCATTTTTTGCCCCAACCAGTACTGAAGCCTCAGGCTATCTGAGCCACTGTTTCTCCTTGTTCATGTGCTACTGAGTTTCCTACTGTTGTTGACAATGCTGTTGGGTGTAGGCATCATCCAAGTTCCACTCCAAATCTACTGAGCCCTCTCTGGTGTTGAAGCTGCTAGTTTTCACAGCTTGTACCTTAGTAGTTAAATAGACTCTCATTGTTCCTCACTCAAAGTTCTATTGATATGCATGAATAACTACTTGTGGGGTCTGCTGGACATGGCTCTTCCAAACCCCATAATGGAAGGCTTGCTGGAGGGCCCCAGCCTAAAAGGAATGTGGATCGCTTTGGAAATGGATTGTAATTTCTTCCTATCTCCTTTTGGGAGAGGCTTCTTGTCCTGTGTGACTGCCTCTTGACCTTTTCCCTCTGCATGTACACACTGAGGTACTGTAGTTTAGAGTCACACAAAAGACACATGCCCCCTTTATCTGGGACCCCTTAAAACAAGTCTCAGACTCAGGGAGGCAATCTGCCACCATTGGTGCTCCCTGTGATGTGAGTACTGTATTTTGCTGTGTATAATGCACACTTTTTTGCCCAAATTTTTGAGGGAAAAATAAGGATGCACATTATACACAGGTATAATGATTACATACCATGCGTATAATAATGGGTATAATAATCCCATGTATAATGCACACAAAAATGTGGGTGCACATTATACATGGCAAAATATGGTAATAAAGGCTATGCCTGCTCGGTCCAGTCCTCCTTGTGGTTTTTTCGGCTTATCCCAATGAGCAGTCGAGATCCCTGGGCTCACCCTCCTTGTGTTACACTACTGCTCTTTTTGTTGTGTCCCTTTAGTCAGTTTCAGAGCCCTGAAATGGCCGCTTTTGACCATTTTATCCAGTTTTATTGTTGCTTTTTGGGAAGAGGATTTATCAAGCTGCTCACTCTGCCATACTAGAAGTCCCATCTCATAATTTTTTGTATTGTCTTTGTCAGGTTTTGGAATCAATATTACGCTGGCCTCATAAAGTAAATTGAAAATGTTCCTATTTATTGGAAAAATTTTATGTGATTGTTATTTCTTCCACAAATATATAACAGAATTCAGTGTTGAAACCACCTGGGCCTAGACCTTTCTCTATGAGAATTGTTGATTAAGTATCTTTAAGAGTTTAACAACTATTCAGATTTTTTTGGAATTTTAAGTCACAGAATTTATTGGCATAAAATTGTTCATATTATTCTATTAATTTTTAAAAAGATTTTATGTATTTATTTTTAGAGAGAAAGGAAGGGAGGAAGAGAGGAAGAGAAACATCAGTCTGTGATTGCCTCTCGTGCGCCCCCAACTAGGGTTCTGCCCTGCAACCCAGGCATGTGCCCTGACTGGGAATCGAACCAGTGACCCTTTGATTTGCAAGCTGACGCTCAATCCACTGAGCCACACCAGCCAGGGTGGCTGTTAATATTCTTTTAACGTCTGTATGATTTGTAGTGTTGTCTACTCTTTCATTTCTGGTATGTAATTTAGGTTTTCTTGCCTTTTCCTCACTAGCATTACCTGGGGGCTTATTAATCTTTTCAAAGAATCAACTCTTGAATTTGTTTATATATATATGTAATTTTTAGTTCATTGATTTTTGCACTTAATTATTCCTTGCATATTACTTTGGGTTTAATTTACTCTTCCTAGCATCTTAAGGTAGAAACTTAGCTTATTTATTTCAAAGGTTTCTTTTGTTCTAAAATCAGTATTTGAAACCATAATCTTCCTCATAAGTGCTACTTTAAACACATCCACAAATTTTGATAGTTTGTGTTTTTTGTTGTCATATAATTTAAAATACCCTCTAAATTTCCTTGTAATTTAATATTTAGAAAGTTGTTTAATTTTCAATTATTTGCAGAATTATTCTATGTCTTATTGTTACTGATTTGTAATTTAATTCTTCTGTAGTCAGAGAACATACTCTGTAAGATTTAATCCTTTGAAAACTATGGAGACATTTTATGGCCCAGCAGACAGTCTGTCCTTGTGAACATTACACAAGCACTTAAGAATATGTAGTCTGCATTTGTCAGGGGTAGCATCAGATCTTTATATTTTTACTGATTTTTAATTGTTCTATTAATTGCTAAAATCTCTAACAGTAATTGTGGATTCACCTATTCCTCTCTTTAGTTTTATCAGTTTTTCTTCATACATTTGGAAACTCTATTAAATGTGTACTTATTAGAACTGTTATGTCTTCCTGGTGAACTGTGTTATGTATTGAATTGTATCCTCCCCAGATCCATATGTTGAAGCCCCAGCCTGCAATGTGAGAAAAAGAGCCTTTATGGAGGAAATTGTTAAACGAGCTCATAAGGTGGAGCCTTGTGGGACTATGGGACCGTGATAGGACTAGTGTTCTTATGAGAGGAAGAGACACCAGATCTACCTGTGTGCATGACCAAGCGTAAGGCCATGTGAGGACACAGCAAGCCAGGAAAAGGGGCCTCACCAGAACCAACACTCATGGCTTCTAACCTAGAAAATCATACAGAAGCCATCATTATCCTAGAACTCAGTTCCCTTAAAGAAACAGGTACGCTATATATACCTATATAAAAGCAACAAAGAGATTAAAAATATAATTTTTAATATTATACTATGCCTGCTACCTAGGAATAAACCTTCAACAAATGTACATTACCTTTATGGATGAAATTAGAAAATTTATTAAGAGATATTGAAGAAAGATATATAAATGGAAGTCTTTCTATATCAAATCCATGAATACAAATATAAAGATGGCAGTCTTCCCCAAATTGGCCTGTGCAATTTAACAATCAGATTCTAATGTACACGAAAAGGATTGGCCAAGACAATCTTGAACAATGTAGTAAGAGTTTCCTACCAGATACTTTGATTATAAAGCTACAGTTTAATTAAAACCCATTACAATTAGCATGATTTTTAGAATAAAACAGTTTCGAGAGCCCAGGAAACAGACCCTTTCATATTCTGAAACTTAATCTGTAACAGTGGGAGCATAGCGGATCAGTGGGGAAAGAACATAATAATTCTCCTGGAAATGATACCATCTTCTGTAGCAGAAGCTGGGAAGGAATGTGTGCATTTTTAGTGACCACAGTGGCTGGGGGATGAATAGGTGTTTAATAGGAGGGGATCGTGAATACGAAACATCTTGCTACACATGGGACATTTCTGTACAACAGTCACATCCAAAATGACAAAAAATGCCCCTGCTTAGAAATCCTGACTTAGTCAGTAAATGATGCTGCAACAATTCATTATCTAAACAGAACAGTTAAAATAATGTTCCTGCTATATACCATATACAAAAAACAATTCCAGGTTGATTATAAAGACCTAAATGTGAAAACTGTGGAAGTATTAAAAGCCACATGCCAGGAGAAGATAGTGCAATACATTTAACAAAGGATGAAGGAAGAATCAGTGACTAACTCCTGTATTTGGTTACTACTAACAAAAACAATTACAGTGGCTTAAATAAGATAAAAGTTTATTTTTTTCTTTAATAAAGACATTAGTCTAGTGGTAGGCATTAAAAAACTGATATGGTGGCTCCATTAATATCAAAGACTCAATTTCTTCTATCATTTCCATCCTCAGTGGTGCTTCGTGGTTCAAGATGGCTGCTTTACCTTTAGCCACAGTGCCATGTTCCAGGCCAGAATTAAGAAAAAGGGGGTAAATAAAAAAGATAGCATTTAAGAAAGCCCTACCTCCTGACTTTTGTGTATAATTCATTAGCTACTTCTAACTGTAACAGAGGCTGGGAAATAAATTTTCAACTGAGTATAACACCCCAAGTTTTATAGTTCTCCAGGGATAGTGGATATAATGTAGGTGAGATATGACCAGTGGGACAAACCCGGCCCACAGCCTTTTTGTAAATAAAGTTTTATTGGAACGCAGTCGCACCCATTAATTTACACATTGTCTATTGCTGCCTTCTCATTACAGTGACAGAGTTGAGGGCCCTGACAGAAATGGAAAAGCTTAAAATATTTACCAGCTAGCCCTTTACAGAGAAAGCACACCCTCCCCTAATCTAAAAGATAAGGAACTCCTACTAATTTATATGAAAACAATAAGTAAAAAAATAAATGAGTATGAAATATAAACAGGCAATTTCCAGACTACAAATATGTACAATATCATGTACAGACATACCATATCTCCAAACATAATGCTGATCAAGAGAAGCCAGATCAATACAAGGATTACATGCTGTATGATCCATTTATAAGAAGGACGAGAACAAGTAAAACTGGTGATAGCGGTCAGAATAGCTTTTTATTAAACTTCTAAGTCTGGCAAAGATTAAAAAGTCTGATCATTTCCCTGTGTGGTCAGCAGTGCGGGAAAACGGGTCCTTCTGTATGTTGCTGGTGAGACAGCAGACTGGAGGAATGTTTACAGAGGTCAGTTTGGCAACAGCTTTCACAGTTACAAAAGCACACATCTTTTGACCAACAATTTCACTTCTAGAACTGTATCCTCAGCTATATTCACATTTATGTAAAACAATATATGTACAAGGTATAAATGCAGCAGGGTATTTTTGCTGTGTTTCATTTTGTTTTTTGGTAATAGCAATGTCTGTGTAGCTATAAAAGAACAAATAATTTTTTTAATTATATGGATATTCTACAAAATATATTAAGTGAAAAAATGCCACTAAACAGAGTGTGTAATAACAAACTTTATGTAAAAATAAGGATACTTAGAATATATAAAGTTAGCAAAGGAATAAATTAAACTTGTTAAAAGAATTCATGTCTGGCTCTTTATTTTAACTAAAGTAAGTTTGTTTTGCCATTTAAACTGTTATTTGCTATTCAGTTGGCAAATAGTCATTATAAGGTTTAAGGGTTTCATTCTCCTAGCTTATTGAGAATTTTTATAAGGAACGGTTTTTGAATTTTATCAAATACCTTTTCAGCATCTATTGGTTTGATCATATTTTTTCCTTTGGATAATTGATGTTAAACATATGAATACATTTGCAGATACTGACCCATCTTTGTATTCCTAGAATAAACCTTATTGGATCATTTAAAAAAAAAATCAACCCAAACCATATAAAACTAAAATAGAAAAGAATTGGGTTAGCCATTTTTATGATTGTTGGCTATCAAAATTTAAATATATACAATTAGACTAAAAACAGAAAGTCTTCCTTCATATCCTTATATTAACTTTGAATTTTAAAATATTCCAAAAGAATTAAATCTAAGAATATAAACTCCAGAATGACTATAAATAATAAATATATTTAGCTAAGTAGTATGTCATCAAATTGGGACAGGAAACTAGATTTCTACAGACCAGTGACAGCTCAAAAAAAACTAAGTTCAAAAGTAAGTAAAATGTATAATTAAATACCAAACTCAATTTTAATATGTTATAACTTATAATAAAAAGTAAATTATAAAATGACAAATAGGACTAATGGAAGATGTAAATAAAAACTATATTTTTAGCTAGAATACTAAGTTCAGTAAAGATGGCAAATTATTGAAAATATGTATATAAAGTATTTAGCACAGTACCTGGCATCTACTAAATATTTAATAAATTTTAGTTCTCACCCTGGCTGGTGTGGCTCAGTGGACAGAGCACCTGCCTGCAAACCAGGGGGTCTCTGGTTCGATTCCTAGTTAGGGCACATCCCTGGGTAGTAGGCTGGGTCCTTGTTTGGGGGCATATGAGAGGCAACCAGTCGAGGTATCTCTCACACACTGATGTTTCTTTCCCTCTCTTTCTCTCCCCCTGCCCCTCTCTCTAAAAGTAAATAAATAAAATCTTAATAAAAATAAATTTTAGTTCTTTCTATACATACCCTAATTTAATACAAAGCAATAATGCAAAACCAATTAAATCCCTGATAAATACTTTATAGAAGTGCTATAGAAGTGAAAATAAAACTTATCTGAAAGAGTAAAGAGGACACAAATACTAAATAATATACATAGTTTAGTGAACACTAGTAGGTTTTTTAAAATATGAAAACTACATGATCCTAAATGAAGTATAGAAAAATGGTTTAAAAATAAGTTTAACAGCATAAGAACTTAATTCATACCTTACACCATATATTATAAAAATCTCATGAGTTAAAAAGCTAAACATGCGAATTCTACTAAAAAGCTATGAAATTCCATCTTCCTTTTATTTTTTGAAATCTACTTTATTGATTATGCTATTAGAGTTGTCCCATTTTTCTCCCACTTTATTCCCCTCCGCCCTGCACCCCCTCTCCCACCCGCATTCCTCCCCCCTTAGTTCATGTCCTTGGGTTGTACATACAAGTCCTTTGGTTTCTCCATTTCTTATACTATTCTTAACTTGCCTGTCTATTTTGTACCTACCATTTATGCTTCTTATTCCCTGTACCTCTCCCCCGATTCTTCCTCTCCCCCTCCCTGCTGATAACCCTCCATGTGATCTCCATTTCTGTGATTCTGTTCCTATTCTAGTTGTTTGCTTAGTTTTTTGTTTGTTTGTTTAGGTTTGGTTGTTGATAGTTGTGAGTTTGTTGCCATTTTACTATTCATAGTTTTGATCTTCTTTTTTGTAGGTAAGTCCCTTTAACATTTCATATAATAAGGGTTTGGTGATGATGAACTCCTTTAACTTGACCTTATCTGGGAAGTACTATCTGTCCTTCCATTCTAAATGATAGCCTTGCTGAATAGAGTAATCTTGGATGTAGGTCCTTGCCTTTCATTACTTGGAATACTTTTTTACCAGCCCCTTCTTGCCTGTAAGTTCTCTTTTGAGAAATCAGCTGATAGTCTAATGGGAACTCCTTTGTAGGTGACTGTCTCCTTATCTCTTGCTGCTTCTAGGATTCTCTCCTTCATTTTTACCTTGGCTAATGTAATTATGATGTGCCTTGGTGTGTTCCTCCTTGGGTCCAACTTCTTTGGGACCCTCTGAGCTTCCTGGACCTCCTGGAAGTCTATTTCCTTTGCCAGATTAGGGAAGTTCTTCTTTATTATGTTTTCAAATGAGTTTTCAATTTCTTGGTCTTCCTTTTCTCCTTCTGGCACCCCTATGATTCAGATGTTGGAATGTTTAAAGATGTCCTGGAGGTTCCTAAGCCTCTCCTCATTTTTTGAACTATTTCTTCATTCTGTTCCAGTAGAATGTTTCTTTCTTCTTTCTGGTCCAAATTTTTTATTTGAGTCCCGGTTTCCTTTCCATCACTCTTGGTTCCCTGTACATTTTCCCTTATTTTACTTTGCATAGCCTTCACTTCTTCCTCAATTTTGTGACCATACTCAACCATTTCTGTGAGCATCCTGATTACCAGTGTTTTGAACTGTGCATCTGATAGGTTGGCTATCTCTTCATCACTTAGTTGTATTTTTTTCTGGAGCTTTGATCTGTTCTTTCATTTGGGCCATTTTTGGGGGGGGGGGGCTTGGTTTGCCTGTTTCAGAGTAAGGGGCGGAGCGTTATTTGCCAGGGCCGGGCAACCCAGGTAGTTGCTTTGTGGTGCTGTATGGGGGGGGAGGGGTCCAAGAGGGAACAATGCAGCTTCCTTGGCTCTCAGCTTTTAGTCACTTCCTCTGCTACCCACAAGCAAATTGGGTCCTTTCAGTGCTGATTCCCAGGTGGGTGGGTTTGTGTATGTTCTAGGACCCTCTGGGTCTCTCTAACAAACTCTCCTGTGAGGCTGTGAGTTTCTCCTGCCACCACAACCCCCACGGGTTTTTTCAGTGAGAGGTTTTGAGGCTTTATTTCCCCACACTGGAACCCTGGGTTGTATGATCTGTCTCACTCCCTAGTTGTTCTTCCCAATTTATCTGCATGCAAATGTGGGACTGCCCTGGTCCTCCAGCTGCCGCCTTGCTGTGAGTCCTCTCCACCCCAGCTGCTAACTCTGCCCCTCCTACCATTCCGGATGAACGTTTCTTCTTTAATTCCTTGGTTGTCGGACTTCCATACAGCTTGATTTTCTTGCAGTTCTAGTTGGTTTTTGTTTTTAAATTTGTTATTGTCCTTCTTTTGGTTCTGTGAGGAGGCAGAGCATCCCTACCTATGCCTCCAGCTTGGCCAGATGTCAAAATTTAAATTCTTTACCATAGGTTACAATGCCTAATGATTCTAGTCCTGCCTACCTCTCTCATCTCATTTGTGCTTTTCTCGTCCTGGTACACTCTTCTCCAATCATCCTGACCTTTTAAAAATTCTAATAACATACCAAATACTTCCCCTTGGGCACACAAAGCTCTCTTCCTTCTTAGGGCTTTTGTATCTGCTGCTGGTTACCTATCCAGAAAGCTCTTTTCCTCACTCTTCACATGGTTAACTCCTGAACTTTCAAGTTTCAGAGCTACTCTACCCTGAAACCCTCTCTAAAGTGAATTCCCCTAACAGGAACTTGGCAGACCCTCTAGAGATGTCAGGTTTCTTTATCTAGAAATGTCTGTAAGTGGTAGCTAATGATTTGTAAGCACTTTGTAAATCTGCATTGCTTAAATGAATGAAAATGTGACTTCCTGAGAATTGAACCTTGATATCGTATCCTAAATGAGAGATGCTCACTGTTGGGGAGTACAAGTCACCCACAGGAACTTTTTAAGGCAGATCTTTATGACCTGTATCCATATTCGGCCATCACCTCTTTCACACCAAAAGCAGCTGCAGGGTGTGGTGGTTGCCTCTTTTGTGACATTTTGGGGTGGAGGAGGTGGATTTGATGAAGTCAATAATTCAGGACTTAATTCCCTCGCATGTTGTGTTTTCTTTTTCCTTTGAATCAGGGTATGAGATAGCTTCTAAGAGCTCCAGCTTCACGCCGGGAAGAGTCTCTGTGACTGTAATCACACGGTGGCAACACCTGGAACTTAAAGACTTCTGGTGTAGCCTCACTACTCAGTTTATTTTTTAGCAGTTTAATGGGCACATTTTAGAATCTTCCATTTTGTATGGAATTAGAGTCTCCCTTTCAAATGTTGTAATTAACATCACTTAAAATAAAACTTGAATAAAATGTTGGTATCTCAAAAAAATAAAGTGAATCCCTCTATTTATAATGTTCTTTTTCAGTACCCTGTCATCTTCCTTTGAGCTCTTATCACCTTTTGTGGTCATTTTGTTTATTTGCTTTTGTCAGTCCCTGCATTAGACTATTGAATCACGTAAGTCTCATTCACCCCATATTCCCAAGTACAGTGTCTGACAACAAATGTGCTCTAAAAATATTTGTTGAATGAATGAAGGAAAACAGAAAACCCAATTATTAGATAATGAGGAAAAGCTCTATTATGATACATTAAAATAAGGAAATGTTATATAACTATTCAAACTGACAGGGATGGAAGTAGTAATAAGAAAATATCTACATGAAGTAACGGTGAATGAAAAACTATACCACAAAATAGGATACATATATATCATACAACTATGTACGGAAAGTATATATGCATCCAAATTAAAATGACTGGAAAATAATTCATGGTGATAATAATAGGTTCAACAATTATCAGTCTTTTTGTAAAGAGAGCAGGTTGCTAACAATATTGTGGGAAAGTGCTTACAAAATAATATTAAGTGAAAGAATAGAGCATAGTACTCTATATACACCATGATTATAGCTGGGTCAAATTAAACATAGATTGAAAGAGGATACAGAAATAAAACTACCTATTGCATCAAAGTGATAGACACATTTAAAATTTGCCTATAAAATTTTTTTTAATCCTCACCTGAGGATATGTTTATTGATTTAGAGAGAAACGAAGAGAGAGAGAGAAAGAGAGAAGCATCAATTGGTTGCGTCCCATACATGTCCAGACCAGGATCAAACCCACAACCTAGGTATGTGCCCTGACTGAGGACTGCACCCACAACCTCTCGGTACATGGAATGACCAACTGAGCTACCTGGCCAGGGCAATTTTTTTTAAGGTTGCTGTAAAAATAGTATTTTACAATGGGAGATAGCCATAAATAAATAAGTAAATAAATAGGAAATCTCAATGCCCAATTAATAATGACTGAATAATACTTTGGGTAAACATCTTTAGTCCTTGTTCTAATATATATAAGCAAACATATATCTAAAATAAAATTAGAACTATAAAAACTCTTCCTGACCTGCTTTTCTTCATTTAACAGTATATCATGAGCATTTTCCTAGTGTGTAATGGCTTGATAAGCTTTCAAAAACATTTTAAACAAAGTAACATTAGTGTTACATCAGTGGAGACACATTAGTGAACTGAACAAAGCAAAAGGAGTAAGTCCTGGGCCCACATCCATACTAACCTACAATTGTTTCAGTCAAACACTAAGTAAGCATATCTAAAAATCAACTATATCTATAAAAAAAACAAATACTCAGAGGGTGAAGACTGATGCTTCTTTATAAATATTAGAAAGTGTGGTAAGTTTAAGTATTAAAATGTAAAAAAACAATGGAGAGTGAAGGAATGAAAGATACTGACAAAACTGACAAATCCTAACCCCAGAATAATCTCCCAAGTGCTCCACAGTAACATACAACTCACACCATATCCCCAGGAGAAGTCCGAGCTGCCTTCAGTAGAGATCCCTGTGCCTGTATAACTTGGAAAAGCAGACCGTGAATTCCCAGTATCAGCTGATGTAACAGGTGATTCTTGTGTGATGTCAGACTCACTAAATGCAGAATTTGGAAAGAAGAGAGAAAACAGAAAAATTCTTATTATTTCCTCAAGTTTCTGCAGCATTAACTACTCATGACTAGGTAATATGCATATGTAGAAATACATCTAAAGAAGCAAAAGTCAATGAACTTGAAATTTAAGCATCATGAAAAAGTCCTGTCCAATTCCTATAGAATTGATGGCAGTCACTGGACATAATTCTAGCCATAGTTTAGAATGAATACTTTAGCATTCCACCTGTAACACGTACCTTTGACAACTAAAGACATTTCAGAAATATTGGTAATATCTGAGCTTGTATGGCACTTGCGCAGTTAATCAAGCACTTTTACAAATACTAATCCCGTTTTACCCCAACAACAACCTGGTGATGCACAACTCAGCCCCATTTTAAAGACAAAGAATCTGAAATTTAGTTCCAGGTTTTGAAACTAAGTTTTATGATTGCAATTTTTTCTGTATTACCACATTGATTCTCAGAACCTTCTTTGAAGTTATAGTCTCCTCTGTTGTATTTCTTAAAATAATACATGCAGCTAATATTTACTCAGCATTTACTATATGCCAGGCATTGTGCCAAGTTTTGTATACTTCATCTCATTTATATTCACAACACCTTTATGAGATACTGTTATCAGGTATGTAACTTGCAATTTTATTCAGCTAAGCAGTGACAGAACCAGGATTAAAAATTTTATCTGTTGGACTCCTGAATCTATGCTTTTCAAAGCTTATAAAAATAAGTCTGATGTTTTTTCTATTAGCTATTCCACACTGAAGATAAATGGTAATGAAATATGGGAAAAATTTGCTTTGCTTCATTAGTACAAGGCTTGATACCAATCCTAAACTAAAAACCAAAACCTTCGCCATGATCAGGTATAAAAGCAAACAAGTACACTCTGTGTTACTACCTTTGGGAACTTGAGTCTTTTGCGTGGCTGTCATTGGTAGAGGAAATGTCATCCAGCTGCTCTGGAAGGGGATGATGACTAAGAGCATACTTTGTTATTCCTTTCCTGTGAAAGATAAAAAGAGAGTTATATTTCCTATAAACAAAGAATATACTTTTCAGAAACATAGTCTAAGTTAGTCACATACTTCTTGCTGCTCTGGAACTGCATTGTCCAATACGTAAGCCACAAGCACTTAAAATGTGATTAGACAGAAAGGAGATGCACAGATGCATTTTAAATGTAAAACAAACAGGACTGTTAACTCTCATTATAAGAATGTACAGTATCTCACTATTTTATCTTGATTATATGATAAAGTGATTATGTTTTAGATGTGTTGAATTAAAAATATATATTCTTAAAATTAATTTTACTGCAAATTGAAAATATAATAAGGTATAACTACACAACTATTAGAATAGCTAAAATAAAACATAGTGATAACGGAAAAGGCAGGCAAGGAAGTGGGGAAACTGGATGTCTCACATATTGCTGGTGGGAATGAAAATGGTACGGCCACCCTGGAATAGTTTTGGTTGCTTATAAAACTATAAGACCTAGCCATGGTAATGCACTCTTGGGCACTGGTCCCAGAGAAATGAAAACTTACATTCACACAAAAATATGCATATAAATGTTCAGAGCAGCTTTATTTATAATTTTAATAAAATGGGAAACAATGGAAAAGTTCTTTGATGGGTGAAGGGTTAAACTCTGGCGTGTCCACACAATAAAATATGATCCAGCAAAAAAAAAAAGAGTGAATTATTGACACATGCAACAACTTGGATGGATTTCAAGGACATTATGCTTAGTGAAAAAAGCGAGTCTCAAAAGACTGCATACTATATGACTCCACTTATACAACATTCACAAATGACAAAACTACAGAGAAGAGATGAGTGGTTACCAGGAGATGGAGGAAGGAGTGGATGTGACCAGCAAGGGGCACACACACAAAACTGTTTTTGGTTGTGATGAAACACCTCTCTGTCTTGACTTTACTGGTTGTTACACAAACTTCTATGAGGCCAAATTGCATAGATCTATGTGCCATATACACACACGAAGGAATGGATATAAAAACTAGTGAGAAGTGAATTACGGTCTGCAGTCTGGTTGACAGTACTATACCAATGTCAGTTTCCTGGCTTTGAGATTATACTACGGTTATGTAAGAGGTCATCATTGGGAGAAGCTGGGTGAAGGCTTCATCGGACTCTATACACTACTTTTATAACTACCTATGAGTCTATAATTACTTCAAAATAAAAAGGTAAAAAAATTGATTTCACCTGTTTCTACTACTTTTAATATGACTACCTGAAATTTAAAATCACAGATGTGGCTTGTGTTATATTCCTCTTGGACAGTGCTGTTGCGGAGTACAATGTGTGCGTATGAACAAACTAAGGGGTTAGTTATATATTCCAGTCCTAATCATCAACAGTAGAATTTCCTCCTCCACAAAATTCAGTAGTTAAATAAATTTAGGAAACACGATAGGTTAAACAAAGTTACACAGGTTCTTTACAAGAGGTCTTCCCAGGGATGTGTGTTATACACCTCTAATACTCTTATTTCACAGGAAGGAAACTGAGGCAGAGGGATTAAGTAACCTGCTTAAGGTCATAGGGCTCCTGTGAGTGATGGAGCCAGGATTCAAACCCAAGTAGTCTGGCTCTGAGGCTTCTCAGAGTAAATGAATAGTTTGAGATTTTAGTGAACTGTACCATTTTTTTGTATACAAATATGAAGTTAAGGGCCCAGTCAGTGGAGCTTGTAGTTCTAATTATTTCTTCAGTGGTGGGGAAGACTTGTGCAGAGAGCTGTTTGTGCTTCTTTCACTCAGTGACCCTACAAGCAAAGGCTTGTCTTTGAGATAGTGATAGGGATTAGAAATGTGGACTCCCGCTAGGAAATAGAAAACTTACAACATTTTTTAGTGTGTCAGAGAAAGTGGATTACGGAGTGACAACTAGATAACATCAAAGAAATTTAAAAATTTTTTTTAATTTTAAATTTGATAACAGCAGTGTGGTCACACAGGAAATGTCTATAATGCATACTGAAGTATACGGGGGTAAGGTGGTAGTGTCAAGGGTTTTGTTTCGTTATTTCACAGATGAGGAACAAAGAAAATATAGATGAAGCAAATATATTAAAATTTTGATAACTTTAATGTGGGTGATTGGTGGCTCATTATATTTACTATGTATTGTGTTTGAAATAGCATTAAAAAATGTAAGTAAAGCTGTATGTAGAAAATGACTCTTTTTCCAAAATCTTTCCAACATCTATAATTCAGAAGTGTTAGGGAGAAAACTGAAGTTACTGCTTTGAAGCAAATCATCGTTATAATACCTAAAGTAAAAACTGCTTTTAATTTATGGTCACTTAGATGCATATATTACTCATCATCTTCATTATTCACATCACCCCGACTCCTCTAGAGAATCCCCTCTGGGAAAGTTATGTTTAGGGAGTCTCAAATTAACAAATGAGAACAAGTATCATGACTATACTGGGTCAGTAATTCTGGCCCAATAAGTGCCTATCAACACTTTTTCCCATAAGATAGTTTTCACTCTCAGCATGATCCGAATTTATTATAAAAGCGTATTTTTAGCTAAACCCTAGTTGCATTAGGAAATGACATTCTTCTTCCTAGTTTATAACAAGCTTATTCTCTGAATTGCTACTGTGTAGGTATCTTATTATTTAGTAGATAATATGCTTCAGAGAGGCAAGGAGAGACCACAGACTGATTTTCTTTGCATGGCTATTGTACCAAGTAAAGGTGGGAAGGGACAAGGCAATTACTATTTTCTGAGGACCAACTATGTGTCAAGCTCTGTGCCATCAGTTTAGATATGTTTTTAGATAAGATCTTATTCCTATACTAAAGAAATGAAGAAACAAAAATTTAGTAATTTGCCTAAAAGTCATGTGGCCAGAAAAACCCTAGCCAGAAACTCAGATGTGACTGAAGAATAACAAGCTTATTATTACTATACCATATATAGTTAATATTAATAAATTGTATAGTTGCTAAAATTACACAGCTCACTGAAGAAAGGGGGGGGTGGTTGGAATTAGAAAGCCCAAGCTCAAAAACTTATTGGTTATATAATCTTAAGATGTGTATATAACCTGTCTGATAGAGCACCTTCTGACAAACTGAAGATAATCATACCCATCCTACTGAGTTGTTGCTATAAGGATCGAGATATGAAAGTCTTTTTCAAAGTGTAAAAGCATTTGTAAATGTGTGAAATTATCATTATTTACTAAGTTATAGCACTTCACTGGGGGCGGGGGGGGGGGCGGTGTCTTTTAACCAGAAATATTTGCTTTCTGAAATCTCAGAGCAAAACTGATCCTTGTGGATTCTGATATTTAACTGCAGAAACGGAGAGGCAGTACGTGTAATGGTTGTGACCGAGGCTTCAGAATAAGATTGACACCGGGTTTGTACTTCAGTTCCACTACTTTCTGTCTCCGTAATCTTTGGCATGCTATAATCTTTAAATCTGGGATCTTTATCTGTAGAATGCAAAATAACAGTCCCCATCTGCTATCCTTGTTGAATAGAATTAAGTGAGCTAATGTAAGCAGCTTTGCAAGGTGCCTGGCACTAGACACGTTCAACTTCATTGTAACAGTCAGCTATTGACAACTTTTTGCGGAAACTACCAGTGCCTTAGGAGACAATAGTTCGGGAAATGCCGCCCAAAAGGGTCAAGCCCTGGGACAGCACAGGTGGCACACCCTTAGCTGGAGATGTAGGTAGAAGGGACAAAGTCCGGCAGGGCTGGAAGGAGAGAATTCCGAAGAAAATTTTCTTTCTCCCACCTGGGAAAGGAAAGGAGCGAGGGACTGGTCACGAAGGGTCCCCGGAGCGCCCGCGCCCCACCTCGCCTCCCCTGGCCGTGGCTGGGATGGTTGAGCAGGGCACTCACAGCTCCAGGCTCTGTGGCACAGCCTTCCGAGTGTATCTGGAGATCATCCTCCTCTTCCTCCTCAATCGCGGCCGGGGCGGGCACGCCAGGGTGGGGGCCTCCAGGCCTGGCCCTCCCGCCGGCTCCTGCCCGGCCCCCTCCCGCCACCTTCCAGCCCCGTCACGCCCCGTCGCCTGGACACCAGACCGCCACCTCCTCCGGTTCCCCACCTCTCCAGTCCTCCGCCCTCCCTACTCCCCCGCGGGGGCGGAAGTGACGAAGGCGTCGGGCCGGCGGCCTAATGCTCCCGCCCAAGCGCGGTGGGGAGGACGCCCGGTTCCGGAGCCGAGCGGGTTTCTGACTTTCAGAGCTGCTTTGGGCCTTGGGGTCCAGAGAGGCCTCTGGACCGAAACTGGGGCCAGGCTTTGGCGGCAGCTGGCTGTTCCCTACCAGCTCACGCGGTGGGAGGGGCGGCTGAGGAAACGAATCGGAGAGACCCTGGAACCGTAAGAGGAATACGGCTTCGTTTTGTCAGGTGGAAGGATGGAGCTTATCTGAGTAAAGAGCCCTAGATTACAAGCCAGGCCTCAGCTACTGGGTCGCTTGGCTTCTGTTCTTGTTTCCCATCTGTACTGTGAGGAGTTAGCTCGAGTGACCTCAAAGTCCCTTCTACTCCGGACACTGAATTGTGTGCTTGGCATTATGGAGTGGGTAGAATTAATTGTCTGCCCCTCTGGGTTCAAAAGGCCAAATGACGATTTGGACAGACTGTTGAATGGGTGTTTGGATAGAAGATGTAGGTTCCTTTCGACCTCATCTTATTAGTCCGTTAGAAAGCCGAATAAATATAAAAATCGGATCACGTGGGCCATCCAGTGCAGTGCCATTGTTTACAAAGCATCACCTGGAAGCAGTCATACTAGTACTTTTGTTTGTAAGGGATACCCATAGAAAATAAAGATATCTACCTCTTAGTATATTAGAGCTGTGCTCCCCTGAAAGATGGGCAAATTTTGGACAGATCAAGAACCATAGGCAGATTGTTTTGGGATGAGACATGGATGTTTTGTAGTTTTGAATTGCCCTATTTCATGATATGTTTATAAAAGAGATTGATTAAAATTCTGCAGAGTAGGGGAGATTGCTTTTAAGAGGTGTTAATAATAAAATGTAAATCGGGAAAGGATCCTAGAGATGGTAGAGTAACACTCTAATTCTGCAATTAAAGAAAATGCACCAGAAAGAGATAGTGAAATGCCCAATATGACACAATCAATTTAGCGGCAGAGCTGGGACTTTGGTTAGTATTTAAACAGAGGATGTTAATGCAGTGTTCTCAAAATATGTTATACATGCCACTGCAACTGCAAAGGCAAATATTTTTCAATTTTGTTTTTATAAAAGTATTATTTAATTTGGGAATGTGATACTGGATTTCCATACAAGTTTTTAAACATAATTTTAAGTACAAAAATTTCATTAAAAGAACACTAAATGAGTGTCACTATATTTGATACATTGTTAAGGCAGATACCATGATGGTGGTATGTGGATAACTGAATTTTGGAAAACAATGTTAATGCAATCACCTAGAATAGTTCAGGGAATGGAATATTACTTCTGCATTGTTCTATGTGGTTTATACTATTGAAACTTAAATGTACTTTTCAGAGAAGAATGGAGGAAAATATGACGCTTGCTACAGTAGAAGATACTGTGGAATACCGCCTGTTCCTGATACCAGATGAACCAAGGGACCCAGAAAAACACAAGGAGATTCTTCAAAAGTATATTGAGAGAATAATGACCCAGTTTGCACCTATGTTGGTCCCTTATATCTGGCAGAATCAGCCGTTCAATCTCAAATATAAACCTGGGAAAGGTAAGGAAGGCTCTTTTACTTATTTTGATTTGATATGTATAACTTCTAATGTCATTCTGACAACAGTGATATATAATAGCCCATAGTTTATTCATTATTGTCAGGAGGTTTATATCCTGAACTTTTTAGATTGGTGATGCTTGCCTATATTCAGTCATGCCCTTAAATTTTTTATTCATTCATATTGATGAAAATGCTCTAGTAACTGTTACCTTAGGAACTAACATATATCATTATTAAAAACTTGGGGCTATTCTTTTAAACTTTACTTTTCTATGCCATACTTATCTAGATACCTATATGGAACAGATCTAGGCATCTTTAGCTGTTACTCTGCACACATTACTCACCATTGGTGTGTTTAGTAGGCTGCCTTGTTTTACATGGTTGTTTTGGTAGTGATCCAAGAGTGGCTCTGCCTGGCTTAGAAAGAGAAATTATTGGGCTTTATGACCATTATTTGCCATTTGGAAGCATTTTGAGGTTCCTTCACTGTCTTCCCTGTGCTGCTGAGGTCTGACCTCTGGCCAAATGTGGCATTTTGTCCTATGGTTTCTGTAGCTTTACTAAAGTGACTCATAGATAAGGGACCAGGGCTCTACTTACACAGTGACTTACCTGAGATCTTGTTTCAGATCAGGAGCGTCTTGTGAGACCATCAGTCTGGCTCTCAATTGGCTGCTAAATGTCTTTCCTGCTGTTAGTTTTATTGAGCTCCTGTTCACTGAAATACATGTACTTATTGGCAAGAACACTGTCACATCCAAAACCAACTCCTTATCTTTTTTTTTAGTATATTTTATTGATTACACTATTACAGTTGTCCCATTTTTTTCTCCCCTTTATCCCCATCTGCCCTGCACCTCCCTCACTCCAGCAGTCCCCATCCTTTAGTTCATGTCCATGGGTCGTACACGTAAGTTCTTTGAGTTCTCTGTTTCCTATACCATTCTTAATCTCTCACCATCTATTTTATGCCTACCAATTATGCTTCTTATTCCCTGTACCTTCCCTTCCCCCATTATCCCCCACCTCCTCCCCACTGAAAACCCTCCATGTGATCTCCATTTCTGTGGTTCTGTTCCTGTTCTAGTTGTTTGCTTACTTTGTTTTTGTTTTTGGTTTGAGTTTTTAGGTTCAGTTGTTGATGGCTGTGACACTGTATGTGGGGGAGGGGTCAGAGAGGGAACAATGCTGCTTGCTCAGGTCTCGCCCTGCTTTCAGTCACTCCCCCTGCTACCCACAATCGAATTGTGCTCTTCCAGGTGCTGCCCTGATGCTAATTCCTAGTGGGTGGGTTTGTATATGTTCTAGGACCCCGTGGGCCCCTCTGACAGACTTTCCTGTGAGATTGGCAATTTCTCCCATCACTGCAACTCCCACAGATTTTTACAGTCAGAGGTTTTGAGGCTTTCTTTTCCTGCACTGGAACCGTGTTGCGAGATCTGTCTTGCTCTCTAGTTGTTCTTCCTAGTTTACTCACACAGAATGTGGTACCACCTGGTCCACCAGCCACTGCCTTGCCTGCCTGGTCCACCAGCTGCCTTGCTGCGCATCCTCTCTGCCCTCACTGCCTGTCTCCACCCCGCCTCCAAGTCTGGATGGATGTTTCTTCTTTAACTCCTTGGTTGTCAGACTTCCATACAGTTTGATTTTCTGGCAGTTCTGGTTGTTTTTTGTTTTTAAGTTGATTGTTATCCTTCTTTTGTTTGTGTGAGGAAGTGAATCATATCTACCTACACCTCCATCTTGGCTGGAAGCTCCCACCTCCTTACCTTTTTCCCACAAAATCATTTTTGTCCAGTGCCATTCACCTAGTTATCCAAGCTAGTTAGTAATTCACAATCACATTCAGCTCCTCACTTTACCACGTTCAGTCAGGGACTAAATCCTAGTGTTATTGCTCCTAGAATATGACCCCTTCTCTACATCTGTTTCACTATGGTCTAGGCCCTCCTTATCTCTTCATCTGGAAGATTGTGATAGCCACCGAACTAACTTCTCTGGTACCAGTGTCTCCAGTGTCCTCACACTGTTAAACTTACCTTTAAAAAATACAAATTTGATCATGTCACTTTTCTGCCTAACATTCTTGAACAGTTCCATATTGCTTCTGGAGAAAGTTTAATATATAAGGTAGATAGAAATAGATACCCTACACTTCTGGCCAAGACGGAGGCGTAGGTAGACATACTCTGCCTCCTCGCACAACCAAAATAAGGACAACAACAATTTAGAAACAAAATAACAACCAGAACTGACAGAAAATTGAACTGTATGGAAGTCTGACAACCAAGGAGTTAAAAAAGACACATTCATCCAGACCGGTAGGAAGGGTGGAGTCGGGCAGCCGGGTGGAGAGGGGTCGCAGCACAAAAAGTGGTGGCACCGTGCGCATAAGGCACCCAGGCGTGCAAGACTGCAGCGGGTGGACCCTGGGCACAGGTGGCAATGGGCAGACCCAGCGAGGCGGCGATTGTGAAGCGGAGCACTGCACACAAGGCAGCTGGCTTACTGGGTTGTCCCACATTTGTGTGCAGATAAACCAGGCGAAACTGGGGAGCGAGACAGACCACTCAACCCAGGGTCCCGCCGCCAGGAAACAGAGCCTTGGGGCACTAATTGAAGATACCTGTGGGGTTGAGGTGCCAGGAGAGACTCCCAGCCTCACGGGAGAGTTTGTTGGAGAGACCCACAGGGTTCTAGAATGTGCACAAGCCAACCAACACGGGAATTAGCGTCAGAAAAGCCCAGTTTGCTTGGGGGAAGCGGTGGAAGGGACTGAAATCCTACAAAGAGCAGAGCAAGTGCCATTGTTCCCTCTCGGACCCCACCCGAACAGACAGCATCACAGCCCAGCAACTGGGTTGCCCCGCCCTGGTGAACACCTAAGGCTCTGCCCCTCATATGTAACAGGCGTGACAAGACAAAAAAAATGGCCCAAATGAAAGAACAGATCAAAGCTCCACAGCAAATACAACTAAGCGACCAAGAGATAGCCAGCCTATCAGATGCACAGTTCAAAGCACTGGTGATCGGGATGCTCACAGAATTGGTTGAATTTGGTTGCAAATTAGATGAAAAAATGAAGGCTACGCTAAATGAAATGAAGGAAAATGCACAGGGAACCAATAGGGATGGGAAGGAAACTGGGACTCAAATCAATGGAGTGGACTAGAAGGAAGAAAGAAACAACAAAACAAAAAAGAATGAAGAAACGAGACTTCAAAAAAATGAGAGGCTTAGGAACCTCCAGGATATCTTTAAACATTCTAACATCCGAATTATAGGGGTACCAGAAGGGGAAGAGGAAGAGCAACAAGTGAAAAAGTTATTTGAACAAATAATAAAGGAGAACTTCCCCAATCTGGCAAAGGAAATAGACTTCCAGGAAGTCCAGGAAACTCAGAGAGTCCCAAAGAAGTTGGACCCAAGGAGGAACACACCAAGGTACATCATCATGACATTAGCCAAGGTAAAAATGAAGGAGAGAATCCTAGAAGCAGCAAGAGATAAGGAGACCGTCACCTACAAGGGAGTTCCCATCAGACTGTCAGCTGATTTCTCAAGGGAGACCTTACAGGCAAGAAGGGGCTGAAAAGAAGTATTCCAAGTCATGAAGGGCAAGGACCTACATCCCAGATTGCTCTATGCAGCAAAGCTTTCATTTAGAATGGAAGGGCAGATCAAGTGCTTCTCAGATAAGGTCAAGTTAAAGGAGTTCATCATCACCAAGCCCTTATTTTATGAAATGTTAAAGGTACTTGTCTAAGAAAAAGAAGATAAAAACATGTATAGTAAAATGACAGCAAACTCACAATTACTAACAACCACACTTAAAATAAAAACAAAAAAACTAAGCAAACAACTAGAACAGGAACAGAACCACAGAAATGGAGATCACATGGAGGGTTAGCAACAGGGGAGTGGGAGGAGGAGAGA
>CM052542.1:109712763-109809189 GCA_028533065.1 Trachops cirrhosus
GGTAGGTAGAAAATAGGGGGAAGGCAAGAATAGTATGGTAAATGTAGAAGCTAAAGAACTTATGACACATGGACATGAACTAAAGGGGGGAATGTGGGTGGGAGGAGGTGTGCAGGAGGAGGGGAGTGAAGGGGGGATAATAGGACAACTGTAATAGCATAATCAATAAAATATATTAAAAAAAGAAAAGAAATAGGTACCCTAATTGGAACTTCTCCAGTTTAACAAACTTGAGAGATCTGGGGTGGGGAGAAGAAGAGTTGGTTGGGCTCTTCCCATCTTTTCTTTTTTTGCCATGGCAGCTCTTGAGACACTCCACCATGCACTTGTTTGACCTCATTCTGTTAATGTGATGTATTACATTGATTGACTTTCATTATGTTGAACCATCCTTGCATTTCAGGAATATATCCCGCATGGTCCCGGTGTACATCCTTTTAGTTTTATTTAATTCAGTTTGCTAGTATTTTGTTGAGGATTTCTACATCAATATTTATCAGGGATATTCATCCTAGTTTTTTTGTATTGTCTGTCTGGCTTTAGTTTTAGGGTAATGCTGGTCTCATAAAATTAGGGCATGTTCGCTCCTCTTCAATTTTTTGTAAGAGTTTGAGGATTATTGATGTTAATTCTTCTTTAAGTGGTTGGTAGAATTCTCCAGTGTAGACATCTGGTCCTGGACTTTTTTTTTCTGTTGGGAAGTTTTGATTACTTACTCAGTATCCTTACAAGTTATAGGTCTGTTCAGATTTTATGTTTCTCCTCCACCCAATCTAATTAAATCGGGTCTATTTAAATTGTGTGTTTCTAGGAATTTACCCATTTCTTCTAGGTTATCCAATTTGCTGCTATATTCATAGTATTCTCTTATAGTTCTTTTTATATCTGTGGAATAGGTGGTAATATCCCCCCTTTCATTTCCAATTTTAGTTGTCTTAGTCCAATCTCTTTTATCCTAATTAATCTAGCATTTTTTCAATTTTGTTGACCTTTTCAACAAACCAACTCAATTTATGTGGATTTTTTCCTGTTGTTTTTCTGGTTTCTATTTCATTTATCTCTGCTCTAGTCTTATTTCCTTCCTTCTGCTAGCTTTGGATTTAGTTTGTTCTTTTTCTTAAGGTGTAAAGTTAGGTTGCTAATTTGAGATATTTTGTAACTGTGAACTTCCCTTTTAGCACTGCTTTCACTGCATCTCTGAAGTTTTGGTATGTTGTGTTTTTGTTTTTATTTGTCTCAAGATATTTTTAATTTCCCTTGTGATTTTTTTCTTTTGCTTGTTGAACCATCAGTTGTTTAATTTCTACATATAGTTGGATAATGTACTTGTTTGAAAACTCTGCTCTGTCCAAATCTTCACACCTGATATCCACGGAGCACTCTGTTGCCTGTCATGCCTCTGTGCCTTTGCACCTGCTCCTCTGTGTTTCCGGAACGCCTGCTCCTGATCATTCCTTCAGACGAGTATAGCTAAGATATCACTTCCTTGGTGTCCTCATAGTCTCCAGTGCACACCTCCTCCATTCATTGTCTTGTTTTGAGATGGCTTGGTGGTCTATCTCCTGCTGTCCCAACCCGCAGCTCTTCAAGACTGTTTCTTGTCTCTTGTTTCGGATTGCAACCCCAGCTCCTCGTAGAGTACCTACAGCACACTCCATAAATGTTTGTTTAGTGGAATGATTCTTTGCATTTTTATTTGCGCTGGCAAATTAATTTGATTATATGGTTGTTTTTCTCTTGTTTTTAGGAGGTGTTCCTGCTCATATGTTTGGTGTGACAAAGTTTGGGGATAACATTGAGGATGAATGGTTTATTGTTTATATAGTAAAGCAAATTACAAAGGAGTTTCCAGAATTGGTAGCAAGGTATTATATTTATTTTAATAGTTCTAAAGGTACTTTATTCTTGAAAGTGATGACACTTTTATCCATTCAATAATTTTTTCTGTAGCCTGGTATAAATTGTACAGATTTGAGACATAGATTTTAAAAGTGACTTCTGTGTTTTCTTTCTTTTCTCTTGTGATATCCTTTTCTTGAGCAAGAATGAAAGTATCAATGGAGAGTTCACCTTCCAAAAATTTTCCAACAAAACCCTTTTATTAAACCATTCAAAACCAATTTTTAATGTTTTTCTCATTATGAAAGAAAAAATACCCATGATCAACAAAATTCTCGGAAGTAATCATCATCAAATTTCTTGTAGGTCTTTAAAAAAACTTTCATACACACACACCACATATTTCACAGATATCTTTACTATGTATGTTAAATACCATAACTAAAATTTTTGAGACATTATATGCAGGATAAATTTAAAGAAATGTTAGTGAACAGTTGTATGGATTGCAAAGTAAAGTCTAACTCAGTTTTTAAAATGGGAACTGATAGCGCTCTGTAATGACCAAATTTTGCCAGCAGATGGCGTGTCACCCATTTACCAGTTGTCTTAGTTTCCTAATCAGCTCCCAAATTCTGATCTTTTTCTACCCACCCAACCTCTTTCCCAGCAAAACAAAAAGAAAAACAACAGCAACTTTGAAAACTTAATATTATATTGAAACTTAAAGCATACATAAAATTAGAGAGAATGAGTTCATGTGTAACCATCACACAGCTTCAAAAATTAACAACTTACGGTTATTCTTATTTATTTATTTATACCCTGCCCCTACATCCCCATCACATAAGAAGATTATTTTAAAGCAAATCTCCAGCACTATGCCATTTGATTTTTCGATACTTTGGGAGGTAATTCTAGATGGTAAGAGCTCTTAAAACACTACAGTTACAACACCTAAAAATAATTAGCAATGATTTCTTAATACATGATAGAATTTTAAATGAACAAATACAAAAATACGATTCTGTCTTTACAACTATAACAAAGAAGGGGCAAACAATACTGTTTATGTGCAGATTCTGATATTTATATATTGATGGTTCATACCTGCATACCAGGCCTGTAAAAACTCTTTAAATAGTAGGCATCTACTGTCTTGTGAGTTTTTTTGAATTAGAAAAAGATCTTTCTCTATATCTCTGCATTAATCTTCCTAAGGTAGAGCTGTAACCATTTTACTAACCTATCCTAAAACCTTTCAGTCTTTCTGTCTATAAAACTAAGCTGATTTTCGTTGATTCTGCCAACAGTTAAAGCTCTTCCTAAAATGCCATAACTTGTGCTTCTCTAGTCTTGTTCTTTACTAGTTGTCATTTTCCAAATGTCCACCTTCAGTTGCCACTTCCATGTTATTTTAAATTGAATTTATTGGGACAACATTGGTTAATAAAATGATATAGGTCTCAGGTGCACAGTTCCATAACACATCCTCTGTATATTGTCTTGTGTGTTCACCACCCCACGTCAGGCCTCCTTCCATCACCATTGCCACCGCCATGGATTTGCTCATGGTATTCCTTCTGCCAAGAGCATCTCTCCTTTTTCCCTCCATTTCCACCCATTAAAAAACCTACAACCATATATGTAATATGCTACTTTTTGTGTGAAAAGAGAAGAAAATAAGAATTTATATTCCTGTTAGCCAGATTATGCATATGGAAACTCTAGAAAGATAAACAAGAAGTAACAGTGGTGGAGGGGTATGAGTTGGGCAAATAGGGACACAAGTAAGAAGGTTTTCATTGTGTAACTTTTTATGTTTTAAAGTTTTAGCCATGTGACTCTTTTATGTATTCACAAATTTAAATTTTCAAAATAATGCAAGTAAGACAACACAAAATTGTCTTTCAAGGCCCAAGTAACACCTCCTCTATAAAAACCTATCTTGACTATATGTGATTTTTTTTCTTTTAAAACCCTATAGTACTTTATATTTTTTAAAGATTTTTGTCTACTCTTATTTATTTGTATATTTATTTTTTCTCCAGCTCCCATGTATAGTCTTGTAGTTTCCTTCAGTGCCTAATGGTATCTTAAACATTCACTTTATTATAGCAGTCTATACATGATATATACTTAGTTACTCAGATGAGTGAAAAAGTATATTAGAATGAGAAAAGTATAAGAAAAATCTGTTTGATTATTAGCAAATAAGTGCTTTATGAATGCAAAATTGGAACTTTTTTTCCATTTAGGATTGAAGACAATGATGGTGAGTTCTTGTTAATAGAAGCCGCTGACTTTCTCCCTAAATGGTTGGATCCTGATAATAGTGCTAATAGGGTAAGTATTTACAAATTTGGAAGATTTAGGGAGGTAAAATCATGTTGTAACATTTTTTAATATGGACCTAGAATTTATCAGTGCCTAGTATGAAAATTAAAATGTATCATTTTGCAGGTGTTTTTCTACCATGGGGAGCTGTGCATTATTCCTGCACCCAGGAAGCCTGGAGCAGCATCTTGGTCACCCACTACACCCCCAACAATCCCACAAGCATTGAACATAATCTCAACACACTCAGAAAAAGTTCTGGCGTCTGAATCTGTACGAGCTGCCGTGAATAGGCGCATCAGAGGGTAAAACAATAACACTTTTGTTGCTAGTCAAGGAGCCTTATACTTTAGTGCAATTCCAGTCTTTCATTGACTGTAGATTTTCTTTCACCTAAATTAATGCTAATTTTCGTTCTGTTATCCTTCATGAAATTGACTAACAAATTATATATTTTAAAATCAGGAAACACATCTTTTAATTCCCATTTAAAAGTGTTATAATCCAGTCCCAACATTTTAATATTATTTACCTTAAATATTGTGGCTAAGTATTATTTATATCCATAAATAAAAATTTTCAGACCTTTAGACATGAAAACTTAAGGGAGCACAATGTGCTTGGCTTTTTCAGTAGTTCTGGGCTGTAGGTGGGATTCTTACCTATGTGGAACGCTTCAGCTTCTATTCAGCAGAAGAGGCCCAAGTCTCATAACGTATTAGTTCAGCCATTCAAATTTGAGTAGCTATTAAATATTTATCACCACTCAGGTCTTATTTTTTTTTCTAATTTTATTTTAGGTCTTAATAATATTAAAAATTTTTTAGCTTTGTTTCGGTATACTTTGAACCATTTTTTTAGAAGAATAAACTTTTATTTTATCCTTATTTCCAACTATGGTGGAGTTTTTGTTTTGTTTTTATTGAACCAACCTAATCCCTTTTTGAAATTTGCCGTTTCCTCCCACTTCTCTTTTCCTCTTCCTCTTTTCTGCAGTTTTTAGTGTACAGTATTTTTATCTTTACCTCTTGTCACTCTTCACATCTCACTGTTGATAAACTGAGACGAGATGTATATTTACACATCATAAAATAAAAGTAATATGTTGCTTGTCACAGATACCCAGAGAAAATTCAAGCCTCCCTTCATCGAGCTCACTGCTTCCTTCCAGCTGGCATCGTGGCAGTGCTGAAGCAGAGGCCCAGGCTGGTGGCTGCAGCGGTCCAGGCGTTTTACCTGCGGGACCCCATTGACCTGCGAGCCTGTCGTGTTTTCAAGACATTCTTGCCTGAAACACGAATAATGACGTCGGTAAGATATCACTCTTGGTCATTTAGTTTGTCTCATTGGAGAGTTGAGTGTTATTTTAATTGTTCACAGAAAAAATTGGAAATACTCTGTTTTCTCATTGCAAGTTAATACCCATTTTTTTACTTTTACATCCAGTGAGAAAGATTTCAAGAGACCTGATTCCCTATTTTGTATCTCAGTGTTTCCTAGCTATTTCTGACCATATTTTTCCTATTTGAATAATAATTTTCTTAACATAAAAGATATCATTTCATGAGTTAAGAATTATTTTTTTATCTTCTACTCATCAAAATTACCATATAATGTAACTAATGATGATAATTCCATTAGTGATAACGAGAAAGCAGACAGTAAAGGTAAATTTTATGGTATGTGAATTATATCTCAAGCTGTTAGTAAAAAATATTGGCAGTGAATAGGTTGAGTCTTTGCATTTCATGTGAATATGAAGCTCAAATGAAGTTATTGTTATTAACTATGAAATAATATTCAAATTTTTAATTTCAAGAAAAGATTCATATCTTTTGTGTTTCGTTGTCCAGGTCACCTTTACTAAATGTCTGTATGCACAGCTGACGCAGCAAAGGTTTGTGCCAGACCGGCGGAGCGGGTTCAGGCTGCCTCCTCCATCTCATCCCCAACACCGAGCCCATGAGTTAGGCATGAAGCTGGTAAAGTGGAACCAGAAATTTTATTTTCTTCCTATATATATGTGTGCTCTTACGAGAATAATGGCACAGCATATAAAGTCTAGAAATATACCCAGTTTATGTGAAAATGTAGTAAAATGTGACATTTCAAATAAGGAAAAATGGATTATTCTGTAAATGATGATAGAACAACTGTGAAGCCATCTGAATATTAAAGTTGATTCCCCCATACCTATACCAAAGTAAACTATGGTTGGACCAAATACTTAAATGAAAAAATTGAAACCATAAAATTTGAAGAAAACACAGGAGAAATTTTTACAATCTGAGAAGGAAGGCCTTCTGACTATGACTTGAGACCAGAAGCTAGAAAAGAAAAGATTGACAAATTTGATTATGTGTGGAAAGGAAAAATCCCGTAAGTAAAATCAAAAGAAAGTAAACATGGAGAAAATACTGTATTTTCAATTTGAATGACAAAGGTGAATTCTCTAATATATAGAGTTCCTACAAGTTAAAATGATTGGAGTTACTAATCAATTAATACAAAATGTTCAGAAACATAAAAAGATAGTCCAGAGAAAAGGAAATACAACTGATTTTTAATCTAAACATATGAAATATGTTGACCCTTGCTCATAAAATAAAATAAATGTAATTTAAAGCTATAAAACAGTATTTTCACCATTTGATTGGCAAATATCAAAATGTTTGATAATATATATTGAATTGGTAAAAATATATAAAGAGATAGTATTATCAAAGATCACTGATGGCACTATAAATTGGTTTAGTGTCTTAGAACAATTTGTCAGTGTCCATCAACATTTGAAATGCACAAACCTGCCCTGGCCGGTGTGGCTTGGCTGGATGATTGGAGCATCTTCCAGTACACCAGAATGTCACGGGTTCGATTCCCCATCAAGGCACATGCGTAGGTGGCAGGTTCAATGCACAGACCCTTCTGCTCAGCATCTTCACGTCTAGACATTTACCCTCCGTGTGTTTCACATGTGCACAAAGGCATACGAGGGTACTCATGACAGCATTGTTTGTAGTAGCAACAGATTGAAAATTGCCCAAATGTCTATTAGTAGGGAAATAGATAAATTATTATCTATCTGTGAAGTGAGATGGATGAATTTATGTGTGCGCATATAAAATGATCTCCAAGGCATGTGACTAAATGAAAAACAAGGTTCAGAACAGGGTGTGTGTTGCCATTTAGTGACCAAAGGGGTGGAGTAGGAGGATATACATACCCAGACACACACTATCTGCTTGACGCATAGGTTACTTCTGAAATGATGTGCAAGAAATTGGTAACAGTAGCTTCCTCTAGAGTAATTAGGGAAGCTCTGTGTTTGAATTATCTTGCCACATGCATTTACTGTATTTTTTAATGAAAGGACTCTTAAGATGAAGTAGTTTTCTCACTTTACTATGTCTGAGACCACCATGCTCAATTCGTTTATAATTTCTGTCAGACAAGAAGCCTGCAAGTCTTTAATCCTCAACTGAGGATATGTTCATTGATTTTTTTTAGAGAGAGAGGAAGGGAGAGAGAAAAAAACATCGAGGTGGGAGAGGCAAGATCAGTTGCCTCCCATGTATGCCCCAACCAGGGATCGAACCTGCAAACTGGGTACATGCCCCGACCAGGAATGGAGCCCACAACCTCTTTGGTGTACAGGACAATGTCCCAACCAACTGAGCTGCCCAACCAGGGCGTGCAAACCTTTGTTAAGCAAATAAGAAGTAAATTTAAATTCTAGTTCAATAATCAAGAAAAGAAATCTTGTTGAAGATAAGAAGAATTCTTATTTTGTATTATTTGCTTTCCCTTTGTAATTTTTAGTAATCTATGGAGATTAAGAAACTTGGAAATAAAGTCAGATTTTTCATAAAATTCCAATAATATTATAAATGTTCATGTGTCCAGTTACCTTATTCTTGAGTGTGGCTAAATGGAAAAAAAGGAACCTGATAATAAAACTATTATCTGTCCCATCTAGGCACATGGATTTGAGATTCTATGCTCCAGATGTAGCCCACATTCTTCTGACTCCAAGAAGTCCCATGTGACTGCCTCACCGCTCTGGGCTGGCTTCCTTGACAGTCTGAAAAAGAATGATTACTTTAAGGTAGGACCTGCAGTACATTTTAAAGTTGTATTACTAGGGAAAGTCAAGCCAGTGATTTATAGTCCTGTGGTCCAGTGATTTACTGCCCAGCGGTTACAGTAGAAATAACAATATGATGATTGCCAGAGGGAAGAGGGGGTGGGAGGAGGTAGAAGAAGGTAAAGGGGGGATAAATGGTGATGGAAGGAGACTTGACTTGGGGCGGTGAACACACAATACAATATACAGATGATGTGTTATAGAATTGTATAATTGAAACCTGTATAATTCTGTTAACCAATGTCACCAATGAATTCAGTTGATAAAAATAGTCCTATGATCCATTTTTAATGTGGGACATAATTATAGGAACTAGAATTTAAAGGAACCATTCTAATTCAGTGGTAATGAGGGGGTGTCTATGAACTTTATCCAGTATTAGAACAATTAATAACACTTATGTAAAATGATAAAAATTATTATTTCCATCAGGTGAACAATTGTCACAGATCTGTAAAGCAAACATGAAGACACCAGATAGCAAAATTAGCAAAGACAGGGATTTAAAAAATTACGAAAGACAAAGACAACTAGTAAATTTTTCTTAATTATATTCACTCTCACGGTAGTGAAGATATGCATATGAACACAATAATAAAGACTGTTTTCCATGTATGTAAAAAGGCTTTGAATGGTATTCAGTGTTGTTGAGGGTATAGTGAAATTGATACTCCTATACATTGCTGATAGCACTGTAAATTGATAGAACCTTAACTGCAAAGTAATTTAGTCATGTGTTCCAAGAGCTAAAGAAAGGTTCAGTCTTGGAACCTTCACTTTGGAAAATCTATTTTAAGAAAACATCCAAGAAATAGAAAAGTTCATAAGAATTTGATAGCAATATGGAGAAGTACTTATATTATAGTGTATTTTTTAATGAGTGTAAAATACTAAGTATGAATGTCACTATAAACATGTATGTAAAAAACAAGTGATAGTTAAGGTGGAATTATGCTGTGTTTTGGTTCTATTTGAACTTTGTTTTATCAATTAACTCCTGGTTAATCAATTATTTCTTAATAACTAATTAAATAATAGAAAATGGTAGAAAACCTTTCAAACCAGAAAGAGGCCCTTAATGGTGAAAAGGATTAGGAGCCGCTACATCTAGCCTAGTCCAATTCTTTGAAGGAACCGGAGCTCAAACAGGTATATTAATGCCAAAACAGCAACTAGGGCTCAGGCCTCAGGATTCCTGAACAACATATCAGGCACCGCCTCCCTGAATGTCATTGGTAAACAGGCCATTTTAATGACATCATGCAAACAGTGTTCTCATAGGCCATTATAATTTTTTTAGGGACTGATAGAAGGATCTGCGCAATACCAGGAAAGACTAGAAATGGCAAAGAACTACTTCCAACTCTCACTAAACCAACCAGAAAGGTGAGTTTATCACTACTTCATCATGGCAGCAGAGGTTAAGGAAATAGTTTGAAGGATAGTCACAGAAGTAGGAGTTTACATGTTTAAACAGTTACTGGCAAGGACCATGAGCACCGAAGGGGCTGGGGCTGGGGAAGAAGAGGTCCTGTGCAGACGGCCTCCGGCACTGGTCACGATTGTTGTCTTCGTTCCTTGAGTACCTAAAGTGCAGGCCACTTTAAACTGGTTTAATTCCCCCTTTCAGTCCTGTAAAACAAGTACAGTTGTTATTGTTCTCTGTTTGCCACCGAGGAGCCGAGACCAAGAGAGATTAAGTAATTTGCCAGAGGTCACAGAGCTAATAAGTGACAGACCTAGGATTCAAACTCAGGCAGTCTGGTGTTGAGCTGTGCACTTAGTAATTCCTGTAGTTCTGGCTGTGCTTAGCTATTCTAGGTGGGTCTAAAACGCAGGACGAAACAGGCATTCAATTTCCAGATCAAAACCATTCTAGCCTGCCGTACATCTCCTGAGGGAGGGAAGAAGTGAATACAGGGTTGGAAGGAAACGGCACCCCTTTAGAATTTAACGAAGTTGAGTTTCAGTTCTGGTAATGGTGGAGTAACATACCGGATTGACGCCCTTCCCATTACAATTACGAACCCTGGACAGAATATAAACAATAAGTTATTTCAAGACACTGGAGGACAGCAAAAGTTGGAGGGAATAGGACCGTTGAGAGAAGAACATCACAGTTGGTGAGGTCCATATTATGTGACTTGTCTCTGAGGGCACCTCCTCGACAGGAAAGCACAACTCAAGCAGAAAGTCTTATCGGGCCGAGGAATCAAAGGTCAGAATTTGAGTAGTGGAAAAAATTTAATTTATGTTTGTAAAATTGAATTGAGATACTTAAAGCTATTAATCAACATGAAAGAAATAGCTTTGTGTATGCTATTGTGGCCTCAGGCTGTGTGTGTGTGTGTGTGTGTGTGTGTGTGTGTGTGTGTGTTTTGTTGTGGGCTTTTTTTAAAAAGCCAAACTGATCTGGTTTTGAACCCCGTGCATTTTGTCAACATTTCAACCACCACATATCACATATATTTGTGTAATAGAATGTTCTTTGAAGACTGCGTAAAGCAAAGTTGATGCTGAGAGATGCTAACCTCTGTTGTCTATGAGATGGTAATGACTGTATAGCAGTCCTTACTCTTTCATAAGTGTCTAAGGACATCTTTGTCCCATTTCTATCAGTTTTATGGCAATAATTGGTGGCAAGAGGGTGACTTCTTAGTGTATCATTTAGGAAAACTTGGGAAATAGAGCCAGGAGAGGAAGGAGGGTAGCTTTCGCAGTCAGAATGCTCCCCCAGGTGATTCCTCTCCACCTGTAGGAGGCCACTCCTCTGCTGAGAACTGTCACCTTGTAGTCTTGGGTTCAAGAGATGTTAAGAAATTAGATTCCTGTGGGAGAATTAGGGCTCCTCACACACAGTAAGATAGATTGGTGGTTGGGTAGTTCTTCCTTTTAGATAAAAAAAGTTTGTTGTTGTTATAAAAGTAACATATGCATTCATTATAGCAAATATAAAAAGATGTAAGGAAAAAAATTTATACCACAAAGTCATCTACTATTATCATTTTAACTTTTAAGCCTTCCAGGATTTTTCCCCCATACCCAGCTGATTTTTTTTTTTTAAGATTTATGTATTTTTTATGTATTTATTTTTAGAGAGGGAGAGAGGGAGAGAAACATCAATGTGTGGTTGCCTCTTCCATGCCCCCTACTGGGGACCTGGCCAGCAACTTAGGCATGTGTCACGACTGGGAATTGAACTGGTGATCCTTTGCTTCACAGTCCAGCACTCAATCCAAATGAATATAAGACACCTTGATATTCATTTATTCAATCCACTGAGCTATATGAGCCAGGGCCCCAGTTGATTTTTAAAAAATTTTTATACAGTATAGAAATTGTGTGTCCTGTGCATAATTTTTACTCATTATGAACTTATATTTTCCCATGACATTAAAAAGTCTTTATAAAAATAACTTTAAATGGTTGTACATGTCAGCAAATGAAGGTACATAACTTACTCAACATTTTTGCTACTGGCAAAAAATTGCAAATTGCTTAAGTGTCTAAAATTTTAATTATGTTCCAGAGGAGACATTTATTTCCTAAACCAGGATAATTTGTAAACAGTTTAAAACCAAAATGATGTCTTCTTCGAGACCTATTATTGAATTTCCAGTTTTTTAAATAGCTGAATTAATATCATACACTACTTCCCACTGCCTTTTTTTTTTTTATTTCTCACCCTGGAATATGTTACTGACTTTAGAGAGTGAGAGGAAGAGAGAGAGAGAGAGAGAGAGAGGGAGAGAAACATTGATTGGTTTCTTCCCATACACACCACGATGGGTTGTCGAACCTACAACCAGTTATCAGCCCTGACCCAGGATCAAACCCGCAACCTTTTGCTGTATGGGACAATGCTCCAACCAGCTGAGCCATCCGGCCAGGGCCCCACTGTCTTTTCGTAGTACCAGAGCCTCCCTATGACCCAGGCCTGGCCATCCTTTCATCTGAGTCCCTCGGTCCTGTCAATTATCTTGTGTCCTGCAGTCCCCTTTTTTTACTGCCCAGCTACTTATTTCTTGAACTGTGACAATATCTACTTGTTTCTCAACCTCTAGTGACTCTTCTCCTCCAATCCAACTTTTAGAACCAGCAGAATCTGTTTGAAATAAATCTTTAATCATGTCACTCCCCTCTCCAAAAAGTATGAGACTGTGACAGTGAAGAATTACGTGTGATCTGAGTGTCTGTCATTAGCAGATATATGAATGGCAATGTATTTATATGATGGACTAACCTCCAATCAGTTATCTAGAGTTTAGCTAAATAGACATAAATCTAATTCAGATTTCACCATCTTGGCACTCTTTACATTTTGGGCCAGATAATTCTTTGTTGTGGGTGACTCTCCTGAACATTGTAGGATGTTTAGCAGCATCACTGGCCTCTGACCAATAAATACCAGTCAGACTCCCTCCATCTCCAGTTGTGACAATTGAAAGTGTCTCCACACATGGTCATATGTCCCCTGGGGGACACAGTTGTCCCCAGTTGAAAAACACATCTATATTCACTTATTCAACAGATACATTTGAATATCTCCTGTGCCATACCCTATTCCAGACACTGGGGATCCAAGTGAACCCAGAGTTTCCCTGTCCTTATAGAGCTTATATACTGGTGTAGGAGAAAGACAACAAACCACCATATGATATTAGATGGTTGTAGGCGCTTTGAAGAAAGAGCTGTGTATGGGAAGAGAGATGGAGGCTGCTATTTTAGCTAAGTTGGTCAAGAAGACCTTTCTGATGAGGACAGACCTGAATGAAGTGAGGGAGTAAGGCAAATAGGTATTTGTGGGAATAATAACGTTCCAGGTAAAGAGAACAAACAGCAAATACAACATAGAAACACACACATGCACACACACACACGGTGGCCCAGAATCACACTTGTTAGAGCAGCAGGAGAACAGACTGGCACTGGGAGTGGTGGTCGTTGCGGGGAACATTAGCCTTATCTATGACATTTTTTAAAGTACATATACATGTTACTAGTTTAATATTTTATGTTAAATGTGTAAATGTAATCATACATTTAGACTAAAAGTAAATTTAACAATATTATAATTCTGGGTGGTAGAAATATGGACATTCATTATATTACCCTTTGAATTAGTCTGGATTGTTTAAATCTCTTACAACTAAAATTAAAAACAGCAAAAAAGTCATCATTGATCACCCACAAACTTCTTAGGCACTTTAGGCTCACTGTGCCCTCATCCAGGTCCATCTCTTCAGCCTCATCTCCGTGTCGACGCCGGTCCCAATGCCGGTCCCAGTGCCGGTCCCAGGGCCTCTTGCTCTCTGAACATGTTCCGCACTCCCTGCCTCAGTACAAATGCTTGTTTTCCCCTTGCCTAGTTTTTCTGCCCTGTTTTACTTGTCAAAATCCTCCCCATTTTTTAAGGCCTAACTCAACTACTTCCATTCTCTCTCTCACTTTTTTTTTAACCTCTGTGCCTTCATCTCAGTGAATGTAATTACCATCTCCTATGATGCTCCGTTGCATTTAGTATTCCTGTATGGCATAATTATGGTTTACAAACTTATGGTTTGTAATTTATTATGATTTGTATATTTTTTCTTCCCTAGTAATAGTTACATAATAGTTACATAATATGGAGTAGGGACAATATTTTTATCACCCATGTGAGTTAGGGAGGTATGCAAATGTTTATCAAATGAATGCAAGTTCATTATATAACTTGATTTGCTCCTTTCTAAATAGTACAGACAAGGTTCCATCAATTTATATAAGTCACATCACCATAAAATAAATATCACTGATAAAAATAATCTCTGTGCATATTTCCTTATCAGTTAGTTTGTAGTAGGAAGAGCACAAAATAGTACCAGAAGACTTGATTTCAAGCCTTCGCTCTGTCCAACTAAAAGACCTTGCAAAAGTTATGGAACTTCTCTGGGCTCTGGTGTTTTCATCTTTAAAACAGCACAGTAATTGGAGGACTAAATAAGAGAATGCATGTAAAGCACTGTGTTAGCATATAATACATGTTAGATTAGTTTTTGTTCACACTTCCCTCTGGGTTTTCTTTCCCTCGCATATAATATATATATAAATTGAAGGAGTTGTACCAGATCAGCTGCTTTGTGGTCTTGCAAGGGGCTGGCTGCAGAGCCAGCGGGGAGGGCAGGGAAGTGGTCTCTGAGCCTCCAGCCTTCATCCCAGTCAGAGCAGGTTGTTTCTTTCCATCGGCATCACTGAGCTGTACTTGATAAATAAAATTCTGAAATATTTAAAATGTACATTTGGTGACTTTGGTGACATATAAATACTTTGTGAAAGGATTCCACCATCTAGTTAATTAACACATCCATCACCTCACTTTATTTATTTATTTTCAGTGAGAAAATTTAAGTTCTGATATCTTAGCAGATTTCAGTTACTAATACAGTGTTATCAACTTTAGTCATAATGTTTTACATTAGATCCTTAGCCTATAGTCATCTTACAGCTGAGAGAGTGTACCCTTCTTCCAGTCGCCTCCTATTTCTGCCTCACCCCTCGGTCCCTGGCATCCCCTTTTCTACTTTGTGTTTCTATGAGTTGGGCTTTTTTGTTGTTGTTGTTAATTTCCACATATAACTCACCCTACAGTACTTGTCTTTCTCTGTCTGGCTTATTCCACTTAGCATGATGCCCTCAGAGTCCATCCACGTTGTTGCTAATGGCAGGATTTCTGCCTCTCTCATGGCTGAGTGATACTCCATGTGTATACATAACGTATCACATCTTCTTTATCCATTCATCTGTCGATAGACCCTGGGGTTGTTTCCATAGCTTGGCTATTGTGAATGATGCACCAGTGAACACGGGAGTGCAGCTGTATCTCTAATATCCTGTTTTCATTTCCTTTGGATAAATACCCAGAAGTGGAATTGCTGGATCATCTGGCAGCTCTATTTTTAAGTTTTGAGGAGCCTCCATACTGTGTTCTATAGTGGTTGCACCAATTTACATTTCTTCCAACAGTGCATGAGGCTTCTCTTTTCTCCACATCCTCACCGACACTTGTTGCTTCTTGTCTTTTTGATGATGGCCATTCTAATGAGGTAATGATTTGCATTTCCCTGATGATTAGTGATATTGAGCATCTTTTTAGATACCTGTTCACCATGTGTATGTCTTTGGAAAAATATCTATTCAGTTCCTGTGCCCATTTTTAAAATTTTTTTATTAAATTTATTGGGGTGACCTTGGTTAATAAAATTCTATGGGTTTCAGGTGTACAGTTCTATAACACATCATCTGTATATTGTATTGTGTTCATCGACCCAAGTCAAGTCTCCTTCCATCACCATTTATCCCCACTATATCTTCTATATCTTTTACTTCCCCCTACCCACTTTCCCTCTGAAACTCACCATACTATTATCTATGTCTATGAGGGTTTTTTGTTTTGCTTGTTTTGTTTTGTTTTGCTTTGCTTAATCCCTTCAACTTTTTCACCTAGCCCTGTAATCCCCCTCCCCTCTAACAGTTCATCAGTTTATTTTTTTAGATTCCACGTATAAGTGAAATCATGGTACTTGTCTTTCTCTGACTGGCTTCTTTCACTTAGCATAGTACTCACCAGGTCCATCCATGCTATAGCAAAAGGTAAGATTTCCTTACTTTTTATGACTGAGTAGTATTCCATTTTGTAAATGTACCACATCCTTTTTGTCCACTTATCTACTGATGGACACTTGGGCTGCTTCCGTATCTTGACTATTTTAAATAATGCTGCAGTGAACATAGGAGTGCATGTATTCTTTTGAATTAATGTTTTGGGTTTCTTCAGATAAATTCTCAGAAGTGGAATCTCTGGGTCATAAGGCAGATCCATTTTTAATTTTTTGAGGCATCTCCATACTGCTTTCCACAGTGGCTGCACCAGTCTGCATTCCCGCCAACAGTTCAGGGGGGTGCTCCTTTGTCCACATCCTCACCAACACTTGTTTGTTAATTTACTACTGATAGCCATTCTGACAAGTAGGAGGTAATACCTCATTGTGGTTTTAATTTGCATTTCTCTGATGATTAGTGATGCTAAACATCTTTTCATATGTCTATTGGTCATCTGTATGTCCTCTTTGGAGATGTGTCTGTTCAGCTTCTTTGACCATTTTTTAATTGGATTGTTTATTGGGTGTTGAGTTGTATAAGTTCTTTATAAATTTTGTATATTAAACCTTATCATATATATCATTGGAAAATTTCTCACATTTAGTGGGTTGTCTTTCATTTTGTTGATGGTTTCCTTCACTGTACAAAAACTTGCCAGTTTGACATAGTCCCATTGTTTGTTTTTTCTTTTGTTTCCCTTACCCGAGGAACTATATCAAAAATATATTGCTACAAGGAATGTCCAAGATTCTTCTAGGATTTCTATGCTTTCAAGTTTAACATATAAGTCTGTAATCCATTTTGACTTTATTTTTCTGTGTAATGTAAGAAGGTAACCTAGTTTCATTTTTTGAAGTGTATTTGTCCAATATTCCCAAAACCGTTTATTGAATAGACTATCTTTTACATTCTTATCTTTGTCAAATATTAGTCCAGAAATGCCTGGGTTTATTTCTGGGCTCTTTGTTTTGTTCTGTTGATGTGTGTGTCTATTGTTATGCCAGCACCATGCTGTTTTGTAGTATAGTTTGATATCAGGTAGTGACTCCTCCAACTTTGTTCTTCTTTCTAAGATTGCTATGGCTATTTGGGCTCTTTTTTGGTTCCATATAAGTTTTTGGAATATTCGTTCTAGTTCTTTGAAATATGCCATTGATATCTAGATAAGAATTGTGGTGAATCTATTGACTGCTTTGGGTAGTACAGAATTTCAATGATGTTAATTCTTCCTATCCATGAATATCATATATGTTTCTACTTTTTTGTATCTTCTTTAATGTCTTTCTTCAGCGTTTTATAATTTTCTGAATATAGGGGTCTTACATCCTTGATTAAATTCATTCCTAGGTTGTTTGTTTTTTTAATTTTTAAAAATTTTATTTATTTATTTTTAGAGAGAGGGGAAGGGAGGGAGAAAAAGGGAGAGCAGCATTGATGTACCAGAGATACTACATCAATTGGTTGCTTCTCCCACACCCACAACTGGGGACCTGGCTCGCAACCCAAGCATGTGCCCTGACTGGGAATTGAACTGGTGGCCTTTTGGTTTGCAGGTCAGCACTCAGTCCACTGAGCCACACAGCCAGGGCCTTAGGTATTTTTTTTTTATGCAGTTGTAAATAGTATTGCTTTTTAGTTTCCTGTTCTGATAGTCCATTACTGGTATATAAAAATACAACATATTTCTAGATATTTATTTTGTATCCTGCTACATTACTGAATTCATTTACCATTTCTAGTAGTTTTTTGGTGGAATCTTTAGGGTTCTCTATTGGGTATCATATCATCTGCAAATAATAACAATTTTATTTCTTTCTTTCTGCCTCTGCCCATTCTTTTTTATTTTCTTTTTTATTTTTTAAATATATTTTATTGATTATGCTATTACAGTTATCCCATTTTCCCCACTTCACTCCCCTCCACCCTGCACACCCCCTTCCACCCACATTCTCCCCCTTTAGTTCATGTCCATGTGTCATAAGTTCTTTAGCTTCTGCATTTCCCCTACTATTCTTACCCTCCTCCTGTCTATTTTCTACTTACTATCTATGCTACTTATTCTCTATACCTTTTCCCCTCTTTCCTCCTCCCACTCCCCTGTTGCTAACCCTCCGTGTGATCTCCATTTCTGTGGTTCTGCTCCTGTTCTAGTTGTTTGCTTAGTTTGTTTTTGGTTTTGTTTTAGGTGTGGTTGTTATTAATTGTGAGTTTGCTGTCATTTTACTACACATGTTTTTTATCTTCTTTTCCTTAGATAAGTCCCTTTAACATTTCATATAATAAAGGCTTGGTGATGATGAACTCCTTTAACTTGACCTTATCTGGGAAGCACTTTATCTGCCCTTCCATTCTAAATGAAAGCTTTGCTGGATAGAGCAATCTGGGATGTAGGTCCTTGCCTTTCATGACTTGGAATAGTTCTTTCCAGCCCCTTCTTGCCTGTAAGGTCTCTTTTGGGAAATCAGCTGACAGTCTGATGGGAACTCCTTTGTAGGTAACTCCTTTTCTCTTGCTGCTTCTAGGATTCTCTCCTTCATTTTCACCTTGGCTAATGTAATGATGATGTGCCTTGGTGTGTTCTTCCTTCGATCCAACTTCTTTGGGACTCTCTGAGCTTCCTGGACTTCCTGGAAGTCTATTTCCTCTGCCAGATTGGGGAAGTTCTCCTTTATTATTTGTTCAGATAAGTTCTCCACTTGTTGCTCTTCCTCTTCTCCTTCTGGTACCCCTATAATTCGGATGTTGGAATGTTTAAAGATATCCTGGAGGTTCCTAAGCCTCTCCTCCTTTTTTTTCAATTCTTGTTTCTTCATTCTTTTCTGATTGGATGTTTCTTTCTTCCTTCTAGTCCACTCCATTAATTTGAGTCCCAGTTTCCTTCCCAGCACTATTGATTCCCTGTACGTTTTCCTTTATTTCATTTAGCGTAGCCCTCATGTTTTCATCTAATTTGCAACCAAATTCAACCACTTCTGTGAGCATCCTGATCACCAGTGTTTTGAACTGTGAATCTGATAGGTTGGTATCTCTTCGTTGCTTAGTTGTGTTTTTTCTGGAGCTTTGGTTCATTCTTTTGTTTGGGCCATTTTTTTTTTGTCCTGATGCGCCTGTTAAGTAATGAAGGGCAGAGCTTTAGGTGTTCACCAGGGCGGGGCAACCCAGTTGCTGGGTTGTGACACTGTATGTGGGGAGGGGTCTGAGTGAGAACAATGGCGTTTGCTCAGCTGTCTGCTGGATTTCAGTCACTTCCGCCGCTTCCCCCAAGTATATTGGGCCCTTCTGGTGCTGATTCCCAGGTGGGTGGATTTGTGTACATTCTAGGACCCTGTGGGTCTCTCCAGCGCACTCTCCTGTGAGGCTGGGAGTCTCTCCCAGCACCTCAACCCCCACAGGTGTTTTCAACCGGTGTTTTGAGGCTTTATTTCCCTGCACTGGGACGCTGGGTTGAGTGGTCTGTCTTGCTCTCCAGTTTCGCCTGGTTTATCTGCACACAAATGTAGGACCACCCCGTCTGCCAGTTGCCTTGTACACCACATCCCTTCGCAATCCTGGGTCCTCCCACTGCCACCTTGCGCGCCTGGGTCTGCCAGCCACTGCTTTGTCACAACCCCTCTCAGCCAGGCCACCTGACTCCACCCTTCCTACTGGTCTGGAAGAATGTGTCTACTTTAACTCCTTGTTTACCGGACTTCCATACACTTCAATTTTCTGTCAGTTCTGGTTGTTTTTTGTTTCTAAATTGTTGTTGTCCTTATTTTGGTTTTGCGAGGAGGCACAGTGTGTCTACCTACACCTGCATCTTGGCCGGAAGTCCCATTCTTTAATACCATATTTTTCGGACCATAAGACACACCTATGTTTTAGAGGAGGAAAATAGGAAAAAAAATTTTGAAGCAAAAAATGTGGTAAAATATTTAATAACATAAATAACATAATATTTTACCAATGTAAATGTAAACAGAGCTCAACAGCGGCATTAACAACCATTATTCCCAAATTTGGGGTGGGGTGCATGTTATAGTGTGAAAAATACAGTAGAGTGTTTCCTTGTTTTTGTTTTGGGACTTTTTTTTTTTTTGCTTTTGAGTTGCATGAGTTCTGTAAATATTTTGGATGCTAAGCCCTTATCAGATATATGATTGCATAAATTTCCTCCCATTTAGTAGGTTGCCTATTGATTTTGTTCATGATTTTCTGCTGTATGAAGCAGTTGTTCTTTGAGCCCTTTTATAGAGCTCCTGGTAAATTTTGTTTGTGAAAAAGGTATCTATATCCTAAAACAAATATTTTACAACCAAATCAGAGTAGGTAATTCCTTTCAACTTTAAAATACTATATTTTTGTGATTTTCATTCTCAGTGCTCTTATTAAAAAATACTTGTGTCTTTTATTTTTTTATAGCTCTCTTGCTAGGAGCCCAGGTGAAGAAATCTTAACCTTATTACAGACATTACCATATGATATTGAAGAGCTTAAGAAGGAAGAAGCTAATCTTCCCCCAGAAGATGGTAAGTGATGGACCAGGATAGAGCAGATCGGTTAGAAAAAATTAAAACTAAGTTTCATAGGAGCCTTCTAAAAGAATACCTTTCATGTGAATGTGGTATAGTGTGGCAGCACCATGCTTTCTCCTTTTTCAGATGACCAGTGGTTAGATCTCTCACCAGACCAGTTGGACCAACTACTGCAGGAAGCTGCAGGCAAAAAAGAACCAGAGCCCCCCACTTCCAAGAAGGAGGAGAACTACGACTTAACTCAAGTCTCAAAGAGTATGAAAGCTTTCATATCCAAAGTCTCAACCCACAAAGGAGCAGAGCTGCCTCGGTAATTTGTGCTGAAGTATAACTATCTATCGGGGGTTTCCTACCCACGGCCTGCGGGCTCCAGGCAGCCCAGGATGGCTATGAGTGTGGCCCAACACAAAATTATAAATTTACATAAAATCTTTTTTTTTTTTTTTTTGCTCATCAGTTTTTGTTAGTGTTTGTATTTTTAATGTGTGGCCCAAGACAACTCTTCTTCTTCCAGTATGGCCCCAATGCCAAAAGGCTGGACACCCCTGAATAGTTATAACCCAGATGCTGAAGTCATCCATCATTGCCAGTCCCCCACTTTTTTGTTTTAAGTAAATGATTTGTACTTCTTTGTTATTCTGCTTTGTTTCCTGCTTTGGTACCTAGTACCATGACAACTTATATGGCGTCAGGTTTCTAATAACCTTACCCTTTGCAACCCTTGAAGTAACCACTCAACAGGTCTAAAAGCCACCGTCTCAGAGCTGTTAGGGCAACCATGTGCTTCTTTTGGTGTTTACTCAGAGCCTTATGGGCTCTTAACATCCAGTGCTCAGCAAGCTCGGACTTCGGGTCTCCCACTTGCAAGCATATTGGAAGCTTCAAACTCAAAAGGGTGGGATAAAAGGGTTCATCAGAGGAAGAAATAATGGAAGAAATGGGAAGTTACATTTGGCAAGTAATGGGGAAAAAGGCAGATGAAATTGTTAATTGAACAGCAAATATATCTTTATTAGTGTTAATGCTCTGGAGCTCATGAGATGCTTAAAATTTATGTCCAGTATTGTTCTTAATAATTTTTATTATTTTATTTTATTTTTTAAAGGTTTTACTTATTTATCTTTAAAGAGAGCAGAAGGGAGGGTGAGAGAGAGGGAGAGAAACATTAATGTGTGATTGCCTCTCTCAGGCCCCCAACTGGGGACCTGGCCCACAACCCAGGAGTGTGCCCTGACTGGGAATCGAACTGACCACCATTTAGTTTGCAGGCCAGCATTCAATCCATTGAGCCACACCAGCCAGGGCAATAATTTTTAAACGTTTGGTTTTTAAAGAGAAATACCTTTTTATTTATTTATTAATTTATTTATTATTTATTTGCTAATGTTAGATATTTCTCATGGGAAGTGAAGTGAGGGTAGCTCTAGTAGTTCCTCAGAAAGGTGTTACTTTAGAAAAAGTCTCAAAGAGTTATGTTCAGGATAAATTGGTTTTTTCCTTTAATCTTGCAGAGAACCTTCTGAGGCTCCAATCACTTTCGATGCAGATTCTTTTCTTAATTATTTTGATAAGATTTTAGGTAAGTTATAGTGTGATGTTTATTTTCATTTTGAAACTATTAAGTGGTATGGGTAGGGCAGTGGAGCATTGGATCTCTCAGAAGACAAAACACTTTCTCTTCATAATTTTGCATTGCTTTCAATCATGAATCCCTGCTGTCTTGGATGGTTTTGCAGAGAATGCTTAGCTCAGTGCTTAACATAGAAGTTGCTCATATTTGTTGAATGAATGAATGCTGTGTGTTTAGACAGAGTTACCTTGGCTCCTATATTATGTTACTTTGCTCTTTTATACTTACTGAACTTACATGTTAATAATGAAATATATAGCCCAATAAAAGAAATCAACAAAGGATATAAAAAGGCATAGCCTTGAAGAAGAAATATAGTCAATAAATATTTGAAAATAGTTAACTATTTCCAGGAAGCAAGTAAATACACAGTAAAAATAATTACTTTTTTGCCCTTCATGTTGACAAAAACTTAAAAGACTGATGATAACCAGTTTTCTCCAGGGCTGGAGGAATGAGCACCATTCACACCGGGTAGAGGTGCACGTTGTCTTTCCTCAGGCGCTCAGTGCTCTGGAGTGTTTATAACGTTTATAAATAAATAAATCATAGTGCGGTTGGGCCTTGAGCAACACAGGGCTCAGCTGTGCGAATCCACTGACAAGTAAATGCTATGAATGTATTTTCTTTACGATTTCCTTAATGACATTTTCTTTTCTCCAGCTTACTTTATTGTAAGAATACAGTATATAATACATATACAAAATCTGTATTAATCAACTGTTTATGTTATCAGTAAGGCTTCTGGTCAACAGCAGGCTATTAGTGAAATTTTGGGGGAGTCAAAAGTTATATGCATTTTTCGAGGGTCAACTGCATATCCGTATTATGAAATACTTAATAAAGAATGAGGTTCATCTGTATGTTTTGACAGAGTAGGACCTCTAAAACATACAGCTAAGTGGAAAAGCAAATCATTGTTCAATGTATATATTTGTGGGAAAAATACAACCATGTTTATATATATATGTATCCAGACCTGCATAAAGGTCTGGATAACCACTCAACTATTGAAAGATACCTAACTTTGGGAACAGAGTGAAAAGTTAGACAGGAATTCTTTATGGCTTGAATACATCAAAATATTCATGCATTATGTCATTTTTAAATTTTTAAGTGAAAAGATTTTAATTAATTGAAATCACTTTTTTTAAGCTGAACTTTTCAGGTCAGCCTATGTACTTTTTTGCAAATATCTGCCACCAGTACCATTTTCTGGAAATGATTTTTGTGAGGAGTTTGCCTATTTATATTGGTTCTTTTTTGCAAATAATATTCTGAGCCTTTTGAGATGTGTAATCAGAATTTTTTTCACCAAGTGGCTTTTTCTGTGTTGGGGTGTAGGGCCAAGGCCTCCTGAATCAGACTCTGATGACCTGGATGAGGATGACTTTGAATGTTTAGACAGTGATGAGGAGTTGGATTTTGAAACACAGGAGCCCGGGGAAGGAGCATCTGTAAAAGGAGCACTTAATGATCTCAAGTCATACATGGCCCAGATGGACCAGGAATTGGCCCACACCAGCATTGGCAAAAGTTTCACCACCCGGCAGCAAATGGTATACATGTGTTTAACTTCTTTCCCTTTCTGAGTCTGTTATAAAGAGTAGACGCAACCATATTTTATCTTTATAGGGTTTTTTGGTTTGTAATAATATTTTTCTGATAAATTTGATTTTTTGATTTGAAATAAATAAGAAAACTAATTTTTCCTAACTCTGGAAAGATGAAGGATTATTAACTTTATTTTTCTAAACATAAGCTTAATTATATTACTTATTCTACGTTATCTATCAGGATTTAAAATAAAGTCATGTGATATGTTGAAATTAGTAGCTGGGTTGCCCTGGCTGGTGTGGCTCAGTGGATTGAGTGCTAGCCTGTGAAACACAGGGTTGCCGGTTCGATTCCCAGTCAGGGCACTTGCCTCAGTTGCAGGCCAGGTCCCCATTAGGGGGTGTGTGAGAGGCAACCACATATTGATATTTCTCTGCCTCTCTTTCTCCCTCCCTTCCCCTCTCTCTAAAAATAAATAGTCTTTTTAAAAAGTTACTTTGTGGTTAAATACTATTACTAACAAATTAATTGTCTAAAATGAGAAATGACCTTAAATATCCAAATATTTTTCAAGTATTAATAGTGTTTGAATTGTATGTTTCCCTAATTTAGAGCCAAATTTAGAATCATCTTCTACTAATGTTTTAAACTTAGTTTTTATACCAGCACTGTCTAACCCTCAACAAAGAAATTAGGGAAATAGAATGAACCCTAGAATTTCATGGATTAGGGTTGGAAATCTATCTCCACTGTTCACTGTGACTGTGTCCATTAACCAATAATCCTCTTGTCATAGAATTAACATGAGAACCAAATGAGACAATAGTGAAACCCACAATGGGCCCTTAGTTAATATGATTCCTTTGCTTTGATCAACTAAACCACATTTAAAACTATAGTCACTTCCAGTATTGCCAATATCTAATAGAAATTATACATTAGATTTATCTAAAGCAGTGTTTCGTAAATTTCAATGTGAATTTGAGCCACCTAAATATACTATTAAAATATAGATCCTGGTTAAGTATGTCTGGGCTGTGCCTGAGATTTATATTTCTAACAAGCTCCCAAGCGATGCACATTTGAATAGTGAAGATATAAAGGTTTATGGATCAAGTTGCATCTTTCACATTTTTTCCCAACCTGTGAAATCAGAGGCTCCAGTAACAATTCAGTCTTTGTGGTTCAACTCCAAAAAGCTTCAGGTTTTTACTTTAAGTTTTTTTCATTGGGAGCAGGGGGTGAAGAAAATCTAGTTTCTTTCACTTAGAAAAAAATTTTAATGTTCCCTTTTTATGCTTTTTTTTTTTTAAACTGTTAGGCGTGCTATAAATGTACCTTCTCAGCCCTGGTTGTCTCCCTTGGGCTATCTCAAAATAGGGAAGAAATTCGTTCAGTTCATAGATGCTTTTCTTAGAAGTGTCTTATGACCTTTGGCACCAAATTTGAATACATGTTTTAAATGACATAGTTTATTAGACTTCATTTTTACTTGCTATCAAGAATAATAATTTGGAATTCAATTTTACACTGTTGCTTAGTTAGCTTTGAATTGTAACTACGATCTGTCTAACGGCATATCATCCATGATTTCCTTTTCCCTCCGTATGTAAGGAATCTACCAGGAAGAATTCAGATGAGGAAGATAATGGTGCAGGAGGATCTGTTATGACACCAGTAGATGTAGACCTGAACCTGGTCTCAAATATATTGGAATCGTATAGTTCCCAGGCTGGACTGGCGGGACCTGCTTCCAACCTCCTACAGAGCATGGGCGTGCAGCTGCCCGAGGACACCGACCGCAGACCCTCACGTGAGCCAACAGGAGACTAAGGGCGAGCCTCGCCTCTTTCTTTCTCAAATAAATGTTGAATCTGAGTGTGCTCATTTTAGCTTACAGTGCTCTTTTAATAAAAATGTTTCTTTATTACAAGTTCCACAGATTGCCCCTTAGGCGTCACCCTCTCTGCAAGCCTCTCTGTGATCTCCAAGGGGTGCACACAGGCACTGAAGTCAGCAGAGAATCAAGCCCCTGAGATGAGATTTATGTGCTCCTCGTTTAGAATATTGTTTAGTTTTATTGAGGATTAAATGTTGAGGAGAGAAAGGTAGTCAAAAATAAGGAATGAGTGAGTTGCTTTTTTATTCCAGGTACCAGGAATGACCTTGAGCTCGGCTCACTCTGGTGACAAATATATTTATTTTAATGTTTTACCTGTTTTTACTATTCTGCTTCATAGGCCAGTGGGTTCTTTTTATCCTTAGCACCTTCATAATGAATTGCCACATAAACATTCACCAGCAGGGTGAACCCTGGACCAAAGTTTCTTTTATTTATCTGTCATTTTTAGTATCCCAGCCTTGTCCTCTTTGGCCTCAGCTTTCAGATACCCTTGGAGTTCTAAAGCAAAGCTCTCTTCCCACTCAGTGCTGGGAAACAAAGTTCGATGTTGCAGCTTCTCCCACTAGTCACTCTCATCTTTTCTTTTCCAAAACAACACATTAATCCAAAAGCAAACAGTTACCCCAGGGTAAATTTGAGAAACATCACACACTCCCCTTTCTGTCCTGTATTTTCAGACGGGGGATGTGTACACTTGTGCTCACAAACACACCCACACAGAGTTAGGAGAGGCTAGGATAAGGTAGTACACATGGACCCTGAACTGTTTTCTTCTAACGGCAAGATATGGGGAAATCTCAGGGCCTCTCTTTTGAGAGTACCTTTCCCTTCTACATGCTGGGTTCAGCTCAGGTCAGGGCAAGCTGCCAATCTCACAGAACAGTCAAGTCCCATCACATTTTATCCCTCAACAATGTCCCGGTGAATGCACCTGGACTTCACAAAGCATTGATGGTTTGCTGGCAAGAGTGAGAACAATGGCCTTTTCGTTTCAAAAGCGAATTCAGTGCTTCAGCTTTTCTAGTTCTGGAATCTCTTTTGCTCTGGAACTCATGTATTCATAATCATAGGGTCTTTGGCACTTACATATTTAACCACAAGTTAGCGTCTAAAATCATCAGAAGACACGGCTCTTTCCCCAGCCATGCATTCCTCTTTTCAAGCTGGCCTCCAGCGGTATTTCTTCTCTGCACATTGCTTCAGTACTTCCAGACTTGGAACCTAGACTTAAACATTTGTCACACTAAATTCTCACTTTCTGCGATTTTTCACTCATAAAACAGAAAATACATCTGAACAAAGGAGTGCAAATTTATTTTATTTCCTCCAGACAAATTCTCCCCCGTGACAAGGTATAACAATGGCATACATGAATGATGAGAAATCCTAAGTTTAGTTTATCCTATAGAACTCAAGAAATGGTTCGCCCTCACTAACCCCTTAGTTGAAGTCTGACACTGGATGTGCGATGGCAGCCGTCATTTTACGCTTAGGAAAACGGAAACGGCAGCATGATCCGGCCTTGGATCACAAACCCATCCAAGTGCCCCACTGAGAGGCAGTTACAGCAACAGAACATCACTGCCTCTGATTTACCGCAGAGCTCTGAGGGAGACCTTAGCCCCCACTTTCCTCGTCCCTTCAGTGACTTAAAGAACTGTGACTTTTATTTCACTACTATATACGAAATAATCACCTATACATCAATTCAAAAATGTTATGGTTGTGCTATTTGTCTTAAGTCTATGAGGATAAAAAGTAACTCAGTGGGCTGAGATTTGCTATATATTTTTAATAGTAAGATAAAAGTTTTAACCAAAATTATACCAGGCACATTTTGGCAGTTAGATATAAACCCAGCATTAACAAGCCACATGCCAACAGTTGTTTGCACCGAGGTTTCGGAGAAGATGGGTGAACAAGGGCCTACGTCGTCTAAACTGAAGCCGCGGCCTTCCCCCTGGCTTTGACGGTTGTCATCCCAGTGGTCTCTTCTTGCTCTGGAATCTCTGACTGCCTGTAAGTAGGAACTGCTTTCATTAACACCGCTGGGAGAGGTGTCTTGCTGTTGGCTCACCTTATTCTCTGCCTTAACATGAGTTTGGCTGGATATGGCATTTTGTCACCTCTCCTTTTCAACTGACATTTGATATGCCCCTCTGAGATACTGAGGAGGGATCTAGGTGACCTGGTCTGAGCTAAGCAGGCAGGGAAGGACAGGTTGGTTTTTCCACCCACTCCTGAATCAACTGGTGGGCAATGGCTAACTTAGGGGGCAGCCAGAATGGGAGAGTCCCATTCTGTTGCTTAGTATATGGGTAATTTCTCTTCAAGGCCATGACCACCTCATCATGACTGAACCAGGCAGCTGCTTCTAGTTCTCTCAAGTTCACCTGGATCTGAAAGACATGAGGAAAAACAGAATGTAAGATTAGGAGCTACAAAATTTAGAATATTATGGCCAAAGGTGAGAAAATGGTTCTAGAACTGGGCAATCTTGGAAGGTAATATCTAGGATCCACAGGCTGGGAGGTAATCAACTCTAGATATTGCCCAGGAGCAAAAGAGGCATAATTAAGAGATAAAAGTTAAATATATTTTTAATAGTAAAAAAGTTTTAAAATATTCTGGAAGTACAAATACTAAAATATTAAGAGTGGTTAATCTAGAGGGTAAATTATGAATAATACCTGTTTTTCTTTGTGCCTCTGTTGATTTTATAATGTACAAATGTCACTTTAAAAGATAAAGTAATTAACAATTTTGTAATTAACAATTTGAGTAATTAACAATACTCAAAATCAAAGAATCTCTTTGCAAAAAGCAAAGTAGTCATGGGAAGTCATGAATCATGGGAAGCTGAGAAAGATGAGCTAGTATTCATTCCATAGAAACCAAAGCAGAACAGACAGACTGGCAGACAGGAACCACAGTGCCATCTGTCAGGGCTGCTGCAGGAGAGTGAGATAAGACAATAGCTAAGTACCTTTTAACCAGAAAGGAAGGCCTATAATCATTATTATTATGTAATTGATAATTATTAATACTGATTATTTGTGCCCAGCATCCTGATGGGCTTGAGCAATAAAATCAATCTCGAAATCAGTCATTAAATCTGATACATTATGTGTCTAATCTACGGCAGATGCTGTGTTAAGTCCTGATGATGAAATACATATTGTCTCATGACTGAGACATATGCAAGGAAGAATGGAGATCATGTTGGCACTCCGTTTCCATGGTGATTATTTTCCTTACAAGATTGCTAATTCCTTAAGGATATAAATCATATCTTACACATCTTTGTATAATCTAGACAATGGTGGACTAGACAGGTGCTTAGTGAGTAGCTACTGACAAGTTTGAATGAGGCAGAGGAAATATCACAGCATACAGGAAGCCTCAGAACTGACCTCTGTCTGTCCAGGACTCACAGCTGCATGACAGGCAATCATGAGTGAGCTGTTAGGAAAGGGCCAGTGCTGGGATGCGGAGTACTGCAGTCTTTCCACCTCCAAGCCCACCTCTTCTGCAACTTCTCGCCGGACAGCCTCTTCCAGACTTTCACCTACAAGCACTCAGATTAATTCAGGACAGCCCTGCAGCAGGAAGGGTGATACAGATGCCCATTTGTGAAAGAGCAAAACTGGCTCCAAAGCGTCATTGAAATATTCTTGGGAGAGCCTTAAATCTCTGAGTCTCTACAACAGGAATCAAGTCTAGAGTTGGGTGTTGAACTGCAATAGTTAAACCAACACAATACAATGCAAAATAGTTACAACACTGAATAAGAGTGGCAGTGGGAGAGGTTACTGCTCTTGTCAGCTTTAATAAAATTCTAATGCTGCATTTTACCATTTGCAAATTTTACACCAATAGAGTAAAAAAACCTGTAAAATAAATACTGAATTCTGGTTAATATTATGCATACTGGAACATTTAGGGAGAGGTGTACTAACATCTGCAATCTATGCATCAGAAAAGAAGACAGATTAATGGGCAGACAGAAGAATGGATAGGTGTGTGATAAAGTAAGTATAGGAAATTAGAGTCTAGGTGGCAAGTATATGGGTTTTCACTGTATAGTTCTTTCAACTATGCTGTATGTTTGTAAGTCTGCCTACAAAATATTGGAAAATTATAATGCCAGAGGTGTTTCCTTGGACATAACAGGGGAGAATGTGCTTGACACCCAAAGCACACACAAGAAATAACTGCTATTGGTGTGTTTTTGTGTCTTCCAGTGTCATCTGTACATGCCCTAAACTTACCTATATCACAAAAACCTGCCAAGGCAGAGTACATTCCCTTGGGGAAGGAACTCTGGCGGGCAAGCAGGCATCGAGTCCCATCTGACACCAGAGTGATCACCACAGGAGCCATCTAGGAAAAGGGGGAGGAAACTAGGGTTTTGGAGCCTGTGAATGGGATGAAGGCATGAATCACCAAGGAAAGCCTTTTAATTGTACCAGCTTCCATCCCCAGGACAGCAGTGTGCAGCCTTCTTGGCTTACTGGCCTTTTAATGCTGTGTTTACCTGTGGATAATAGATGATGTTATTAGAAGGGCACACACGCTTGCTGCCAGCCACGTTCTTCTTGGTGGGCTGCCCACTTCTGCTGCAGAACTGATGAGCATCGTGCCAGCGGAGGAGGGCCTGAGCCTAGCAATACAAAGATGGGCTTGGTTTCATTTGGAGAGAGTATGTGGCTCATCTATAATAGTGCGGGGTCTAGTATTCAGAACAGCTCAAAGGGAAATGCCAATGCCTTTCCAGTTCACCTACTTTACACAGTTATTACACTTTGAAATAAGGAAACTACTGAACATATTCCTCCTGCATCTTAAATATAAGTAAAGCATGTTTTAAATGTATTATGAATTATTTAAGATATATGTAATATATAAAGCATTATAATAAACACCCATGTACTTATGACCCAGCTTAAAAATAAAACATTTCCAGTCCTGGCTGGCGTAGTTCAGTGAATTGAGAGTGGGCTGCGAACCAAAGGGTCACGGGTTCAATTCCCAGTCAGGGCACATGCCTGGGTTGCAGGCCAGGTCCCCAGTAGGGGGTGCGTGAAAGGCAATCACACAATGATATTTCTCTCCCGCTCTTTCTCCTTCCCTTCTCTCTAAAAATAAATAAGAATCTAAAAAAATAAAACATTTCCAATATAGTTGAACATCCCAACATGTATTCCTCCTCAATAAAGTTTGAATATTTTTGCAAAGATGTTTTAAAGATATCTCTAATTAAATAGATAATTAAAAGCACTTTAGCAAGTGAAATGTAAAGCTGTGAGAATGAGTGAAAGCAATAAAAAATAATTTCTCATAGGGAAAACGATGCATGACATGCTGTGGGTCATTAATAATGTTTATGAGGCTGACAGATGCCATAGATCTGCAGGTATTGGTCCTGACAGCAATCTTGCCAAAAACAAGGACAGAAGAAAGAAGAAGCAATCTCCCTACAGCACATTGTCCTTCTGCCAAGGTCTGTAGGGAGAACTATAATCTGGAAAAGAACTATAATCTACTCTAGCCTGGTGTCATGCATGCACTACTTGCCCTTGTATACTGCTTTACCAAATTTCCTACAGAACTGAGAAGTCAGAATCTACCGTGGATAGCAAGGAGGCATCCTTCACATTCAGCCGAAAGAGAGCCTTCCTCAACTCAGTGAAAGAACCCTTGAGCTCTGCCTCCATTTCTGGTTTCTGTAGGGAAGCTAGAAAATTAGAAAAGAGAATGAAATGAAACAAATGTTAAACTGCCTCGGGCCCCTCTCAAGTATATCTTGTTAGAACAGTGTTGCCCTAGCTTGTCAAATAAGACTCAACTAGGGAAAATAAAATATATACAGGTTCTCAAGTCCTGTGTGGAGCTTCTGAACAGCCAGTGAGTGAGGCCCAGAAAGCTTCTTTTTAACAAGCACCAGGTGATTCTCATATTTAGGCAAATTTGAGAAACAGCATAGTGCTATTTCCCAAGCTCCTTTTCAGGGCAAGGAGAACACCTGTGCCAGCCAAACACTAGCCCTGGAAAAAAGGTGGAACTGGACCTGTAAGCACCTATCCCAACCTCCTGTCAGCACCGTGACACTGGGACACTCCCTGAAGGGGAGGGAAGGCTGGACAGGAGCCACGTGCTGTAGCAAATGGCTCCCACATGCAGCACTGAAGACCCAGCGCTACTTCAAGGTGACCTGTTTATCCAGTGGCATTGATAAGAGATACAAGAACGATGTCATGAATTTTAAAACATTTCCTATGAAATATTTACGACAGAAAATGCATAAAGGTACAGAGAACAATACAATAAACATCTTTGTATCCACCATCTACCTTAGAAAGAAGGCATTAAAATTCCTTTATTTTCTTTTAAATGACAGTAGTAGATGGTACTATTTTTTGATGTCCTAACTTAAAAATAGAAAGTTGATAACCTTTCTCTAGTCCCAAATCTTTTTTTTGAAATTTTACTATCACGTGAAATCCCAAAGTCTGAGAATTCCCAATAGGAATAATGTGTGTACCACTCATGGAAGAGGAGTTATTTAGACCTAGGTCCAGAGCAAACCATGCTTCATGCTGTTCGGAGCATCCAATCAGCACAGAATCTTCTATTCTTTGTGTATCCTGTCCAAGCTTTCCCAGGAGCTTTTCCAACTCTAAGAAACATAAAAGGAGAAGGGAGAAAAACAAGGGCTTTAACTGAACCACCTGAGCCATCTTACTTACAGGAAATCATCTACATCAGCCTGAAGTAGGCGTACCTAGCTTCAGCGGCTGCCCTGCAGCTAATTAGCTACATAAACTTGGTCTAATCGCTTAACCTCTCTAGGCCTCCGTTTTTTCATCAGCAATCTGAGGAGTTCAGACTAAAGAAGGAATTCTTCCTGCGTAACCCTGTATCACTCTGTGACTGTATCATGGAAGGAGCATATCCCCTAATTTAAAAGATCCATGGTAGTTAACTTATCATGGCACTGAAAAAAGTGTCACATTTAAAATGGTAGAGGCCAAATCAACTGTATAATGTGGTCTCCAGATTACGCCCGTTCTGTGGGCCAGACTAGAACGTGCATCTGAGATACCAGTCTGTGGAAGAGGAGTGCTGTCTCGGGAGAAAACCTGTCCTCCTGGGCATGAAAGACTCCTATTTATTTGTTCATAATACAACGAAACGTTGCTAAATCTCTAAATATTTAGTGCCTTCTGGTAGCATCCTCATATTCTTCTGTAGTGCTAGAAGCTCCCTATTTAGATACTCCAACATCTGCCCAGGAGAGAAATTAATGGGCAATGTATATCGAAGTTAGTCAGTGTATAGCAACATCATATAAAACTAAAAGTATCTTGAAAACCAAATCCCAGAAGCTTAGACATCTCCAGTTTTATACCCAAAAAGAGTTGTAGACACACATTAGTTTTAATTCACTTTTAATTTTGACCCTTCCAGGAGAAATGAAGTCACAATGCAAATTCTTGCCAGTATCACAGTGTTCTACTCCATGGAGGCTGGAAATCACGTCTAAGGCAGGGGGTAGCCAAACCTTTTAGGCTCTTGAGCTTTGTCACAACTACTCTGCTATGTCATTATAGTGTGAAAGCAGCCATAGACAATCTGGAAATGAATGAGGGTGGCTGTGTTCCAATAAATTTTTTTTAAAAAAATGTGGCGGGTTCCAATATGGACAGCAGTTTTGCTGACCCCAGGTTTAAGGCAGTAGTGGTTCATACCATCCCCAAATACAATTTGACTGGGCAACACAGGTTTACACACTAAGTAATTAACTGACAGAAGCAGTTTGAAAACACCTGTCCTTTAAACCTGAAGGATCCTTCTCAGGGATTCAATACGGACGAAGTTCTGCTTAGTGGCCACAGAGTGGTCTACTCTACTTGGGGCTTACCTACTAGGCTATACTGGGGCAGCAGGTATTGATGTTCTGATTTCTGAAGCAAAGGAGCCAGGTTATGAAAGAGGTAAAATGCTCCTGTCTGCTGGGCTTTTTTACATGCATCATCATCTTCCTTCAGTTCAAATAAATACCTGTGTTTTGGAAATAAAGCATTATGAAGCCACATTTATTACTTGTACAGCATTCATCTTCGAGAATCCTGTTCCTGCATCCCTCTCCTACCACAGTTATTTCCTCTTACTTACACCCCACATTGCTCTCTGAAGGATCTGAGGTGGCTGCAGGCAATCAGCTTCTCCTTTGTCCTGCTGTGTACCTCGCCAGTACTTCTGTGCTTGCCCTTCTGTTGTACTAGCTGTTAATTTGTCTGTCTCCCCAGAAGATTATGATCTCCTTAAGGGCAGGGTCTGCCTTACTTCTGTATGCCCAGTAATTAGCATATTGAATGGCTCAATTCCATAAATATTTATTGAATTGAGCTTCAAGGGTAATAAATATTTACTGAATTGAACTCAAGGTACTTTGCCAATATTGCACTGTGAGGCAAGAATTTACCTGCAGTGGATTGAAAAGAAAACAAGTACAGTGATAAAACATCAACCAAAGAATACCTAGAGGTGGAAGCAGACTTCACTGTTGCAGATAAAGAGTGAACACTATACCTTCAGTAACTCTCATTCAATCTAGGAAAGATAAAGAGCAAGTTTTATCTTCAATGCAAGCTTCTTTCAACTATCTGGTCCCCCAAGTGGACACCATGTGCTCCTTATCTTTACTGAAGGGACCACTGAAGGGAAAGGGAAGCTATTACTTGACTTATTTAGTAAGAGTAATATTTTCAGTAGCCAAAATAAAAATGTGGAAAAGAGAGCATCGTATAATGAGCTTCTATTGTAAAAGAAATCGTACTGGCACCCGTCCTAGGCTTTTCCAGTGTCTTCATTAAGGATGGCCTAAGTCTATCCTTTTAAGAGCCTTGGGAATCCAGTCAGCTTTCCTTTGATGTGGGGGGTGGGGGAGACGGAATGTAGATTCTCTTTCTGGGCCTTAGAGATAACTATTTTTGCCTGTCGAAAGCCCTAGAACAGACTCTTGGGTGTATGGCATAATTTGTCACTTAAGCAGGAAACCAGGTTTACAGATATGTTCTGTAGGATCTGTGTGCTTTTATCACACCGGCAGGCAGAGTTGCCTCAACATAAAACTTATGAAGCAACATGATAAACACACCTCAGCAACGTCTTTAGAAACCTATTTTTGACTGTGTGATAAAAGGGGTTACAAAGATTCTCTTTATGGACAGAAGACAAAGGAAACCTGAGATTTTAATACCAGTGATATTTTTAAACTTATCGTGAGGGACTGCAGCCTCTGGGGCAAAGACTCAATGCATGTCAAAGGAGAGACATGCCACTGAGAAGTTCCCAAATATAAACAATAGAACAAACACAGCCGCCTTCGTAAAAGAACAGAAAGAGTGGTACAGCCCGTACTTTGCCCTAATGACCCTAAAAAACAAAACACGGAGGTTAAGGTCTTAAACCTGAGGCCTCTTTGGAACTGGAACTGAGATCCAAAAAGTTTTACATTCTTCTTGATCAGAAATACTATTTTTAAAAGTTCATTTCTCCCCTTTAGTTATAATAGCATGGAAACCATAAAATTAAGATCAAACTTAAACTGGTTTTTATATTATAGAAGTAAAAAACAATCATTCTATAAAAATCAGGAAATACAGTTATCAATTTTTTCACAAAAGGAAATCATCAAGAATCCCACAACTCAGAGATGATCACTGTTCACATCTTGGAATTCTCCAAGCTATTTATTAATATTAGGCATGTATACATACATAGGTCTATTTAGAATCATACCTACTAATTTGTAGCCTTCTTTCTTAAACATATTAACATTTTTACACCATGTTCCTTATTAATAGAATTTTATTTTTTCTCATGACTTTTGATTAATTTTTAAATATGCTTAATCACTTTAACACTCATTTTTCAGACTATTCAATAATTCCGTTATCATTCTCAGAGTCTCACCCTGAGAAGGGCAAATAACGTTGAAGTGCCCAGCGATACTGGAAACAAACACTGCAGTTCTGCTGTGTTCTCACCCTTGCTCCTGTCAGGTCGCCTGCTTCTGTGCCTTTACACTTCGGACTGGCACTCAGATTTGGCGGAGCTTTCCACGTGGGAAGCCTTGGTTGGGAGTGCTCCCTCCAGAGGACTTTTACACTTGCTTCTGCAAGGTGCTCGGGGTATTATTAGTCTAGGACTACTACTTAAATTCTTTTCTTTGGTAGGGGATTTTTGGACCACACCATATTGATGATACAAATTTAAACTCCCAAACTGTATGAGAGCAGGCAAGTGATTTCAAGTTCACAGATATCAAATGGCCCAGGCTGTGACAAAGAAGTCACTTACCATTTTCCAGTACGGGTACAGATTTATGTTTTCTAGTCCACTTTTCACTGATGTTTCATTCTTTGTTGGCAGTAGGTACCAGAATTGGAGTTATTTACCTTATTCTCAGGAAACTTCATGAACTATTATTATTCAGTATAGTATTTAATTCATTCCATCATATGGGTGTGACATAATTTAATTTCTCCATAGCTGTTCATTCTGCCATGCGACAATGCCTCAGTGCCCACCCTGTGCCGGGTACTGTCTTATGCACCAGGGGTATTGATGGAAAAGACACCATTCCTATCTTAACAGAACTTACGTTGAAGTATGTCAGCTATTTTAGATATTATTAGAAATTCAGTTTATTTAAAATTTTTCCAATTACAAATAACTTTCAGTGAACATCCTTATACATAAATCTGAATCATATAACCTTAGTCCTCAATATAGGATTTTGAGATTTTTATAATATAATGGGCCAACATTTGAATAATCAGAGCTCAGATTGGTCAAAACTCACCGGGTCTTAGTGACGTAGGTTGACAGCAGCCTGTAGCACCAAAAAGATTTTCTCCTGCAAGCAGTCCCACAGTACAGAGACATTGCTGGGTCTTTAGAGGAAAGAGTTAAAAAAATATCACAGTATGCAATTTAAAGTAATGAATCACCAAGAGGGTTATACTTTAAGCCAGAATAGTATTACTTTTTAATATTAAGAGAAACTGAATAGGAGTCAGGTGATCTGGCTTCTAAATTGCATTTCTACCATAAACTAGCTATGAGATTTTAACTTTGCAATACCTCTTTCCTAATCAAAACCTGTTCTGCCCACCTAGTCTGTGGTTATGAGAGTCAGCTAACTATGCACAAGTAATGTGTGCTTGTCCTTCCATATCGTGGATCTGTTGCTGGAAGGTAGTTGATGAACCAAGGCCCACATTTCTCTCCCTTGTACATACATGGGGCCAAAACTGTCTTAACAATGGAATGTGAGTGGAGTCATGTTTCTCTCTTCCAGGCTGAAGCGGTTCAGAAGTGGCTATGCTTTTTCATCCTCTTATTCCCCTTCTGCTGAGAAGACTCTAGATGGCAGAACCATTAGAAGGAGACCCTTGAATCACTGCGTGAAGAAGAGCCACCCACCAACCAAAAACCCCCAACCTTGAACAAGTTATGAGTGAGAAATAAACTTCTACCATAGTAAGTCACTGAAATTTCAAAGTTTGTTACTGCAGCTAGCATTACTCTAATAGACCAAGTAAGTCCAGGAGCGTCTCAGAGTAATGGGGCCACATTTCTCAGAATACCTAAAAACCAAAGTCCCTCTGAATATGAAGTAGACAGGAAAAATATAAAATCATGGTCATTAGAAAAATATTTCAAAAGGCAGCTATGCAAATCTACATGAATCTAAGGTATTTTCTATTTTTTTATTTCATTGTAAGAGAAAACATGCTATTATCTTAAGAATGTATTTTGCAGAAGGTGATTCCTTTTAAATTGTATATAAGTATTTTATTGCCATGAAAAGTACATTTCATATTAGTGATACAAATATCAAAAAGTCCCCCTGAAATGAGAAAATCAGTACAGTTAAATAACCAGTCACCTTTTTAACTGTGCCCAAGGGAAACACACTTTAACACTAAACCACCAAGGGACATCTAAATGTTAGGCCTCCTTCTTGGTGGCATAATTATGAAACACATATGACTAATCTTTGGGCAGTTTTGGCTACGTCAGTCCTAGCCAAAGGTAAATTATATTTAGCAAATGACATTCAATAAAGTATTTACTGAGCCTGACTTTATGCAAGGGCCCTTAAGGAATGCAAAAACATACAGGTTAAAAAGCCTGCTCTCCAGTGACTCCAGCAGGAGCAGGAGAAAGAAAACAAGTGATTTCACAGATGGCAGTATGTGATACGCAGGTTACAAAGCATCCTAGGACAGTATTAACAGTGATTAGATTTATGTGATATACTGGAAGAAATGTATTTAAAGTCAACATTTCTTCCTCATATATATCTCTGAGAATGTAATAAACACTCCTTTTACCTAGCAATTCCACTTCTAGGAATTTATCCTAAGAGGGAAAGGATATGTACAGGAAAGTTAAATGAAAGTTATGATAAAAGGGAATAATACACAGCTGTTAAAAAATAAATAGAAAATAAAATAACAGTAGAAAAATATATGTGTAATAAGCAGGAAAGATATCAGAATATATTAAGAAGAGAAATTAATTTTTGGTTGGTTTAATCTGCTCTGATTAATTTATAAAGAAAAGAACATATATTGCCCTGGCCAGTGTGACTCAGTTGGTTGGGATGTCATCAAGAAACAGAAAGGCTGCAGGTTCAATTTCTGGTCAGGGCACATACCTAGGCTGCAGGTTCGACCCCCAGTCTGGGCATGTACAATTCTCAGTCTGGGTGCGTGCAGGAAGCTACCAATGAATGCTTCTCTCTCGCATCAAGGTTTCTCCCTCTCCCTTCCTCTCTCCCTCTGTATCTAAAAAAAAAAAAAAGCAATGAAAAAATCTCCTCAGTTTAGGATAAAAAGAAAGAAAAGAACATATATACATACAAGAATACATAAATTGGATACATATTTATTCAATATTTGTATTTTTAAAGTGACAAGAAGTACACATACCAAACCATTAACAGTGACTAATTTGGCAGAGCAGGATGGAAATAGAGATTGAAAAGGGTACCTGTAATTTTTACTTTATACATTTCTGTACTTCAAAAAAAATTAACCATGTGTACATACTCCTATTACAATAAAATAAAGTATAATAAGGAATAGCTCCTGGGACTAACCGCACAGTGAGGCTATTTCCAGGCCACTGTTTCCAATAGTACCTCATCACATTCCCTGGGAGCCAAAACGAATGCCTTTGGGGTGGTCCTTGAATCCTGAAAACTGTAAGCGCTGTTTGTTTGTAGTTATGACTACAATGACCTGTGTGGCCCACAGCACTTGATTGCCTGATACTTTGCCTGGTTTCTGCTGCTAAATACTACTTGTGAAGCACCGTAACCCACTAACTCGTGGGGTGGGGGTTGCAGAGCTTGTAGAAAACATGGGCACGTATCACAGAAATGTGCACTTGAAACCCATATGATCTTACTAACCAATGTCATCCCAATAAATTTAACTTGAAAAAAAAGAAAGAGCCCTGGCTGGTGTGGCTCAGTGGAGTGAGTGCCGGCCTGCGAACCAAAGCGTCTCAAGTTCCATTCCCAGTCAGGGCCCATGCCTGGGTTGCAGGCCAGGTCCCCAGCAAGGGGTGTGCAAGGGGCAACCACACATTGATGTTTCTCTCCCTCTCTTTCTCCCTCCCTTCCCCTCTCTCAAAAATTACAAAAAAAGTTTAAAAGAAAAAAGAAAGAAAAAAAGAACATGATGTTCTTAATGTAGCTTTAAAAACTATCAATAATCAAGAGCAAAACCAGAATTATTTAAACTGAGAATTGTACCTTTGTTGGTATAGTGATAAGCCTACAAGATTAAGTCTAATTCCTTTTCTGAATGGTCCCTCGCATATTTTTATATCATCTTATATAAAAGCAGTGCAGAGTCTATTTAAAAGTCAAAGAAGAGAAAATGATTTTCTTAAAATTCAGTTTTTACTGTATTTTTCTCTTTTAAATAGATAAGTTACAAAATTAATATAACTACATTACAGGACATCTGGAACACAAAATTGTGAGAGCACCCATTATATTACCACATAAAAATAACTTCTATTGAATATGTATTTTCTACACTTTTTACTCATACAATTTTTACATATTTATAATCAGAGGACATATTTTTTCAACTTGCTTTCATGAAGCATGTTATAAGCAGTCTTCTATGTTTTTATAGAAACTTCATGATTTTTTTGGCTACATAATATTACATTCAAGCATACTTATACTGACTTTAGACATTTTAGGTTGCTCTGATTTTAAAGTATCAGAAATGCCACCTGAATACCTCTGTGCTGATATTTTCAAGTTATTTTTAAGCTATTACCCAAAGTAGAATTACTGGGATGACATTTATTTTAAAATCAATGGTACTGCCCTGACTGGCATGACATAGTGGTTTGGGCATCTCCCGTAAACCAAAGGGTGGTCAGTTCGATTCCCGGTCAGGGCACATACCTGGGTTGCAGGCCAGGTCCCCAGTTAGGGGCGCACAAGAGGCAAACGATCGATATTTCTTTCTCACATCAATGTTTCTCTCCCTTACCCTGTCTTTCTCCTTCCCTTACCCTGCCTCTAAAAATAAACAAATAAAATCTTTAAAAAAATGAAAAATAAAATCAATGGCTCTTTCTACATATTGTCACACTTAAAATATTCAATAACATATGGTTTAAGAGAACTTTGCTATTTCTTTGGTCACTGTAGAGATTGAAAGTGTTTTCAGATTTAATAGTCCTTGTTCCCCTTTTGAAAACATCTGATGTCCTGTGCTCATTTATTAATTGTGGTTTTACTCTCCTTTTGACCATTCTAATTTTTTAAATATTATAGCCAGTTGGTGAAAGACAAAAATATGATCTCACATGTAGAATCTAATGAACAAAATAAACTGATGAGCAAAATAGAAACAGAGGCATGGATACATGGAACAGACTGACAGCTGTCAGAGGGGAGGGGTTGGTGGGGACTGGATCACAGAAGGGATTAGCCAAAGGACATACTTGCATAACCCATGGAGACAGATACAGTGTGGTGATGGGCAGAGGGAAGGGGAACTGGGGGGGGGGGCAAAGCTGGGGAAAATGGGGACATTTGTGATAGTGTAAGCAAAAAAATAAAGTTAAAAATATTATAGTACATTTACAGCACATTCTGCAATTTGGTCACCAACATGCACTATAGGAACCAACTGCTCTATGTGTTGTTTTTCTCTTTGAAACAGTCATTTAGATCGAACCTCAGTACAGAAAAAAAAAAAGAGGCTCTTTTAACAGTCAAGAGGATATGTAAGATTTTAGAATGAAAATATAATTTCTTAATTTCTGGTACTATTCAGAAATCTAGTAGAGTGAAAATTTGCTACTTTTTTCTGAACTATTGGTGATTTTTTACTATCTTTTGGCATCTTCAGTGTGATGCATAACTCAAAGTATATTGGCCCACGGGCTCAGATTTGGTCAATGTGTCACCATACTCACATCCTTCTGCTCAAAGGCCACTTCACAAACAGAATAGTTGTCATTGCTTGAATCAGCAGCTACTGTTGTGTTTTAATGCCTGGCAGCATACTGAAGGTAAAGTTCACTATTTACAAAACACACTTGGCAGAAAATACTAGCACCATTGTTTTACTTTAGATGACAACCTTAGGCCTGCCTATTTTGTTTACAGTGCAAATGCAAGTCTCCAAAGCAAGGAAGAACAGGGACGTAAGCACTGGACGGACTCCGGTCCTTTTATTCCTGGCTCCCCCACAGACTGAACTTGTGATCTGGAGCCATCACCTAGCTTGTCAGGGCTTGGTTTTGGTCTCACTTCTCACCGGGGAGGGAAGGAGAGAATAAGGATCTCAGGTCTGCTCAATTGTAAAATCCTTAAAAGTGAGGATTGCATCTTCCCTATCTACAACAGCTAGCACAGTGTAAAACACAATGTATTTGTATTAATACATGAATGAATGAATGAATTTATCCCATTTTACAAGAAGATAAAGCTTTGAGAAGCTAACCAATCTGAGACCACAATCCTAGGAAGCAGCAGAGTCAAACCCAGGGCTATCTGGCTCCAAAGCTCATGTTTTGATAAATATATGGGAAAGCATTTTCTAACATTCATTTTATTATTTATGTTTTTAAAAAGTACAAAGACTGATAGAGATGAAAGGTAATATTGTTTTTACTGAAAACTATTAAATTATGAGGCAGATCCCTTAAAATTCACAATTTCTCTGATCCCCCTGTAATGAATGGTTCACATGCTTTTTATCCTGTTCATCTTAACAGAAGAGAGATTAATTTGTAACACACTACAGCACGACAAAAAAGCCCATCTTGAATCTCCCTGGTTATCTACCAAGAGGCTGGGCTGGTAGTGTTTGAGAGAACCCTTTGCAGAGGGTCTGTCTTTTCATTACAGCAGACCAGAATGGGACAGGAAATATGCAAAACTGAGAGGGCACTCGGATACAGACTTTAAGATCTCACTAACCAGCTTTATGGTTAACTTTCTAGAAACTAATTTTTCCTTCTTAATTCAAAAATAACTCAGGCACAATACAGAGAAGTTAGCAAATCCCATTTTCAAGTGACTCTCCAAAAAAGTACCAGAAAATTATTAGCTGTGGTTAATAAGACAGTTCTACAAATTATGATGCAAAACTGTGGTCATTCCCTGGTTTCTGCAAGAAGGAAAAGGGGCTAAGCTGGAACTGCAAAATGCTGTAACTAAGAGGGTTTTTTTTCCAAGTTCTGCTTATACTTTCTCATAAAATGCTTCCTGCACTTAGAACCTGAACAGTTTTCTGTCCAGTTGTACTCACTCTGAATTCTTTTGGGGGGTGGGTGCCGTAGTAGGCCTCAATAATCAGCAAACACCAGGAAACTGCAGACGTTCCTGGGAAATGGGGCTTCCCTTGCCCAAAGAGACTCTGCCACACTTCCCAGAATCCTCCTGGGCACGCACTCTGGGAAATGTAGTTCAAGGTTTATGTGAACTGCTAAACCCTCCAGTAGGACAGATAACATGGTTGTCAAAAGCATGATCTTCTAAGATCTTCTAAATCCATTACCAGGAGAACTACTGTGTATTTGGAGAAGGCCGAGTAGCATCAGATCCATTTTTTGAATAAGAAAAAATAAAATCATTAAACCAATTATACACAGCATATATTGTGGGGGAAGGGGAGGAGTTTGAGGCCAGAAATCAGATACCTTTCAACCTTTCTGTATCTTTAATTCTCTCTCTGCCCACTTTTTTCCCCCCCCAAATAAACACCTTTTTTACCTAAGCTTTTAGGAAAAGAGGGAGGAGGATTCCTTTGCCTTTCCCGGCCTTGGTTTTCCTCAGCTGGAACTCCAGCCCCTTGCCCCTAACACAGAGCCATCTGCGTGGCCACACCGGCCTGGCCTTGAAGCGAGGCACGCAAGAAGCTTGCCCTGCTGGAACCGCTCCTCGAGAAGACGGCTGATAGTGGTGTTCTTTTTCCCTTCATCATATTTCTTCTGAATTTTCTTTGATCGCTTTTTGTTTAAAATCTCTTCCCCCTCAGGAATCAGCTTGGCCTCTCTCTTGCAGCCCAGGGGCAGCGCGTAGTGGGACACGTACCGCTGTCGGTGAGCACCGTGCAGCTCCTTACCGGGGTCTCTGTGCGGGCCAGTCTTTTGCTGGGTGCGTTGTAGACAACATCGGTAATCCCTGTTCTGCACGTGCAGCACCCCAAACCCCAGCAGAAGTTGCCCTCGTCCAGCCTCAAGGCTCAGTACTTCCGGCTGCCTCCCCACACACGGACCATGTACGCGGTCGGGGCCAATCTTAGTTGGCAGCAGGGTATCCCAGCCCATAGTTTCACTTCTTGTGGCAGGGCTTTCTCTTGTCCCCCGTCTTGCGGTGCTTGTGCCAGTTGTGCTGAGAGATGCCTGTGGCTTGCCACTGAACGAAAAACCCTGTCTGCCCACTTTAGAACCAGCTCTAACATTTCATGAAACTGTCGGTTTAAATGGACAAGACAGTGTCTAAATGTGTTTGAACTTATGATAGAACGCATCCCTTGACCAACCAGGGCAAGAGGATCCCACCTGGCTGAAAGCAGTTGCCCAGCAAAAGTACTTGAATGCTGTTCTCTTCTCTTCTCACTACGAAAATTACTTGCTTCTATGAGAAGACAGTTTTGAAGGCCATCCAGTCAACATATATTGAATGGATACCAGACGTGCCTGGGATTGTTATAGGCACAGGATATCACAGAAAACAAAACATGAAAACTTCTGTCCTTGTGTAATTATTCTAGAGGAGAAAACAAATAACCAAACAAGTAAATACACAATGTGTCAGGTGGTTGTAAGTGCTAGGAAGAAAAATAAAACATGATAAGAGGAGGAAGGATTTTGCTATTTTATATAGTGTGGTCAGCTCCATCGATAAGGTGATAGTTGAGCAAAGACCATAGAGGAACTAAAAAGGAAAGCAAAGTGAATATCTATGGGAAGAGATTTGTAGGCAGGAAAAACCCCAACAAATACAAAGGCCCTAGAGAGGACGTGTGCCTGCAGGTTTGAGGAAAGGCGAGCACAAAGTGTAGTGGCCAGAGACGTGGTCAACGAGCAGCCAGATCACGTAGGGCCTCCCAAGTCACAACTCTTACAGAGCCATTGTGACACTTTTTTTAAAAAATTCTGAGAGGGATGGGCTATTACAGAAGAGTTTGAAGAGTAAAGTGAAATGATTTAACTTACATTTTAAAAGAAACACTCTCAGTGTGGAGATTAGATGGTAGGAGATAAGAGTTATTAAATCCAGAGTCGTTAAGATGTACCTACGTTACCTGGAAAGGAAGAGTAACAGCTCTGATCAGTTGACCAGCCGCTTCCTTTGGACCTGTCCATCAGCACCCAGGCTTTTTATAGAGTGCATCTCACACAGGCTTGGGGGGTGTGGCAGAAGCATGCTTTTGACATGCTTCCTTCCTCCTTAAGGAAGGAAGAGAAAATTTGAGGGAAACAAGATATAAAGTCAAAGAGTTCCAAAGAGATGGAGAAGCATACATAGGGAAAGTTAGGGCTATAATAATTTTTGAAAATTATTTATTTATTTTTAGAGAGAGGGGAAGGGAGGGAGAAAGAGAGGGAGAGAAACATCAATGTGTGGTTGCCTCTCACACACCCCTTACTGAGGACCTGGCCCGAAACCCGGACATGTGCACTGGCTGGGAATCGAATTGGTGGCCCTTTGGTTCGCAGGCCAGCACTCAATCCGCTGAGCAACACCACCCAGGGCATGGCTCTAATAATTTTTTTAAAAAATCAAAGTAACTATTCTTGAGCAACTACGCATTAAGTGCTATATAATAAAAATGGTACTATGGTCTGAATGTTTGCATCCCCCCAAATTCATATGTTGAAATCCTAATGCCCAAGGTGATAATATTAGGAGGTAAGGCCTTTAGGGGGTGATTTGGTCGTGTGAACAGAGCCCTGGTGAATGAGATTAATGTCCTAATTAAAGAGACCCGAGACAGCCCCTTGGTCCTTTCACCATATGAGGATACAGGGAGAAGTCTGCGGTCTGCAGTCTACAGTCTGGGAGAGGGCCTTCACCAGAACTCAGCCATTCTGGCACCGTGATCTTGGACTTCCAGCCTCCAGAATTGTGAGAAATAAATTTTTGTTGTATATAAGCCATCCAGCCTACAGTGTCTTGCATTAGCAGCCCAAACAGAGTAAGACAAATAGCTAAGATTAACTGAGCATTTATTGTGTTCTGGGCACTATGCAAAGTGTTTCACGTATTTATCATTAATCCTTACATCCTATTTATTACTATTTGCACTTTATAGATGAGAACACCTAGGCTATACCCTTGACCCCCATAGCATACTATAGACCTGGGTTGTATCTCTGACTGGGTGTATGGAGCAGGAAAGCTGATGTGCATATTGGAAAATGTTGGAATGATGGAAATAATCTCATGTTCATAAATCGAAAGACTTAATTTTGTTAACAGGACAATATTCCTCAAACTGATCTACATAGTCAATGCATCCCAGTCAAAATCCCAGCTAATTTTTTTGCACAAGTAACAAAAGAAAAAAATCAGACTTTATCAAAATTAAAAAACTTTTGTGCTACACACAATACCATCAAGTACTTGAAAAGACAACCCACAGAATAGGAAAAATGATTGGCAATCATACATTTGATGAGGAACTGTACTGAGAATATATAATGAACACTTACAACTCAGTAATAAAAGATAAATAATTGAATTTTAAAATGAGCAAAGGATCTGCATAAACATTTCTCCAAAGAAGATAGAAAAATGACTAATAAGTACTAAAAGATTGCTCATTGGCCATCAGGGAAGTGGAAGTCCAAATCACAATGAAATACCTCTTCATACCCACTAGGGCAGCCACATCAAAAAGGCAGATAATGATAAGGAGTGCTGAGGATGTGGAGAAAATAGAATTCTCAGACACTACTTGTGGGATTGTAAATGGGGTAGCTGCTTTGGAAAACAGTCTGGCATTTCCTCAAAAAGTTAAACATAGAGTTACCAAATGACCCAGCAATTCCACTCCTGGATATATATCCAAGACAATTTAAAACATATGTCCACATAAAAACTTGTTCACAAAGTTTCATAACAACATCGTTTAAAATAGCCCAAAAGTAGAAAAAATTCCAATGTCCATCACCTGGTAAATGATGAATAAAATGTGGCATAGGCATACGGTGGTACTTTATTCAGCAATATAAAGGAATGAAGTCCTGGTACATGCTACAACATGGATGAGGCATGAAAACAGTAAGCTGAGTGCCAGAGTCCATTCACGAAAGATCACATATTACACTTGTATACCTCAATAAAATGTTCAGAACTGGCAAATCTGTAAACATGGAAAGTAGACTACAGGGTGCCTGGGAAGCGACTGCTAATGGGAATGGAGTTTTTTCTTTTTTTTAAGTGATGAAAATGTTGTTAACTTGATTGTGTGATGATTGCACAGTTCTATGAACCTACCAAAAGTACTGAATTGCATACTTTAAACAGGTAAGTGGTATGTTAAGTGAATTATAGCTCAATAAAGCTGTTAAAATATTTAACCAAATCACTAGTTGTGTTAAATAATTATAATGCATGGTTAGTAAATGCAACAAATGTATAGAGAACTATAATCCTCATAGTTTTTTTAGGTCATGAGGTAAAAATCGTCTTTTCCCAGACATACTTAATTCAAAGCAATGGCATGTATTAACCATGTAATAAAGTAACAGCATACACTCTGTTAAGGGCACAAACTGAGCCTCAAGTCATTGAATCACAGTCTAGGTTGTGAAAGTAACAATGTACTTAAAGATATGTGTTTATTAGTTTATTGAACAGATACTTACTGCAAGCCTATCATGTGGCAAGCATCATGCTAGAACGGCAGATACAATGGTAAATAACATTGTTTCTACCACTGCAAATTAATTATGCATACACGTGTGTGTATGGTGTCAGGGTGTGGGTGTGCGGGCATACGAGCAGGCGAGCAGGTGAGACGACAGTCCCTTTACTCTGTCTTTGACAACTTACAGGAGTGGACGTCAGGATGTGGGGCAGACTTGAGTAAACTTGGAGAGAAATTACAAGTTCACTCTGCAAGCAGACTTATAGTTGGATATTATCTTACTTTATGTGGGACAAGAGATAGATCTTAGTAGATAGGGGTGGGGAGGGGTTTACATGAGGGCCCCTTAAATAATAAGCCACAGGCAAAGAGCCCTGCCTGTTTGCATAGCCACTGGCACCAGAAGCACTGGGAGGTCCTTATGCTTCTCTTCAAGAGCGAAGTACCATAGGGTTTCTTCTCTATCTTCTCAAATGTGGAGTAATGCTTCACACAGCAGTGACTAGAACCAAAACTGAAGTCTATATACACCTGGAAGACAGATGAAACAGAACAATTGGGGTATACCAAGGTCAAAATTAATTTGAATACATGATTTTGTTAGTGAAATACAGTCACTAGACTGAATATGGTTTTGTTTCCTATTAATTGAACTCTTTACTTTTCCTCTCCCCCCCTTTTAAAAAAATATGATTACTTATGGGGCATTTCATTGTAGTCACTAGTAATTCAGTCAGAAAGTTGGAAAGTCGACAGAAGATAAAGAGAGATATGAAATTGTCAGTCTCATTATCAGTTCAATCACGGGCTGTGACTATAGCTAACTTTTTACTTCTCTTGGCTTGTACAGTCCCACCTTTGCCCCAGCATCTGAGGAGTTCTGAGAACTAGACAAAGTGTGCACTCTGTGTGGTTATACTCCCAAAGCAAGTGTAAATTGTTCTGTTATCCAATCTAGTGATCATTTCACTTCTCTGGGCCTCAGTTGGAGATATTTATAAATCTCTAATATTTTATAGTGTAAGGATTATAACATATATGGTCGTTAAGTTTTCAATGTTGGATGAAAAGAATTTGGAGATTTTCCTCATGATTTTCGCAGCCATATTCTCTTTATCCCTACATTACAGTGGAAGCTGAGGAGGTAGCTGTTATCTGTAATCTATGGTCACAATAGTGCTTTATAAACCACCACAAAATCACAGAGGCCTACAAAGGTTTATTACTTACCTCGGTGGGGTACTTGGCTAGGTGGTTCTGCTGACCTCGATCATGCTCATTTATACTGTTGGATAATCTATAGTGGTCCTGGCTAGGATGGTGGGGGTGGGTGGGCACTGCACCACGTGTCTCTCATTTGCTAGCTAGCCTAAGCACATTCTTTTGATGACTATGGTAGAGGGCAAAAGCACAAATGGAAAAATGTGAGTCTCTGCTTGTGTCACAAAGCATATCTTACAGTCAGGCCCAGAGTTAAAATGGGAAGGTATTACAAGGTTATGTGGCAGATGGTGTAGTGAGGGGTTTAGGCCAACCACAAAATTAGAGGGAACAGTCCCCACAGGAGAGCACCCTCACTTCTGATACCAACTGCAAGTTCAAGGGGTTCCCAAAACCACTCTCAGTAGAAGGACTTGTGGAACTTACTGAAAACTATTGTACTCATAGCGATGGCTTATTACAGGGTAAGGGTACAGATTAAAATCAGACAAAAGGAGTCTAGGGAAGTGTTAAATGTGTGGCTTCCATTGTTCTCTCCCCACAGTCAGGACGCACTACCTTCCCCGCATCCATGTGTGACAATGTGTGTAGGATGCTGCCTACAACCAGGGAAACTCACCCATGCATCGGTGTCCAGAGTTTGTGCTAAGGTTCTGTCACCCAAAGTCCCCACCCTAAATCACACTGTTGGTCCTTCTGGTGTGCTACTCCCTACTCTGTGACCACTGGGTGTGGTCAGCTCCCACCCTAAATCACACTGTTAGACTATCCAGCGTGTCTGACACAAAGTTCCCATCAGGCATAAAATTACCTCCCAGAAACTGAGAGTAAAAGTCAAATCTCATTTTGGGCAAGGTAAATTATTATTATTTTTCACTACACAGGAATGGATACAGGAAGTAGGAAAGAATTGGGACTGTTAATGCAATCAATCTAGTACAATATCAATTAAAAGCATTCCTTAAATTGGTAAAGGATACGAAGCAGTGTTCTCTAACTTTAGGATTAATTTAAGAGCTAACATTAACCATGGACTAATTATAGTTGCTGTAAGTAACTCTCCTTCTCTTTACCCTTTGCATCCATTCAGATTAAGACTAATCCTTGCATTTCATAATTCTTTCCAAAGTCATTAATTCATCAACTGTGGTTCTGTGATCAAAAACCAACAGAACAAAACCTTATACAACTCTATGCTATACAGCATCCAATGATGATTACTTACATAAATATAGTAAGGACTTCAGACTTTTCCAAGAACTTTCAAAACAACTATCTCACTTGATTCTCAAAATGACTCTTTTGGCTATTTGCTAGATGAAGAAAATTTCAGCATAACAATTAGAGCAACTCACCTAGGGTCACCCTGCTTCACTGTTAATGGGGGACCAGAAGCACCTGTGATCACTGATGCCACCAGTGCCCCTCCCAGACTGGAAATCTACTTCCGAGCAAATACTATAACTCTGAGACTGAATAAATTCTAGGTCCTAAACTCTTGAGTCTTATTCCACCGAATAAAGTTGAGATTTCTGGCATTCTTGTGTGGTTCCTTTGAGCTCTTGACAAGTTCTTTGGGGTGAGAGAATGCATGGAATGGCCAAGCTCTACAAATCTTTCAGACAGCCAAGTCAAATGCTGTTTGTTTATAAACAGAAACATTCTCCTAAAATGTAACTTATTGTTTTCAGTAAAATATTTTAAAATTTTGTAAACATTTCCTATGCTTAACAGAATGGCTGTTGGATATTCCCCTGAAACCTACAGCACTTGAAAATATTTAATAGTTAGGACACTAGCTATTTATATTCAAAGAGTGATACATTCATCACTAAGGAAAGATAGCAGAGAATGGAACAGGAGAAAATGGAACCTGATATAGCTGTCATGCTATTCATAAATTGTTCACAACAAAAATTGGTAAATAACTATGCTTCATTCATCAATATATTTGCAATGCCTGATAGAATGCCTGGCATGTTGCAGGTGCTCAATAAATATTTGGGGTTTAAAAACATTTTTTAGAGAGGGGGAATGGAGGAAGAAAGCGAAAGAAACATTGATGCGTGAGAGAAACATCAATCAGGAACGGCTGTCTCTGCATGCGCCCATACTAGAGACTGGACCTGCAACGCAGGCATGATCCCTGACCAGGAGAATCGAACTGGCATCCTTTTGCTTTGTGGGACTGAGCCACAATGGTCAGTGCTGTTTTTTTTCTCAATAAACATTTGAACGGATGAATAAGTAAATAACTAAAATAGGCTTCCTTATTACAACAGGTGCTTGGTAAAAGGTGGTATTCTTCTGACACCATTATTTTACTTTTGGAAAACAAGTACCATATTTTGTCATATATTGTGCACAACTTTTGTCCAAAATTTTGAGGGAAAAATAAGGATGCACATTATATAAAGGTAGTACTTGAAATACCTTGTATCTGTTCTTGTGTTTTATAATTATTTGTTATATAAAATTTTGTGTACCACAGTATGTTGAAAAATAAATGCTAAAATTCCTTTAGAATACAAAAAAGTATTTAAATGTAAATAAATAAAAACTTAATTAAAAAATTAAAACAAAAACTTTTTCCCTGAAAGTTTGGGTCAAAAACGTGGGTGTGCTTTATACACGGCAAAATATGGTACATCTTCTGTTGGAAATAGAAACTTTTCAAAACAAAAAAAAAACAGTTGAAGGCTGAACTGGAGCCTCCTCTAAAATGACTCATAATACTAACGCTAGGGTACTACATCAGTTAACAGGTGTTTGGTTACTTGCAACTGAGACTTAAGAAAACTCAAGTTTAATTTGCTTAAACAATAAGGAAATTTATTAGATTGCAAGTCTAAAACATCCAACTATAAGTAAGACCTCAGATTCCACTGAATTAAGGTTTTTCTCAGCTCTTCTCCGCTCCGACCTGCTTTATGGGTTGGCTTTGTGCTCAAGTCGGCTTCTATCATTATAGGAAAATGGCTGCCAGAAGATCTTAGGGCTATGTATTTTCTTGTTCTTATTCAGAGAGTATGTCTACCCTCAGGCATAAAACAAAAGTATTGGTCTTTACTTTATATGGATCAACTTAGGCTACAATCTCCTCTTCCTGGAGAAACAATTCCTGAGGCTAAAGGAGTGTCATGAATTGTCTGGGAACTGGGTTAAGCGCCCATTCCTAAACCAATCACTGTGGTGAGACAGGTTGTCACATTAGTGATGTGGCTCAAGCTTGTCAGGCCATGGGCTCACCCTTGATTGGGAGTAAAGTAAGTTTCTTGGATCTGCACTTTGATATATTTTTATGTTTTGGAATGTTGTCTATGTCATTATTTCTGCAAAAAATATATATGTGATATATATGACAAACTTTATTGATTTAGGGACCAAACGAGGCAGCATTTTGTCAGTTAAGAAAGGCACCTCTTTGAAAATGCATCACAGTGCTGTTGAGTGATTCTAGTCATGGGACTTGAAGTTAGGAAGGACAGTCTTTGGATGATGTTGATTAGGAAACGTTCTCATTCATTTAAAGGAGCCATTCTCACATCATGGATAAAAGAAAGGCATAGGATTGTGGTGCACATTGGGTGATTGCTGAGAGCTTACCCATGAAAGCAAGTAGAATGTCGAATCAGCAGTAAATCAGGAAGGGAGTGAGACCAGCCTGCCCTACTCGCCCTATGACTCCTGTAAACTTGATTTGCCACCCCCCCACCAACAGCACACCCCATATCTCTTTTAAATGTGGAGATGATTTTTTGATCTCATGGTGTGAGGCACCAGGGTAGTTAAGCCCTCCCTGTCTCAAGCTATAGGAGAGACAGGACAACAGTTTGATTTCCTGCATTACTGAGCAGGCAGCCCATGAGATTCTGAATTAAAAACTGAGGACTCATGGCACCGGTTTTAGAAAACATTGTCATAAGACTTCTGGCCAAGATGGAGGTATAGAGAGACATGCTTCACCTCCATGTACAGCCATAAGAGGGGTCACAACTAATATAAAAAAAAATACAACCAGAACTGCCAGAAAATCAAACTGGATAGAAGTTTGAAGAAATTAAAGAAGAAATATTCATACAGATGGGTAGGAGGGGCAGAGATGGAAACTGAGGCAGAGAGGATGTAGTATGACGGCAGCAGCAGTGAGGCAGCGGTGGTGGTGGCTGGCAGAATGGGTGGTCCCATATTTACCTGTGGTGGATAAAAACCAGGAGGGACACCTGGGGAACAAGCCATCCCAGCCTCACGCCATACTGCGCAGCCCAGGGTTCTAGTGCCAGGAAAATAAAGCATCATAACTTCTGGCTGTAAAAACCAGTGGGGGTTGGGGCAGCAGAAGAAACAGCCAGTCTCTCAGGAAAGTCCATTTAAAGGGCCTGCACCACCCTTGAATGTATGCAAACCCACCTGCTCTGGGATTCAGCACCAAGGCAGCAGCTAGAGAGTTGCCAGTTGTGTATAGGAAGTGTGGGAAGTGACTGGAAATGGGGTGAGAGCCAAGCAACTGGCATTGTTCCCTCTCTGACTCCTCCCCCACATATAGCACCACAAAGCAGTGAAGCAAGTTGCCCCAACCAGGAGAATACCTAAGGCTCTGCCCCTTACAACGTAACAGTTGCACCAAGACAGAGTCAAAGCAGCTGTACCTAACACACAGAAACAAACATAGGGAGGTTGCCAAATTGAGGAGAAAAAGAAATATGGCCTAAGTAAAGAACAGATCAAATCTCCAGAAAAAGAACTAAGTGACACAACCTGTCACTTAGGATGGCCAACCTGTCAGATGCAGAGTTCAAAAAACTGGCAAGAAGGATGCTTAGAGACCTCAGTGAGTATGGCAAATGCATAAAGGAAGAAATGAAGGCTACACTAAGTGAAAGGCTACACTAAATGAAATTTAAAAAATTCATAAGGAACCAACAGAGAAGGCAAGGAAGCCGGGGTTCAAATCAATGATTTGGAACATAAGAAAGAAATAAACAGTCAACCAGAACAGAATGAAGAAACAAGAATTCAAAAAAGTGAGGAGAGAATAAAAAGACTCTGGGACATCTCCAAAGGTGCCAATATCCAAATCATAGGGATGTCAGAAAAAAAAGAGGGAGAGCAAGAAACTGAAAACTGATTTGAAGAAATAAAGAAATAAAGGGTCCCTAATTTGGCAAAGGAAATAGATATACAACTCTAGGAAGCACACAGAGTCCCAAAGAAGTTCGACTCAAAGAGGACCACACCAAGACACATCACAATTAAAATACCAAATTTAAAGAAAAGGAGAGAATCTTAAAAGCAACAAGAGAAAAGAAGAGTTACCTACAAAGGAGTTCCCATAAGACTATCAGCTGATTTCTCAAAAGAAACTCTGCAGGTGAGAAGGGACTGGCAAGAAGTATTCAAAGTGATGAAAAGCAAGGACCTACAACCTAGATTACTCTATCCAGCAAAGCTACCATTTAGGATGGAAGGGCAGATAAAGTGCTTCCCTGACAAAGTCAAGCTAAAGGAGTTCATCACCACTAAGCCCTTATTATATGAAATGTTAAAGGGACTTATTTAAGAAAAAGAAGATAAAAAATATGAACAGTAAAATGACAACAAACTCACAACTATCAACAACTGAATCTAAAAAAACAAAAACAATAAAACAAATTAAGCAAACGACTAGAACAGGAACAGAATCATAGAAATGGAGAGCTATCAGTGGAAAGCTATCAGTGGAGAGGGGGAAGGGAGAGATTGGGGAAAAGGTATAGGAATTAAGAAGCATAATTTGCCCTGTCTGGTGTGGCATAGCGGGTTAAGTGCTGGCCTACAAACCAAAGGATCACCTCTGGTTTGATTCCCAGTCAGGGTACATGCCTGGATTGCAGGCCAGGTCCCTAGTTGGGGGGTGCATGAGAAGCAACCACACTTTGATATTTCTGTCCCTCCCTTCCTCTCTTTCTAGAAATAAATAAATATAATCTTTTTTAAAAAGAAGCATAATTGATAGGTACAAAATAGGCAGGGAGATGTTAAGAAGAGTATAGGAAATGGAGAAGCCAAAGAACTTATGTGCATGACCCATGGACATGAACTAAGGAGGGGGAATTGCTGGAGGGAAGGAGGTTACCAGGTGGGGGGGGGGAAGGGGAAAATTGGGACAACTGTAACAGCATAATCAATAAAATATACTTAAAAAAGAAAAGAAAATATCATCACAAGTCCAGAATAAATGAAAACTGATTTCTCAGAACTAGCACTGTACCTTTCTATCCCCTTCAGTTTTTTAAAAATTACTTAGCCATATTTCTTTTACATATAGTAGAAATTCTACTATATGTAAGAGATATAGCATCACTACAACACTGCTGCTTTTCTCATTTTTTTTGAGCCCCTCACCACTCTTTACTCTCCATCATTACCCTAAGCACCCCTCTCCTCTGCCCTGCACCTAAGATCAGGGATTGTACTGCAGAGTGATGAGCAGTGGTACAGTTTCACCTGGCCTTCTGTTACTAAGATTTGGCTTTGGAGAAGGCTGCTAGGATGCTTGGAAACAGGACATCAGGGCTCTGGGATGTGTCAGTGAACTCCACCAGTGGAGTAGTCTCAGTGTAGTGGCCCTCCAGGTGGATTTTCAAGGCCTTCTCATTATCATCTGATTGGAGAACCAAGAGTTCCCCCATGATGTCATCTTTCATGGACTCCTTTGGGGGTATTGAAATCTTCGTGGCAGGAACAGCCACTAAAGAGATCGTCCTTCCTGTGATTCCCAGAACAGCAGAGGTTTTGGGATGCAGAATTCAATCATAGAATAAATTTCTCTTTCCTCTTCTCTGTGAGGTTATCAAATATTTCTACCTCCTTACAGTCCAAGGGAAGCCATCTAGAAGAAAACCATTTTTGCATGGCGGGTGTCCAGATTCTTCTCAATGAGCTCCTCTACCATGTCATCACTCACTAGTCTCCCGGCATCCATAGTAGCCTTCAGCTTTATTTCCACCTCTGAGTTAGAAGCCACCATGTCCCTTAGCATGTCCCCAGTAGCCAGATGGCAGACACAGAATTTTTTGGCCAGTTTAGGTGACTGGATACTCTTGCATGCCCTGGAAAGCTCAGCAGCATGGCCTGGATGCCTTTATGACTCTCTGGGAGCAGTTCAGCCAAGGGCATGTTGGGAACCATGGCTGCTAAAGCCTCTCACTTGCAAGTATTTCTAAAGTCCCATTTTCTCCCTCTTCTGGGATTCCAACTACACATATGTAGGACTGATTGATATTATCCCACAGTTTTTGGATGTTCTGTTCTACTTGTTTTTCACTCTTTTTTCTTTGCATATTCGCTTGGATGACTTTATCTTCTTTTCTCAGCTGTGTTGAGTACACCAATGAGTCCATCAAGGATTATTCATCTCTGAATATCATGGGATTATATTCCCCCTAGTGTTTTTATTTGATTCTTATCATTTTCATCTCTCTATTGAAATTCTCCATTTGTTTGTGCATGTTGTTCACTAGTTAGTTTGAAGTCCTTATCTGATAGTTTCAACATCTGGCTCATCTCTACATCCATTCCTGTTGACTACTTTATCTCTTGACACTGGATTTTCTTGTTTTCTGTGTCTCATGGTTTTCTAATGAATGCTGGTCATTGTATGTAGGACAGTATTATTTTCTGGTAAGTAGTGCCCACACCTAACAATGAACACACTTCTTCTTCTGCTAAGTTGTTATGTGGGGGGTTAGATTAATCTAGTTAGATGAGTTGGGCTGGGCCTTGTTTCTATAGTTACCTTCATTAAATCACAGACTTCAAATTTCTTTAGTAGGAAGCTGCTGTTTCTTGGTGCTTAGTGTGAGGACTAGGTTGACAGAGTTTAAAGTCACTTCTGCTCCTTAGTTGTTACCATAGCTACTAATAATACTTTATTCAAGAAACATCCACTAATTGATGAACATGTTCAACTTTTTCAGATGCAGAAAGAAGAGATTTATTGGAGGTTTATGGTTCTAAAACTAGAGCAGCTCTGCTCTAATGCTTGATGTTCAAAGAGAAGTCATATCATCCCTTCTCTACTCCCCAAGTTACCTCCCATCTTCACTGTAACCAAGCAGGGATGACCAAGTTAAGTAGTCATATTTAGATTTGATATGGAATGTCCTTTATGGGCAACCAAAAAATGTTATTAATAGGAATAGGCTGGAAGTTTCTTTCAGCTTCATGACTCATTATTCATAACATCATGTAAATTTTTAGGATTGTCACATTCGGGAAAATCTCAAATCAGGCTATTTAATATATATACTTAATATGTTCATGGCACATCAGTTTTCTTTAAAATAATGACACACTAACTAGTTTGCTGTGGCTATCCTCATTAAATTATTTTTTCAATATTTTATTTATTTGTTTTCAGAGAGAGGGGAAGGGAGGGAGAAAGAGGGGAAGAAACATCAATGTGAGAGAAAAACATCAGTTGACTGCCTCTTGCACACCCCCAACCAGGGACCTGGCTTGCAACCCAGGCATGTGCCCTGACTGGGAATTGAACCACCAACCTTTCAGTTCATAGGCCAGTGCTCAATCCCTTGAGCCACACCAGCCATGGCCAGAATGTTATATTCTTATATCTCACACAAGATGAATTTATAATCCAAATTAACCTCATTAAATTCTTACAAAAGATTTTTCTTTTATCGACTAAGCATTGGTAAGTTCTAAATCTTTAATTAATATTTTACATATCCAATAATTGGAAGAATTTCCCATTGATTAGTTTTAGGCTCACCACCATTTCAACTTTGATTCTTCTCCATTATTCATATGTTCTTGATGCTAGAACATAGGACACATTCAAATAGCTATAAAATGTCTGGCTCTTCAACTTTGTTTTATAGTTCTGGGTGGGTAGCAAAATGAGTGGTAGGAATATTCTTGGATGCCACTCCTACATTGGGGCCGCTGGCAATGTCTTAACTGTGCATGGAAGTGACTATGAATTACAAAAATATATCCCGTTAAACTCATACCAAATGTATTATAACTCAACTTCCCTTCAGCACATTTTTTAAATGCTTCTAGTCATTCCAATACAACTAGACAAGTGTGACAGAGGACAAAATCAGTGAGGAAAGAATTAGCAGTCTAAAGATTGCAGTTGAAGTCTGGCCAAGATGGAGGTGTAGGTAGATACAATTTGCCTCCTCAAACAACCAAAATAAGGACAACAAATTTAAAAACAAAAAACAACCAGAACTGCCAAAAAATTGAACTGTAAGGAAGTCCAACAACCAAGGAGTTAAAGAAGAAACATTCATCCAGACTGGTAGGAAGTGGGGAGACGGGCAGCCTGAGTGGAGAGGACTCATGGCAAGGCGGTGGCTGGAGGACTAGGAGGGCAAGGCAATGGCTGGTGGACCAGGTGGTCCCACATTTGGGTGCAGATAAACTGGGAGGAACAACTAGGGAGCATGACAGACAGCACAACCCAGGGTTTCAGTGTGGGGAAATAAAGCCTCAAAACTGCTGACTGAAAAAACCTGTGAGGGTTGAGGCAACAGGAGAAACTCCCAGCCTCATAGGAGAGTTTGTTAGAGACCCACAGGGTCCTAGAACGTGCACAAAACCACCCACCTGGGACTCAGCACCAGAAGAGGCCAATTTGTTTGTAGGTAGCAGAGGAAGTGACTAAAAGCAGAGAGCTGAACGAGTGCCATGGTTCCCTCTCGGACCCCTCCCCCACATATAGAGCCACAACACAGCCACATGGGTTGCCCCGCCCTGGCAAATATCTAAGGCTCCACCCCTTACTACATAACAGGTTCACCAAGACAAAAAAAAAAAAGGCTCAAATGAAAGAAGAGATCAAAGCTCCAGAAAAAGTACAACTAAGCGACGAAGAGATAGCCAATCTATCAAATTGCACATTCTGAAACACTGGGTAATTAGGATGCTCACAGAAATGGTTGAGTTTGATTACAAATAAGGAAAAAGTGAAGGCTATGAAAAGTGAAATAAAGGAAAATGTACAGGGAACCAACAGTGACGGGAAGGAAACTGGAACTCAAATCAACGGTTTGGATCAGAAGGAAGAAATAAACATTCAACCAGAACAGAATGAAGAAATAAGAATTCAAAAAAACAAGGAGAGGTTCAGGAACCTCCAGGACAACTTTAAATGTTCCAACATCCACATCATAGGGGTGCCAGAAGGAGAAGAGAAAGAGCAGGAAGTCAAAAACTTATTTGAAAACATAATGAAGGAGAACTTCCCCAATCTGGCAAAGGAAATAGACTTGAAGAAAGTCTAGGAAGCTTGGAGAGTCACAAAGAAGTTGGACCCGAGGAGGAACACACCAAGGCACACCTCAATTACATTACCCAAGATTAAAAATAAGGAGAGAATCCTAGAAGCAGCAAGAGAAAAGGAGAGAGTTACCTACAAAGGAGTTCCCATAAGACTATCAGCTGATTTTTCAAAAGAAACCTTGCAGGCAAGAAGGGGCTGGAAAGAAGCATTTGGAGTCAGGAAAGGCAAGGACCTACACCCAAGATTGCTGTATCCAGCAAAGCTTTCATTTAGAATGGAAGGACAGATCAAGTGCTTCTCAGATAAGGTCAAGTTAAAGGAGTTCATCATCACCAAGCCCTTATTGTATGAAATGTTAAAGGGACTTATCTAAGAAAAAGAAGATGATCAAAAATATGAACAGTAAAATGAGAACAAACTCACAGCTATCAACAACCAAACCTAAAAAACAACAAAAACAAAAGCAAAGCAAACAACTAGAATAGGAACAGAATCACAGAAATGGAGATCACATGGAGGGTTATCAGCGGGGAAGGGGAGGGGAGAATAGGGAAAAAGGTACACAGAATAAGAAGCATAAATAGTAGGTATAAAATAGACAGGGGGAGGTTAAGGATAGTATAAGAAATGGAGAAGCCAAAGAACTTATATGTACGACCCATGGGCATGAACTATAGTGGGAGAATGCTGGTGGGAGGGGGGATGCAGGGTGGGTGGGAATAAAGGGGAGAAAAGAATGGGAAACTATAGTAGCATAATCAACAAAATATACTTAAAAAAGCATTGCAGTTAAAAATGTTTACTTTTACAAATTTTACAAAAGCATATACCATGTGAACATATTGCTGGGGCCTCTTCCAGGGCCTTGGAAAGGGCTAGTGCAAATGAATGTCCCTGAAATTTTCTTAGCTTTACAGTAAATCTGCCCCAAGATTTGGAGCTATTTTATTTATAGGGTAATTGACAATTTTCAGTCAGCTCTACATAGGGCTGGTGGATAAGTTTACACCTCCATTTGAGGCAAAGATTTTCTAGCAGATCTTAGCATCTTGTGTTAAGGGGTGGCTCACTGCTACTTGTTTACACTAGCAGTTCTCAAACTCTCTGGTCTCATGACCATTTCACACTCCTAAAAAGTACTGAGGACTCCCAAAAGCTTTCATGTGAATCTTATCTATCAACATTTACTGTGTTAGGAATCAAAACAAACCTGTAAAATATTTTTATTAATTCATTTAAAAGCAATAATAAATTTGATGCATGTTCATACAAATAACATTTTTAAATGAAAAGTAACTATATTTTCCAAAGTAAAAAGAATTTAGTGAGAAGGGTGGCATTATATCACCTTTCTGCAAATCTCTTTAATGTCTGGCCGAATTCTCAAATCTGCTTCTGTATTTGATCTGTTGTACAGAACATGTTCACTGTGGAAAACTCCATTGAACTTTCATTACAGTGAAAACAGGCAAATAAAGTCTTACTATGAAATAATTTTGACCTTGGCCCCCCTGACCATACTTTGAGAACAGTTGATTTAGACATCACTATATAGTAGTCTCCCCTATCCACAGAGGATATGTTCCAAAATCTCTAGTGGATACCTATAAGTGCAGACAGTGCCAAACCCTATATATAATCAATACTATGGTTTTTTTCAATGCATACATACTTATGATAAAGTTCAATTTATGAGTTAGGCACAGTAAGATATTAACAACAACACAATAAAATAGAGTAAGTATAACAATGTACTGTAATCAAAGTTATGTTAAAATGGTCACTCACTTCTGGGGACCCCTTGCTGAGGATCAGTGCTTTCTGGTGAAAGACTTTGCTGTCAATTGGAACATAAAGCTTTCTCTTCATGCATTCCATCCGCAAACTTAATGCCTTTTTCATCTTAACTAAGGACTTGTCACACACTGTGGCCATAATTTTTGCAGTTTTAGGTGCAATAGCAAAGCTAGCATGAATTTCTTTTTTCTTTTTTTCACAATTTAACAGATGGGAGATTCATTTTTAGCAACCTTAAAATATGATTTTTTCTTTCCTTATTAAGTCAAGAATTTTAACCTTTTCATTTACAGCTTCTCTTTAGCATATCCCAATTGCCAGCCTCATTAATCTTGCGCTTTGGGGCCGTTAAGTAAAAAAAAGGTCTTGAACACAAGCACTGTGGTACTGAGACAGTAAATCTGATAACCTACAAGGCTCACTACTAAGTGACTGATAGATAGGTGGGGAGCGTAACCCTCATGGATAAGCTGGACAAAAGGATGATTCATGACCTGGTTAAAATGGAGCAGGCTGGATCAAGATTTTATCGCATTACTCAGAGGTGTACAATTGAAAACTTATGAATTGTTTACTAAATTGTTTATTTCTGGAATTTTTCATATAATATTTTCATCCCAGGATTGATGGCAAGTAACTTGAAACCACTGAAAACTGCAGAAAGTGAAATCCCAGATAAGGGGGGATTACTCTAGTTATTTTCTGGTTGCTTAGGGTTCCCAATGTAACCTTTCTCTATTTCTGTATCTGTATAACGAACCCCACCTCCTAGATAAGAGTCAAATGTTAATTATTAATCACTATGCTTTATAGCATCCATGGAAAACTTCAGAAACAATTTTTGAAGGACAGTAAATCTTAGAGAAGGCATTCTTCCCTTTCCCTGACAAGGGAAAGATTATCTCCTTCAATGTGTACTTCTTGATAATAAGGCTTTCTTCTTTTAGGAATACAATGACCAAGGAAAATGTTAGACTAAGACCAAAAACAACATTGGCTGTCTTTTATGCTACAACACCACAATCTAATATTTACCAAGTCCTTTCTGTATGTTATGCGTGTGCTAAGAACTTTAGGTACATTATTACTTAATTCTCACAATAATCCTACGAGGTATCTGCCCTTATTACTATTCTACACAAGAGGAAACTGAGATACAGAGAGGTTAACGCCCAACGTTTTATGAGACTGGGCCAGGAACAAAACCCAGAAAATGAAGCGCCAAGTCCATTATCTACCGATAAAGTATAAACATGGGCGATGGAGCGAGATTTGCACAACAGCAGAGGTGATAGAGCTTAAAAAGCAAAAGCCTCAGGACCATTTTTTGGTATTCTACCAGGGATGTACTTTATTATTTCGCACCAAAGATTCCTTTCTGCTTTATTTTCCACGCTACCACGCTCCCCTTCTCATATTTAGGATATTTCTTTGCTGGTAGCTTCATCTTTTAGTCCTGAGGCTGATCCTGCAATTCAAGCGCTAAATAACACGGTGAAAAGACACTGGGCAAATCCGCGGTAACCTCGGGCACATCGGCGTGCTGAGCATTTTGCGCAGGCGCGTTAAATCCCTGGCCAGCCGGCGGGCCCCACCTCCCAGCCTCAGCCTCCAGGGCCTAGCGGAGAGTGTGGGTGTGGGCGACGGGTGTGGGCTGGGTGTGGGGGCGGGCGCGAGGCCGGGCGGGCGCCTGCGCAGTCGGCGGGACGCTGGTGTGATAGAGCTCACGTAGAGAGGTCTGCAGTCGCCTCCTATCCAGCGTTGCCGTGGCGGCCTAGAGGTTATAAAAAGGCTTACTGGCTCCCTCTGCCGCCCAGTCGTGCCGCCAGCGGGTAGAAGGAAGGCAGTAGGTAGCCCGCTCGAGTGCAGGCAACAGGGGACCGAAGAAGGCACTCCGGTCTTACTCCTCAGGTGAGACGCTCCCCGGATCTTGGAGACCGAGGCCGAGGCCCTCAGGCAGCTGTGGTCCTTCTCGGACTGCCCTGGTGGTCCGGTCCCTGTCCCTTTTGGTGGGATGTCTTGGGGGGCGAGGGTTCGCCAGTATTCCACCGCAGCCTCAGTGTCTTTTTCTGGGGACTCGGCCCCTCGGCCTGCGCCGCGCGACCCCTGTCTGGACCAGAGGCCCCTCTCTGCCCTGGTATATGCTCCCCTTCTCACCTCCTCCCTGGTGGGCGCCTCCAGCCGTTCGGGCTGCGGCAGCCTCCGTCCCCGCCCAGGGGACCAGAACTTTCGTGAATATTCCTTCCCGGGAAGGAATCACCCTGTTGATTTTTCCGAGCTCCTCTCATACCTGGTCCTCCCTGCAAAACTGATGGAACGCGCGTGCGGAGCGTGGGTTTTGGCTTCCCTGGCAGCAGATAGTTAGCTTGTGGCCACGGACAGTGGATTTTAAAGCTCAGAGCTGAAGCCCTCCAGGCATTTTTCCCACTATCGAAAAGCCACGGGGTCAAGGGAGAGAAGTACGGGGCTAACTCAACTGTTGCGCACGGTGGTGCTGCTTTAGCAGCTAGACGTAGCCCCGGGCGGCGAGTTGCCGACTGGTTGAGGAAGTCGGCTGTCAGATCACCCTGTCTTCGGGGAAGCGGTCTTTTCCTTCCTTCTTTTTACACAGAAAAAAAAAAAAAAATTAAGCACAGGAGCTTCTCCCCTGTCCCTCTTTCTCAGCAGTTTGCTGCTTTTAAAGTCCACATTAGTAAAACGAATGCCATGGTGTGAGAACCTTGAGTCGGAGTACATGAATGGCCCCCAGGTCTGTGTCTTCAGGGGGAGCAGTGGTACCACAACTATGAGACTATTTTCCTAAATAATCGAATATATTAAATACAGTTCAGTTTTTAGAACTAAACATCTTATGCGTCCCGGATAGAGTGGAGAAGACTTGGAATTTTTGGACTGTTTGCTTTAGAACGGGATGAATAAGAACCTAGACCTATCTCCTTTTAGGAATTGATCTGAAAGGCGGAGGAGGCATGCCAATTTCAACTTAACTGTTTCTGGTTTCTCCGAGAGCTGTGGCTCCGACTTTCCCTTGGAATGCACTCGAAAAGGATGAAATAGCCACTACGTGAGTGGGGGAGGGGAAAAGACGTGGCAGGAGTGTTCTTTCATCAACTCTTTTGCTCATTTTTTTTTAAGGTTCTGGAAAGAAACATATTTCCCTTTTAGGTTTAGACGTAGCTTATGAATGAGGCTAGTCTTTTCCTAAAATAATCAAATGAAATATTCATTCCGCATAGCGGGAACACTGGAATTTAATTTATAAAACATTTCAAAGGGATTTTTCTGATCGAGTTTTTATGGAGAAAGCGGATACCTTAGGCAGAAAATATTCAAGAAGCTGAAAGTGAACAACCTTGAATATGTTTGGCCTTGATTTGAAATTTAAATAGACGTTTCATGATTTTTCTTTAACTTTGGTTTTTGGCCCGTGAGTGTAAATTTCATTTTGTGAGTGTAATTTTAGACTCTTAAATATGAACTTCAAATTTAACTTTGTTCCGTGGGAAGCATAGGTTTTATCACTTACCTTTAAAAGTTATGTCATTTTTGGTTTTGAAGCATTATGCCTTAAGTCCTGCCAGTATTTCAGATAGTTGATGGCAATATTTCTTACAAATTTGACATAGACTAACTAGGAAAAAGACTACTTTGCCTTTTTTTAGGTGGCTAATGCTGTTTCCTCTGACCTCTTAAAATGAGTTTTATTTTTAGTACAGAAAGCCAGTGCTTTGGTAAGCAGGTAATTACATTGGCCATTCAGTATTTGGTGTCTTGGTAACTAAGGTAGTAAAATAGATGACAGGTTGTAGACAACTTGTAATTTATTGCAGAAAAATTTAGACAGTGCAAAAACTACTGAAAAAAGTTGATATCAGCTAGATAGTCAAGTTGTTGCAGGTGAATCTTGCTTTTTGGTAAGGAGATGTTACCCTTTCTAAAACTGCAGAGTGAGTTGTATACTGACAAGCAGTGTCTTTCAGAAGGCAGTTGAGTTCAAATTCTTTTAATTCAGGGATGCAGTCATAAAGCTTGTGAGCCTTCATTTCTGTGGACAGGAAGCCTTATTTTACTTAGCAATTAATAATCAACTGAGATATAATTACTGCTCTCAGATTTGAAAAGTGTACCTTGTGAAATACATAGTAGCAGTTCTCAACCTCTTTTGAGTTCATGAAATCCATTGAGAATGTAATAGAGGGTGTGGAACCTGGGTCAAAAAATGCAAGTACATATACACATATGAATGGAATTTTATATTCCCTTTACAGATACTCTCCTCCCTCCTCTCAAGCATATGTAGAAACTTAGAAGAACTAAAAAACTAGAAGAGATGTGATGTTGATCTTTAAGGATATCTAGGTATATTGAGGCAGTATTTCTTGAATATTTCTGAAAATTGAGCTGGGCTTGTAGTCTGACTGGACTGAGTATATAGATGATAATAAATAAACTTCTCGTAAAAGTTTATTTAAATAAACTTTTACGAGAAGTTTATTTGACAAATGTTAATAGGTTGGTAGGAGAACTGTTGAATTGCTAAATTGTCTAGGCAATCATGTATCTCATTTTCCCCCTCAGCCCCTCCCCACCACTGCCCCCAACATGTAACATGTCTTTGGTTCTATTCTGAAAGTGGGAAATGCTTGAAGGTAAACAAAAAGTAAATCACACAGGCCCTTGGTATTAAACTCTGTTGCTCTTATAGTGAAATCTTGAACCCTATAATTAAATCATAGTGCTGTGTGTGTGTGTTGTATGACTGTGGAAGAGATAAGCCAAGTGAAATGTGTATATATATTTGGGAAACTAGTTAAAGGTTTGTGTTTCTCCATAATGAAAAAATTTAAATCAATTTATTTTTATTTTTAATCCTCACCCAAGGATATGTTTATTGATTTTAGAGAGAGAGGAAGGGAGTGAGAGAAACATTGAATTGTTGTCTCTCGCATGTGCTCACCTTGGGACTGAACCCAAAACCTAGGTACATGTTCCGACCAGTAATGGAACCCGTGGCCTTGTGGTTTCCCGGACAATGCCCCAACCGACTGAGCCACACCGGCCGGGTGGTTTACGTATTTTTAACTTAAACACTGTTATATCAAAGTGATATACTAAGGCTCTTTCTCTTGCTGGGCGTTAGAGCTGCTTCTCCATTTGTAAGTAGTGTCCGCCTATATAGTTAGAGTAAACTTTAACCACTTTTATTCTAGCTGCATTTTCTTAAGGAAAAGAAACACATGTCAGTAGTTTTTCTTTCCCCTGAAAGGAATTTCTTGGGGAATTGGACTGAGTCCTAAACAGATGTTTAAAATCTACTTGATTACAACTAAGGCACTTGACAATTTATAAAGTGTTGTTTTATGTATTATATAGTTTGAGCTTTAGAATAGTTTTGTGAGGAAGTTTTATATTATCCCCATTTTACAAATGAAGAGCTAATAGGTTGGGACTCAAAGAAGTAGTTTGCCCTAGATATAGTAAGTAGCAGAACTATGTCTTGGACCCAGGTTGTCTGTTTTCTAATTCACACTTGATATTACTCCATTCTTGAGAATTGGTCAAACTGACTTTGAAGTAATGGAAAGGGGGAAAAAACAGTAGCATATTAACAATGTATTAGAAATTTTTCAATATTAGGAGTTGAAATAAAGTAGGGTTCCTGGTTAGTAATAATTAACTTAGTCATTCCACTCAATTTATAATGTACCCAGTAAACATGGTGGGAGAATCAAAAGACTGATGAGAAATATTTCGTAGGAGAAATAAGACATGAATATTACATGGTATGTAAGCACGTTGCTAACATTTTAACTTGATATTACATCTGAACAGGTGTTGAATGGAAGCACATATTTGGTTCACGTCCTCTATAATCATGCATTATTTTCCTCCATTCTAGTATATGTGGTTTTATTATGTATATATTTTCGTCCATGTTATGTGTTATTCCTTTTTTTTTTTTAAGATTTATGTACTTTTAGACAGAGGGGAAAGGAGGGAGAGAGGGAGAGATACAGGAATGTTGCCTCTTGTGGGCCCGCCTAATGGGGGGGATCTGGCCCGCAGCCCAGGCATGTGCCCTAAACTGGGATACAAACTGGCAACCCTTTGGTTCGCAGGCCAGCACTCAATCCACTGAGCCACACCAGCCAGGGCTGTGTTATTTCTTTTTATTAATGAGTAGTATTACATTGTATGGATATACCACAATTTTTGGGGGGACATTTACCAGTTGATAGATATTTGGGCTGTTTCCAGCTTTTAGCTGTTAGAAATAAAGCTGCTATGAGCATTCATGTACAAATCTTTGGAGGGATATATAGCTTCTTTTCTCTTGCATAAATATGTGGGAATAGAACAGCTATATCATGTGTGATAGGGGAATATTTTTTCCCAGTCTGTGGTTTGTCTACGCTTTTTTAACAATGTGTTTCAAAGAGCAAGGGCTATCTTTATTCATGGACAGTATGCCTGTATAGAAAATTTGAAATGTTGTTTAAAAAAGCTGTAGATCTCATAGGTGAATTCAGCTAGGTTGAAAGACAATCAATATATAACAATCAGTTGTATTTCTTTATACTAGCAAGAACATTTGGAAATTAAAATTTAAAAGTATCATCCTAACAGCACCAAAACCCATGAAATACTTAAATATTAACTTTTACAAAATATGTCCAAGATTTGTATACTGAAAGGTAAAAAAAACACTGATGAATGAAGCCAAAGAAGACCTACATAAGTGTAGAGGTATTTCATATTTATGGATTGGAAGACTCATTCTTGTTAAGATTTCCATTCCTCCCACACTGACCTATAGATTCAGTACAGTTCCAGTCCAGATCCCAGCAGGATTTCTTATAGAAGCTGATAAGCTACATCCAAAATGGATGTGAAAAAAAAAACTAGGAAAGGCAACACAATTTTGAAAAAGAACAAAGTTGGAAAACTCACACTACCTGGTTTCAACTTATTTTATAGCTGCAGTACTCAAGTCATTGTGGTATTGGAGAAAAGAAGCATACAGATCAATGAACAAAATACAGAATCCAGACTTACAAAAATGATCAATTTGTTTTTGGCAAAGGTATAAAGGCAATTTAATACAAAAGGGTAGTATGGAATAATTGGATATTGATATGCCAAAAAAAAATCTGTCATGCTAGGGCACCTAGTTATCTCCTACTAGACACTAGACACCCCCTGCCTAGGAATTTATTAAATGTTTAGACAGTGTCACAAAGGCACTAAGGGATATGAAATATGAAATAAAGTTTCCTTTCACAATAAACTGCAAAAGGGTTCTTCAAGGACAAGGGCTTAGGTTCAGAATGAAGCAAGAGTGAAGCAGGGTGGTTGGTTTTAGTTTTTATTGTGGTTTGAAGAAGGGACATGTGTGATAGTTCCCATGTCTGGGATATACGTGGTTTTAACTTCCCACCAACACTGAGGGAGGGAATGACTGGATTTTCTTTCTACATTTTCTTACATTTAAATATGGCTTTTATTAGATTGATATATGAGTCTCATGTTTCACATTTTGATTTTTAAGACCATCTTAACAGTGATTTTTAGGTGGATTTTCTTTTTTTAATTTTTTAAAACATTTTTTAAAAAGATTTTATTTATTTTAGACAGAGAGGAAGGGAGGGAGAAAGAGAGGGAAAGAAACCTCAATGTGTGGTTGCCTCTTACCCCTACTGGGGACCTGACCTGGCCTGTAACTCAGGCATGTGCCCTGACTGGGAATCAAACCAGCAACCCTTTGTTTCTCAGGCAGGTGCTTCATCCACTGAGCCACACCAGCTAGGGCTTTAGGTGGATTTTCTTACTGCTTTACCCAGATTGCCTGAGGGAGTTGTGGGTGCTGGATAAGAGGGCAAAGGGGGAAAATTAGGACAACTGTAATAGCATAATCAATAAAATATAATTAAAAATACAATCTTTTCCTTTAATTGTAGCCTCAATGCAAAAAATACCTCACAGTTTGTGCAAAAATTAGTTCTAAATGGTTCATAGACCTTGTGGTAAGACCTAAAGCTATAGAATATCTTGAAGAAATATAAGACAAAATCGTCTTCACCTTAGGTCAGGCAAAGATTTCTTAAATATGACACCAAAAGCATGATCTATAAATCAATGCATTGATAAATTCAACTTCATCAAAATGAAGAACTTCTGCTGCTGGAAACAGTGTCATGAGAGTGAGAAGACAAGCCACAGGTTGGGAGTGAATACTCCTCTATCACATATCTGACAAGACTTGTATCCAGAATGTGGAAAGAACTTAGAAAATGTAGTAAGTAAGCAACCTAGTTCAAAATTGGCAAAAGATTTAAGTAGAAAATTTCCCAAAGTGTATGGATAGCAAGTGAATATACCCAAAGATAAACGTCATTAGTAATAATGGAATTGTAAATTAAAACCACAACAAGATACTACTGTATACCTAGTGAGGAAATTAATTGGTAAATTAAGGAAAATGACAATAAATGCTAATGAGAATATGGAGCAATTAGTGCTTTCTCCCATTGCTGATGGCAATGCAAATGACATGGCAACTTTAGAAAAACATTTGGCAGTTCTTTATAATGTAAACATACACTTACCATACAACCCAGCATTCCTACTCCTAGGTACCGTATTTTAGCCATGTATACTGCGCTCCCATGTATACTATGCACCTACATTTTTGTGCTCCTTATACATGGGATTTTTACACCCATTATTATACCCATGGTATGTACTGTATTTTGCTGTGTATAATGGGCTCCTGTGTATAATGTACACCCACGTTTTTGGCCTGAACTTTCAGGAAAAAAATCTTTTGTTTTGATTTTTAAACTCAATTATTTATTTATTTATATTTAGAAACAACCAGTTATTGTATTCCAGGATATATTTTGCATACAGACATTGTTATTGCTTTCTAGAGTTATACTTTTAATGCGTAAACATAAATAAAAGAATTAAAAACATTTATATAGATACAGAATTAGTACCACCCATGTATAATGTGAATCCTTATTTTTCCCTAAAAATTTTGGACAAAAAAGTGCGCATTATACATGGCAAAATACAGTATTTTCCCAGTGAAATGAGAATGTATGTTATTTCTTTTTTAAAACAGCTGTATTGAGATACAATTCACATACCATACAATTGATCTTTTAAAGTGTGCAATTCAGTGGCTTTTAGTGTATGCACAGAGTTGGGCAATCATCACAATAAGAATTTTAGAACATTTTATCACTCCAAAAAGAGCACCGAGATTCATTAGCAGTCAGCCCTGTCCCCCTCCCCTAGGCAGCCACTAATCTACTTGTTAGGTCATAGTAACTCTATGTTTAACTCTTCTGAGGAACTGAAAAGCTTTTCCAAAGTAGTTTATACCATTTTACATTCCTACCAGCAATGTCTGAGTGGTCCAGTTTCTCCACATCCTTGTCGATGATGTTTTTTTCACTGTAGCTATCTTAGGGGCTGTGAAGTATTATCTCATTGTGGTATTGATTTACATTTCCATAATGACTAATGATGTTGAGTATTTTTTCATGTATTGGCTATTTGGAGAAATGCCTCTTCAAATCCATTTCCCATTTAAAAAATAGGTTATTAATTTATTATTCTTATCGTTGAGTTCTAAGAGTTCTGTATATATTCCAGGTCCTAAACTTTTATTAGAACTATGATTTGCACATTTTATTCCGCATTCTGTGTGTTGTCTTTTCACTTTCTTGAAGGACAAAAGTTTTAAATTTTGATAAAGTCCAGTTTATCCAGTTTTTTCTTTGGTTTCTTATATTTTAGGTGTCATATATAAGAAACTTCCCTGGGTATTATTTCTAATTGCCTAATCAAAGTTATGAAGGTTTATACCTTTTTTTTAAAAAGAGGTTTATAGTTTAAACTTCAAAATAGTCTTTGATCCATTCTGAGTTAAACATTTCAGGATCAATTTAAGTTAAGTTTAATCTCAGGTAATTAATGTATGTGTTGCTGTTGTAAATTAGATAATTTTTTATTCTTTACTGTGATTGGTTATTGTTTGTATAAAAATTCTTTTCTAAAGGGAATGCCATTTTTTTTTCAAATTATTTTTTAAGTAATATAACTTAAAAAAATTCAGTTTTTAATGATGTTTTATTGAAAACTCTGCTTTTTGAATAGTTTTCCTTCATCTCATATTCCTTTACTGAAGCTTAAAAAAGTCTAAAATGTATACTGTGCAAAATTTTAATTTTCCCATGTCCTTAGGGTGGTAAAGACTTTAAAGTTCTCTTATCAGGAGTTCCAGTATAAATCAAAATAGATGAAGTTTGTTTTGGAGCAGAAGGGGGTTTATGGTGGTGTTATGCCAGCTAGTAGAGCTGTGGAGTTGATCATTTAGATTTCGCTAACTCTGTGCATGATTTGAATTTGCCTCTTCACTTTAGTGCTACTTTAACCTTGTTATTTAGCTAATTTATGTTTATTTATAGAGATATTCTATTAACAATATGTTTATTAAAGAAAAGGCAGAAGTTGAAGGAAGAGAATTGATTGTGAACCCACTTCTCAGACATTTTAAATATTTTTGGAGTTCTTTTAATTACTGTATAGTTTTAAAGTTTTTATGTATGTATCTAAATATGTTGTTTAAACTTAAATTAGGCTTAAAAACTTCTCATATGTATATTTAGCACTCTTTAAATTAGAAAACAAACTTAGTTTTAAAAGTTTAAGTCTCTAAACGATTGCTGCTTTTTATATTACTGCTTTTTAAATACTCTGGCCAGTGTTTTGATATTCATGTTATGAAATACACAGTTTCTTTTTTTTAAAAAAAGATTTTATTTATTTATTTTTAGAGAGAGAGGGGAAGGGAGGGAGAAGGAGAGGGAGAAACATCTATGGGTGAGATAAATATCAATTAGTTGCTTCTCGCATGCCCTCAACCGTGGGACCTGGCCCACAACCCAGGTTTGTACTCTGACTGGGAATCGAACTGCCCACCTTCGGTTCACAGGCTGGTGCTCAATCGACTGAGCCACACCAGCCAGGGATATACACAGTTTCATTAATATAACCAGAAATCTTACAACCAAGAGAAGATACTGCAAAGTCTTTCTTAACATGAGCAGTATATGTGTTAATATTTGGAAACACCAGCATTTATAAGCAACAAGGAAAACATACACTGTAATATTTATGTCTTTTCTTTATTCCCTTCCACTGCCTCTGTCCACTCTCTTTTCCTCCCACTCAAATTCCTAAACTATAATGAATCTGCATCTGTCTGCTAATAGACTCGACTACTTATGTCTTCTTACTGTCTTAGCCCAGGTTTGAGGTTGTGTGTGCTTCCCACCATCCTCCAAGTCTTTTCTTTCCCCACATACCATCAGACACCCATGACAACAAATCCAGCTATTCTTGAGTTCTTGCCCCACATCCAGAAGTAACATTTCTTACGTGTCTTCTATGTGCCAGGTATAATCCTAGACACTTTCATCTAAGTTACTACTTTTTTTTCCATTACTTACAGGCAGTCACATTTTGGTCTCATATTTTGATACCTTATCTTTTCACTTACTATGTTTCCTGTTAGAGGGACCACCAAATCAAGGTGGATATTCTTGATGAATCTTACTAATTTGGGGACTCTTGATAACAGTAATTTTTATGTATTCTCTGTCCTGGGAACTATAATCCTGACATTTTTTCCTACATCAGGACATGCATGCATTTCTAACTAAAGTATTTGAAATAGTTGAGAGGTATATTGTACAATTTAAAACTCAGTGAAGAGTGGCACCATTTTAATAATAAATAATAAGATTTACTTATTTCTTAAACCTTCCCTATCAGCCTACATTTATTTGTCAAATGTTTCTGGTTTAGGGGAACTTGAATTTCTTAGTTGAAACAAAAAATTGAAACATTGAGTTTATTTATTATTTTGCCTCTAAGAATATTAACTATAGGGTTGATGAAAGAAACTGTATTAATTAGGACTCTGTGTTAAACAGAAACCCAGCTCATATTAGCACATAGTAGAATTTATTTAAATATTGTAGAGATAGGGAGTTGTCTTAACAACTAAGGTCAAGGGTATGATTAGACTTCAAGAATAACTGAAACTTCAAAATGTCTTCTTTAGTCTCTCATCTGTCTTTCTCTCTGCATATCTGCTTCATTTTTAATCTTTTCAGACATGCTTCATTCACTTTTTGGCCTATATGTCAAAACCTGGTTTGCATTTTCTCCTGAGCTTTATTTATATAGATCATGCATTCAGAGAGTCCCACTTCTTTCTCAGTTTAATTTTCAGAATTTCTAGTGGAGAACTTTGACTAGTCATTTGGTTAGGGAGAAGCATCATGCTATATAAAATGCGTGTTGGAACTATGCGAATGAATTAAAGGTAGAATGGAGAAGTAAAAAAGGTAGAAGGGGGCAGTTTCCAGAAGGAAGGGAGTAGGGGTGTTAGAGGTGGCATATGGGTGAAAACAAGTATTTTTGAAATTATCTTCAGTTTTTTCTGACAGGGAATGTTTTGAACTTTGAAGGAACCTCCAAAATACAGCCTGTGCAGCATTTTCAGTTAAGGACAGTATCTTTATTTAGAGCTTCTTTCCAGTTAAATTTTAAATGCTGTTCAGTTGGAATTATGCCCATAACTGGGTTAACTGCTGTAGTGCAGAAAGCTGTGGGGAAGAGGCTAGCATGATTTCTGAGGTTTTTAAAAAAGATTTTATTTATTTATTTTTAGAGAGAGGGGAAGGGAGGGAGAAAGAAAGGGAGAGAAACATCAATGTGTGGTTGCCTCCCATGCGCCCCCTATTGGGGACCTGGCCTACAACCCAGGCACATGCCCTGATTGAGAATCAAACCAGTGACCCTTAACCTCACAGGGCGGCACTCAATCCACTCAGCCACACCAGCCAGGGCTGATTTCTGAGTTTTTATAGAAAAGTTGGTCATGCCATTAAAGCATTTGTTCATCAGATTGTAAGTACTAAAGATGTAGTACTCTTTGGGAGCAGAAATATGACTGGAATTCATGAAATTAAGTTAAAGCAAATGAATATTTGTAGAGGGATTATAGGGAAGAGCAGAAATATGACTAATTCCATTAGTAATCACTCTTAGTTGTCTTGGAAAATCCATCCTGCTTGTATGGAGGAGACATGCCAAGTCTTGATATATACCACATTGCCGTGGCCTGAATTAGGAGTCTGAATTTTTCATTGACCATAAAAACTGTCAAAAAGATTAAAATCCTAACACAGATGTCAGAAGACCAACAGTTGAATATGGGATATCTAAGAGGAAAAATAAGCTTAAAGCTGGAGCTCTCTAAAAGCAGGTTTGGAACAGTTGTGGGAGGTATGCAGCAAAACTGTTAGAAGGAGCTCTGTGGAAAATTTTTAGTGTCAGAGAAAGTTTAGATTAGAATATCAAGCATTCTTTTGTCTGCCCTACTAATTTTTGAGTGAGTTGTTTGGGAAAGACAAACTTTTAGAAATGTAGTTTTTTTTCTTGGAAGAAAAATGTTAGACTAAAAGGCTAATAGAATTATGTGTTAGGTAACTCATTGAATAACTTGTGTATACAATTCAGTGAATTCTGACAAATCAAAATTGTAAATATTTACAGTGTAGTAAAACTTTTAAAATCTGTTCCCAGGTTTTATTGACCTGTGAGTGTATGGGGACTGGGCTTTCCTGGAGGAAAGACTGTAGGAAAATTTTGGATCAATAATACACTTTGCAGTTTATTTTTATCCAGGCCTACCTGAGAGTAAATTTCCCAGGAAGGTTTTTTCCATACCATTTTTTTCTTACAGTTTTTAAAACATAAGATTGATGTATATCAAATTCTGTATGGAATAGACATTTATGTTATAAAAATAGTTAATAAACACTCATGAACTTACTATCCAGCCAAGAACCAAATATTATCAGGAATTTATCCATAATGTTTCAACACTAAATTTTATTCCAGTATAAATTTATCTTTGTATCTTTGACTCTTTGGCTTTCTTTTCTTTCCTTCTCCCTTCCCTCTCTATTTCCCTCCCTCCCTCCCTCCCTCCCTCCCTCCCTCCCTTCCTTCCTTCGTTCCTTCCTTCCTCTTTTGTCAAGTCTTCTCAGGGAGCTGTCTGAGATTTACCTTTTAAAGGAGATTTCTTTTTCTTAAACCCATTTCAGTTCTATTTCAAGCATGTTTGAGGATTCAGAACAGGAGACATTTTATGTCTTACTATTTTTTGATAAAGCCCTAATTTTTTTTGGATATTAGAGTCATAGCTGCTTGTAAATATGATTTGCTTTGCAAGCTGCTAACTGAATGAAGGTGGAAATAAATGGAAGTGAGACTTCATCAGTAAGGAAATCATTATGTTTTAAAAACCAGTGATTGGGGAGAGGGGAGGGAATTTCAGGGGAGAAGGGAAGGGTTTACAGGAACAAATATAGAGGACACATGGACAAAACTAGGGGGGTTGGAAAGGGGAGGGAGGAGGGTTGGAATGGGTGGGCGGGTTGGAATGGGAATAAAGGATAGAAACTGTATTGAATAAACTAAAATAAAAAAAATTAAAAAAATAAAATAAAAACCAGTGATTGATAAAGATATACTTACTATGTCATGTCATAAACGTCACTTAAGATTCCTGAAAGAGTGTGGTTGAAACATAGTATTAAAACAGATTCAAGGAGCCATTCCTTAGAGTAATTAGAAATTCAATATTTTTTCAAAAAATAAGTTGAAGTAAAATCTATTTTAAAGTCAGAGAGCACCTTTTGTGTGACTTGAAGGCATGTTTGCACCCAGTGTTTCTCAAATTTTGACCCCAGACCAGCAGCATCAGCATTACCTGAGAAGTTGAGTAAATTATCTTGATACCTCAGACCTTTAGGTGATTCCAGTATAGCTATGGTGCGAGAACCACTGCTATCCAGGGCTGTCTTTATTGTCATTAACTAGCTTAGGTTGGCATGGCAGTTTGGAGTAATGCTGTATGGGTCTGAAATTTCTATTGTAAGTGACCGAAATCCTGTTGGGGGGAACTGTGTAGAGGGAGGAGGAGGAACAGCCTTGGGCTCTCCTCAGCTTTATAAAGTGTTTTGGGTGAGTGCTAGTTAAACCGAATGGGAACAACCCCTGTCGCCCCAACTGTTCTAAGTCCAGAATTTCTAAGGTTCAAGCAATCTGGCCAATGCAAGAGGGGCTCTTGGGACTTAGAGAAGGCCGTAATTGATGCTTGGACAAAAAAAGTGGGGATTTATAGGCTTTCTTAGCTGGGTTGGAAGATTATTGGGATAGCTCACAGATTCAAAGCAATAATGGGAGGACTCAGGAGTGAGGAGTTTGGAACTGTTTGTCTCTGCAGGACTGTTTCCTGTTTGTAGATTGGGTTCCTATGTGTCCTTGACAAGTGGGAGAGATGGTCACAGGCAGCTCCAGATTCACATCCTCTGAGCTTAGCAACTGCACTTAAGAGCTGCTTTTTATTATTTTACAAGTCCTCCCTCCCCGCCCCCCACCCTGCCCCAGCAGCTATGTTCATGGAAATGAAGGTGAGTGACTGACTTAGCCTCTGTGATGTGTCTATCTCCGGGAGAAACGAAAACAGAAACATGTGCTATTCTGACAATGTATGTGGATGTCCCATATCACTACTAGATATAACTGTCTTTGAAGAATGGAGAGAAATGTGGAGGCTTATAGAGTTAGAAAATTGGATATGTTCAAACATGTATAGTTAGCTACTTTGTGTTGCAGAGTAGTTAACCACTCCATTAAAGGCTCAGGTTCCCATAAAATGGGAGTTGATGATTTAGGTTTATTATTTTGTGTACAGTTAATGTTTTGTCATTATAAAAGTGAATATGCTGCCCTGCCCATAGTGGCTCATTTGGGTGTTATTCTGCAAAGTGAAAGGTTGACTGTTCGATTCCCGGTTGGGCACATGCCTGGGTTGTGGGCCAGGTCCCCAGTGGGGGATGCAGGAGAGGAAACCACACATTGATGTTTCTCTCCCTCTCTTTTTCCCTCCCTTCCCCTCTTTCTAAATAAATAAATAAACAAATAAATAAAATCTTTAAAAAAGTAAATATATCCTAGAATGCTGGAAAATACAGAGAAATACAAAAAAATCACTTAGTGTTCTGCTGTCCAAAGACAACTACATTTTGGTAAATTTTCTCTGCATGTTTTCTTGCATAGTTGTGATCATATTATGTTAATTAAATTTTTAAAATAAGTGTTTATTTATAACTTTCTGTCAGAGTAGTAGAAACTTTATCTCATTCAGTCAGATTCTACCAGGGTTGTATGATGTTAATTTATTTTTTAAAAGACTTTCTAAAATTTTTCTTACTAAATTATTGGGGTGACGTTGGTTAATAGGATCATATGGGTTTCAAGGGCACAATTGTATAATACAATACAAGATCTGTACATTGCACTGTGTGCATACCACCCAAAGCCAAACCATGTCCATCACCATATATTAGACCCCCATGCCCCCCATTCCCTCTGGTAACCACCATACTGCTGTCTGAGTCCACGAGTGTCAGTTTTATATTCCGCATATGAGTGAAATCGTATGGTTTTTCTGAGTGACTTGTTTCACTTAGCTTAATATTCTCAAGGTACATCCATGTTGCCACAAGCAGCAGTATTTTGTCCTTTCTTATGGCTTAGTAGTATTTCACCGTGTGTATGTACTACATCTTCTTTATTCCAGTCCTTTATCAAAGGACACTTGGGTTGTCTCCATGGCTGGGCCACTGTGAATAATGCTGTGGTGAACATAGAAATGCATATCTTTTTGTGAATCCATGTTTTTGAGTTTTGGGGAGTAGATACCCAGGAGAGGGATTGCTGAGTCACATGGTAATGCTATTCTTAATTTTTTGAGGAACTGCCAGACTATTTTTTTTCATAGTGGCTGTACCAGTCTACATTCCCACATGTAGGGCTCCCTTTTCTCCACAATCTATCACTTGTTATTACTGATCTTGTTGGTGATAGCCATTTTAACAGGTGTGAGATGAATTTCATTTTAGTTTTGATTTTCATTTCCCCAATAGCTAGTGAAGTTGAACATCTTTTCATCTATCTGTTGGCCATTTGTAGTCTTCTTGGATTTAGAGCAATTTTAGGTTCACAGCAAAACTGAGAGGATGGTACAGATTTCCCATGTATTCCCTGCCCCAGCACATGCATAACCTCAACATCCTCTGTCAGGTGGTACATTTGTTATAATTGAGGAATCTATTACACATCATAATTGCCCAAAGCTCATAGTTTACATTACCTGTTCACTCTAGGTGTTGTGTATTCTTTGGGTTTGAACAAATGCATAATGACGTGTATTTCTCATTTTATCACACAGAGCATTTTCACTGCCCTAAAAATCCTCTCTGCTTCATCTATTCACTGCCGACATATAATGATCTTTTTACTGTCTTCATAGTTTTGCATTTTCCAGAATGTCATATGCTTGGAATCATACAGTACATAGCCTTTTCAGATTGGCTTCTTTCACCAAGTAATATGCGTTTAGGGTTCCTGCCTGTGTTTTCATGGCTTAATAGCTCATTTCTTTTTAGCAATGAATAATATTCCATTGTCTGGATGTATCACAGTTTATCCATTCACCTGCTGAAGGACATCTTAGTTGCTTCCAAGTTTCGACCATTATGAATTATGGTGCTATAAACATCTGTGGGCTGGTTTTTATGTAGACCAGTGTTTTCAGCTCCTTTGGGTAAATACCAAGGATCATGATTGCTGGATTGTATGGTAAAAGTATGTTAAATTTTAAGAAACTGCCAAATTGTCTTCCAAAGTGGTATACCATTTTGCATCCCCACAAGTAATGAATGAGAATTGATGTTTTCAAATCTTTTTTTTCGTTTAAATTCACAAGTTAAAGGATATGTTCATTTTAAATTTCTTGACATAGCACCATCATTAAATATTTTTAATTGTTAATTTGTTAAATTTAATTGTTTATTTGCTGGGCAGAAAGTATCTATCTTATTTCAGTTTTTTGTGTCCTTGATTACTGAGTTGGTTTTTGTTTAGTTATCTATAGTTCCTCTTTTGTGACTTTCTACATTCTTAATCCACTTACCTATTAATATCTTACTGATTTGTGTGAGTACCTTAAATGAACTCTATTTTCTTTAGTTTCCCAGTTAGTAGTGTAGTTTTTTTAAAAACACATAAACCTAAATTATTTTGTGTATTTAAATCCCATCTGTCTTTCATTAAGTTGTTTTTATCATTTTTAAGTTTAGAAATTCTCTCCTTTGAGAGACCCAACAACTTTTTTGTTGTTATTTTATATTTGTTGATTATAACTCTTTAGTCTATCTAGAATTTATTTTGCAGCATGATAAGGTAAAGATACATTTATTTTTCATATCATTAGTACTTTGAATTTTTATATAAGCACTATCATTCTTAAAATGCAATTTCAAGCTTCTTTTTAGTAATTTCTGTAGGCTAATGGTTCTCGATTCATTATGAGGTTTAAGGATGAAGAAAGATGACAAGGAAACTTTAGTGACAGAATATAGGTAAGCAATGAAAAAATAACAACTTCTCACTTGACAAATCTAAACTTTCTCATAAGAGTTAAACATTAAACAACATTTCTGATTAGCCTGCTGTTAGTACAGCAAAAACATTTGTATTTTCTGGAAATAACATTTATTCATGAAGGAAATTATGGCAGAGACCTGTTTAAAGTGAGAAGATTCTAGATGTTCCACGCAGTCCAGGATTTTGAATGAGCTTTGTGCTTTGGCAGTAGCCCAGGAGAGGAAGTGTCTGCATCTGCTACATTCTAGAAGCTTTCCCAAAGAGTTACTGTAAAGCAGCCAAGAGAGCAGTGTACTTTACTACTGTGTGGTTCTGGAAGTATCTGGAAGTTTGCAGCAAACTTGAGGAGAAGACTTCAAAGCACTTCCAGAATGTCAGTTTCTATGGTGATCTTTATTGAGATTCAAGTTAAGAAAGTGGGGTAATGTTTTGTTTTGTTTTGGTTTTGCAGTAGGAAGCTTTCCAATGTGAATTTGAACCCGCTGGCTTGGGTGAAGTCACTTGGGAAGAAACAGACAGAGGTGCCTGCAAAAAGGGGAATAGGGTGACAAGTCAGACAAAGGACCTGTGCAGAGTAATCCGCAGCCTGTTACTGGGCAAATGATACTTTAATGGTAACTTATTCTCCTGTAAGGTATTAAGAACGACTTAAAGTCGGTGTATGTGGTGGAGAAGGAAGAAGAGAATCAGGGCAATAGGCATTTAGGGAAAGCAGGGTAAAATCTTTCTGCTGCTTAATTGGTATCTGCATCCACCATGAAGAATACATTCTAGAAAGACAACACTACCAGGGACAAAGAAAAAAGACTGAAGAAGTGCTTTGCTGCCAGGTTCAGAAAAAAAAAAAAAAAGAAAAAAGCCACAGCTAAGTACTAGGCTGGGGATTTTTTACATAGAACACAGTAGATAAGATAAAGAAACTCTACACTGAGTCCTTTGAGAGAAATTACTAGCTTAAGTCAACAGGGCTGTTTTTCCTTTCTTGGGTTCTGTACAACTTTTAAAAAATAACAGCTTCATTGAGGTGTAATTCATATACCATACAAATCACCCATTTAACGTTCATGATTCAGAAGGTTTTAGTACTGTCACAGTGTTTTTCCACCATCAGTCACCAGGCAGTTTTAGACATTTTCATTACATCCAAACCCCCAAATAAGTTAATTGAACTTATTTTAAAATTTAAAGCTATATAGGGAAAAGATGGAGCAAGTTGGAAATTAAAGGATTAATTAGAAAGCTCTGAAAACTTTGTTCTCTTTAGAATGTATTCTAACATTTTAGAGTGTATTTTGGTAATATTTAAATTAGGTTACTTTAATAGAGCAGTATATTTTTATGGGAAATTGATGGTTTAGCTCTGGATCACAGAAAAGCTATTTTTCAGGCTATATGAAAGCAGTACTACTATCCAGTTATTCTAATTGTAGTAGTCAGTGATTAAGGAGAAAATAAACTCAGGTTGAATTGTTAAGCATAAATTATCAAGTGATAACAAACATGTTTTTTTAACATGAAATGTCAAGTTAGTACTATAATTATATGAAAAATAAAATAGTGGTTCTTATTAAGTAATCAATTTACAAGAATTAGTAATTCTACGGGCAACCTTGGGGTCTGACTTACATATTTGTTTACCTACTCTGCCTTTTAAAAATTTTTTCTAATGACCATATTTTTCTTGTAGGTGTGTGAACCTGTAAAATAAAGACTTCCAAAATGATCCAGTGTATTTTAATCATAGGGATTTTACTTCCCCAGTCTTTGGCTCATCCAGGCTTTTTTACTTCAATTGGTAAGTCTTAACTCTTTTTTGGTTTGTATTGTTTTTGCATTTAAAATTTTTTATTTTTTGGTGTTTTAAGTTAGTAAAAAGAAATACACTGTATTCTAAAAGACATTCTCATTTTAAAATTCAGCTTGTTTTTCTTTAAATATTTTTCTGATTATAAAAACAAAACATTTACAGATTAGAAACTTATGAAAATTTAGGAAAGCATATGAAAGAAAATTCTCTATTGATGGGTTCCACCCAGCAAATAATTTAATGCATATACTTAGTCTTTCTTAATATACAGATATACACAACATTATTTCATAGCCTGCTTTTCCATTTAAGAATCTATTGTGAACCCAACTTTTTTTTTCCTACATTATAATTTTAAGAAATCTATAAAGTATTGTAAAAATGGCATATTGTTTAAAGGGGAAAAATCAGAAATACATAGAGTGTAAGACACCCGCATGTCCTCTTACCCCCAGAAATATTCCTCATGGTTGGTGTGTATCCTTTTATATTTTCCTATATGCATACTTCATTGGTATTAAATGGGGTGTTTTCCTTCATTTTGTTGCCCAGCTTTACCCTTGTGTGATTGTAGAGCTAATTAAAACACAAGTATTTTATTCATGACACCTAATTTCAGGATATAAAGTGATGAGTTCTCTCATTCCCATTATAAATAAATATGGATTATTTGATTTTCAGCTGTGAATAATACTTTTTTGTTAGTGTAGTTTTACTTATGGAATAAAAAATTATTTCTGGTTAGCCTAAAAAATTAAATAATGGTCAGGGGGAGTTGGGGTCAAGAAGAAATATTGATCCTTGGAAAGCAGTGTTGTTACATTTTTAGATGAGAAGACAATTTACTAATACAGTCCATCCTTACAAGTTAAGTAGCTTGAAAATTAGAATTGGAACACATCAGTAGAAAAGTTTTTGGCTTTGTTTTTATTTATCCGGTTAAAAAAAAGAAAGAAAGAAAAATATGCTCTCTCATGCCAGTTAGATTGTTTCATAGCAAGAAGCATTCTTGATTATTCTTAAATTACTCTAAAATACTTGTGTTGATGAACATGGGTATTTGATAATCTTTCTTTCTCCTTCTTTAAGGTCAGATGACTGATTTGATTTATACAGAGAAGGACCTGGTGACTTCCCTGAAAGACTATATTAAGGCAGAAGAAGACAAATTAGAACAAATAAAAAAGTAAGAAAAAGTTTATTTATTATGACTGTGACTCCACCTGTTTTATTTGTAGAGCTAAAACAGTGAGTGGAAATGAAAGCTATCTCTCAGTCTTAAAAAGCCTGCTGAAATGGCTAAAATAGGAGCAAAGAAAACAAGAGTTAGGCCTGGCCCAAGAGTTCACATGGAAGAACATGGGTTGAGATAAGAATATAAATGGATATGGTTGTTGACTGAAAAATTTTTTAAATGGTTGTTAATATCTTCTGTCCTCTAACCTCCCTAATCAAAACACTTTCTGGAGCAATTTCTCACATCTATTTATCTTTCAGTGCTATGGTTCCATTCTAGAGATTACAGTGATAAGTATGGTTAGTATTATGTAATTGATAATAGTTTTTCTTCAAAGGATAATTTATTTTTAATTGACTTGGGTTCATAGTTAGTCCTGACCTGAGAATTTGTATCTTTTGTTTAATAAGTAGCTAAGTACTCATTTTTTTGTTACAAATATAAAATTTTGTTGTAAGTTTGATTTAAATAGACGTATAACTGAATTTGGATTGGGCTAATTTGTACTTTGCAATAATCAGTTATTTGGCTTTAAGGACCTGTGTGGAAATGAATATTTAGACCATTACTAGAGGGATCCATTTACCACTTTAACTAAGATAGGTTTCATTTACTGTAACCATTTGGGAGGAAAAAAACTAAAGAAAAAAGTCTTGTAGTTATATTTATATTCTGCCATGCTAGATTTTATCTTTAAGAGCATTTTGATTTTTAAAAAACCTTCATAATTTTACTTTAAAAAAATTTTTAGATATTGTTTTAACTCAAAAACTTCTAATATAGACTTTTTTTTGAGTGCATTACTAAATTGTGTTTTCCTGATTATATGTCTTACATGTATAGATGGGCAGAGAAGTTAGATCGGCTAACTAGCACAGCGACAAAAGATCCAGAAGGATTTGTTGGGCACCCTGTAAATGCCTTCAAGTTAGTGAAACGTCTGAACACTGAATGGAGTGAGTTGGAGAATCTAGTCCTTAAGGATATGTCAGATGGTAAGTCAGGTGGTAAGAAAATGAGCCCCAAAATGCAAGGCAATATTGCTACCACCTGTAGAAATGCCAAAAGTAGGGATATATTCAGTTCCCAGAACATCAAGTGTTAACTGTTACAATTGAATTATTTCTGGGTTTTTTTATTTATTTATTTTTATTTTAAGAGAGAGGAGAAGGGAGGGAGAAAGAGAGGAAGAGAAACATCAGTGTGTGGTTGCCTCTCAAGTGCCCCCCACTGGGGACCTGGCCTGCAACCCAGGCATGTGCCCTGACTGGGAATTGAACCAGCGACCCTTTGGTTCACAGGCCTGTGCTCAATCCACTGAACCACACCAGTCAGGCTAGATAGTATTTTTGAAACTTAGGATTGTTTTACTTAATATAGACAATAAATTTAAAAACTGAGGCTGCAAACAGTAATAATGAATGTATTTGAAACAATAAATTGTAATTGGAGTATTAAGGTGTTTAAGGTATTACTTTATTAACAGACCCAGAAAACCAAGTCCGAAGCTTAAGGAAGCAAAGGGATTGGGGTTAGTATATAATACAGGCTCAAATATTGGTTGAATGACTGAAGGTGGCAAAAACATTCTTTTAGATTTATTTTTTATTGTATTTTTCCATTATCATTTATCCCCCTTACACCCTCGCCCCGCTGCCTCCACACTGTTGTCCATGTCCCTGAGTCCTTTTGATTCTTCAACTCTCCAACACCCCCACCCCAGGGCTGCCAGCCTGCTCTCTATCCACGAGTCTGTCTCTGTTTTGCTTGTTAGTTCAGTTTGCTTATTAGATTCCACATATGAGTGAAATCATATGGTATTTAAAAAATTGTTTTAAAGAGAGAGGGGGAGAGAATTGAGCTAGCTACATAGATGAAATAGTTAGGTAAACTAAACTATTTTGCGTAGAATAGAAAACATTAAAGGAAAAGTTAAGGCAGGTACTATGAATACTTCCTCACAATGAGAGGAAAATACCTGTGATTATTTGCTCTCACATATAACACCATGGCAACATTTTAAAGGTCGTGTGTGTATACATATATATAATATGTACACACATATGCATTCATTTAAAATTCTCAAATAATGAATGATCTGTATGATCTGAGTTCTTTTATAAGGTAAACCTTGAGACTTTGACATTTTAATTGTGGTAGTCATCCATAAAGCTACTATATATATATTTTTTTTCTCTTTTTATTAGGGAGGATTTAAGCAACTTCTTAAAATGTGTTTTGGGACCTAAAAATCAGTATAGTCATCTGTAAAATTTATAAAACTTGCTTGTAAAATTCCATGTGGATATTGTGACTGAGAGTTTGGTTTTAAAACTAAAAAGAAATGCTTGATATGAACTTTAGCCCTTTTCCAGCTAGTTATTCATTTTTACATTTTCATTAACATAAAAATGCATAGCCCTTTGCTGATCAAAAAAGTTGGTAAGTAAATGAGAGGGAAAGGAGGTCTCATACAAAACTTTTATTAGCAAATGATGACGCATTTTAAAAAATTTAAGTCACTTTTTGTTTTTTTGGTCCCTTAAGGAGTATTTAGCATCCATTCTCCTTAAGGGTTATGTAGTTATCAATAATTAGTTAGTTTGATTTTTGATATATTTTATATGTAAAGTTTTGAAATTAAGATTTTATATAGAGCAAATCTTGATTGATGAACACTATATTCAATAATTAGATCTAAATATGTTTTAATAAATAAGCTTATTTAATCTTTTAAAAAATATAAGTGTAAGTCTTAAGATTTTAATTTACTTTTAGAGAGAGAGGAATGGCGGGAGAAAGGGAGAGAAACATTAATGTGTGAGAAATAAATACATCAATTGATTGCTTCTCACATGCCCCCCACTGGGGACCTGCCCTGCAACCTAGGCATGTGCCCTGACTGGGAATTGAAATGATGACCTTTTGGTTCTCAGACCGGTGCTCAATCCACTGAGCCATACCAGCCAGGGCTGATAATCTTAAATGTATAATTAATAACTCCTTCTCCTTAAAGAATTCCACCAAACTTTATATGTTTACATATTTATATAATGTGTGGCACATAGAAGAAAATAACAGAATTAAAGAGCATATATTTTACCTACTGTCTGTTACCTGAAAGTATAATTGGTTGCCCATGAATTATCATTTTCAAATCTGTTCATTTTTCAAGCTTAGTGGAGGCTATGTTGTATAACCGAAAGTTCAATTATTATGTTAGTTGATCTTTATCTACTAATGCATACAGACATAATTTATTTGTGTCTACTAATAAAGGCATAATTTATGCAGTGACCTCAGATTAAGCAACACTAGAAAAGGTTTGGGAAAATAGAAGGAGTTAGAGGTATGTCAAGTCTCGTTCAGTGTATTTAATTTTTTCTCATTAAGCATGTGGAACACAGTATGGTAGACAATTATAATAAAATCAATTTTGAAAAAATCAATTTTGAAAAAACTTTGTAAAGATTGTACTGGAAGTTTGAAGTCTTGGAGGTTCTAAAGTCTCCCCGCTCCCTTCTTTCCAGGCTTTATCTCTAACCTAACAATTCAGAGACAGTACTTTCCTAATGATGAAGATCAGGTTGGGGCAGCCAAAGCCCTGTTGCGTCTCCAGGACACCTACAATTTGGATACGGATACCATTTCAAAGGGTAATCTTCCAGGTAAGAATTCTTTTAGTCTATAAAACACCTGTCACCTGGCTTCTCTGTTCAGTCCAGTAGGACAGTGTTAATGTGAAAAAGACTTCATTATTTTAAGATTTTTAACTTTGTTTTGTAGCCTTTGAGGACAAAACAACCCTCCATTTCCCAAGGACTTAATAGTTGGGGATAAGCTTCTAGCTCATTACTCTGAAAGCTTATACTTATAAGGACTAACCTTAAGTAGGCAATTTTAGCATGTAAGAAAAAGAAACAATCATTTTTCCAAATGTTTTTATTTAGAACATCCAGTGTTTGTATGTAAAGTTATAAGGGAATTGATAATCAAAGATTATGTGTTCAGTAATTTAAAAACCAAGACCTGTTGGGTATGTGCAGATTTTTTAAGTGTTCTGCAGTGTGAACATCCTGCTTTCTAATCTATTTTTGGCAAAACCCAATTTTTACACTTGATTTTAGCCAAAAGGCCAGAAGTGATGGAAAACCCATTTATTAAAGTTATGGCTGATTATTTCATGATAATTTGCTTTAAAGATTTTTATTGTAGAAAAACATATAAAAATTAACTATTTTAACCAATTTTAAATGTGTCGTTTAGTGGCTCTAAGTATGTTCACATTGTTGTACAACCATCTTCACCATCCATCTCCATAGCTCCTTTGATCTTGTAAAACAGAAACTCTATACCCATTAAACAATAAGTCCCATTTCCTTCTTTCTCCAGCCCCTAGACATCATCATTCTACTTTTTTGTCTCTGTGATTCAAGTACCTCATTATAAAGTATTTGTCTTTTTGTGACTGGCTTATTTCACTTCACATATTATCCTCAAGGATCATCCATATTATAACATGTGTCAGAATTTCCCTACTTCTTAAGGTTGAATACTAATCCATTACATTTATATACCACATTTTGCTTATCTATTTACTCATCAACGGACACATGGGTTGCTTCCAAATTTTGTCTGTTGTGAATAATTCTGCTATGAACCTGAGTGTGCTAATATTTCTTCAAGACCTTGCTTTCCATTCTTTGAGTATATGTGCAGAAATGTAATTGCTGGATCATATGGTAATTCCATTTTTAATTTTTTGAGTGTTTTCCATAGTAGCTATAGCATTTTACATTCTCACCGACAGTGCACAATTTCTCAACATCCTTGCCAACACTTGTTATTTTCATTTTTATTTTTTTGATAGTAAGCATTCTAATAGATGTGAGTTGGTATCTTGTAGTTTTGCATTTCTCTAATTATCAGTGATGTTGAGCATACTTTCATGTGCTTAGCAGCCAGCTGCATACCTTCTTTGGAGAAATGTATGTTTAAATCGTTTGTCCTTTTTTAATAGTGTTTATTTTTTGTTGCTGAATTTTAGGAGTTCTTTACATATTTTGGATATTAATCCCTTAGAATATAAATGACTTGAAAATATTTTCTCCCATTCTGTGAGTTGCCTTTTCACTCCATTGATACTGTGTTTTGATGTACAAAATTATAAAAACTTCAGTGTCCAATTTATTTTTTTCTTTTATTGCCTGTGCCTTTAGGATCATGTGCAAGAAATCAGTGTCCAATCCAGTGTCATGAAGCTTTTGTCCTGTGTTTTCTTCTAAGAGTTTATTTTATTTTATTTATTTTTAGAGAAAGAAGGAAGGAGGGAGGAAGAGAGGGAGAGAAACACCAGTTGGTTGCCTCACATACACCCCCCAACCTGGGACCTAGTTGGCAAGCCAGGCATGTGCCTTGACTGGGAGTCGAACTGGTGACCTTTTGGTTTGCTAGCTAGTGCTCAATCTACTGAGCTATACCAGTCAGGGCTCTTCGAAGAGTTTTATTTTTTTAGGTCTCACATTTAGGTCCTTGGTCCATTTTGAGTTGATTTTTGCATATGGTTATGTAAGGGTTCAGCTTCATTTTTTTGCAAGTGGATATCCAATTTTCCCAGCACCATTTCTTCAAAAGACTGGTCCTTTCCTCATTGAATGGTTTTGACATCCTTGTCAAAAATCATTTGACCATACATGTGAGGGTTTATTTCTGGGCTCTGTTCCATTGATCTATGTCTGTCTTTATGCCAATACCATACTGGTTTCATGACTTGGAGCTTTGTAGTGAGCTTTGAAATCAGGAAGTATGAAACCTTCAGTTTTGTCCTATTTCAAGATTGTTTTGGCTATATGGGATCCCTTGAGATTCCATATGAGTTTTAAGATTAGTTTTTTTAATTATTGTAAAAAATATCATTGGGATTTTGGTAGGGATTACATTGAATCTAGATTGCTTTAGGTAGTAATTGACATCTTAACAATATAAATTTTCCAATCCTATGAACATGGGATGTGTTTCCATTTATTTATGTCTTCCTTAATTTCTTTATTTAAAAAAGATTTTATTTATTTATTTTTAGAGAGGGGAGGGGAAAGAGGGAGAGAAACATCAATGTGTGGTTGCCTGTTGAGCTCCCCCTACTGGGGACCTGGCCCGCAACCCAGGCATGTGCCCTGACTGGGAATCTAACCTGCGACTCTTCGGTTCACGGGCCAGCACTCAATCCACTGAGTCATACCGGCTAGGGTAATTTCTCTCTCTTTTTAAAAAAAGTATGAAATATCTCTCTTTTTAAAAATATTTTTAAAATTTATTTTTGAAGAGAAGGGAAGGGAGGGAGAAAGAGAGAGAAAAACATTGATGTGAGAGAGAAACATGGATTGGTTGCCTCTCCCATGTGCCTCAATTGGGACCTAACCCTTTAGTCTGTGGGATGACACCCAACCCAATGAGCCATACCACCCAGGGCTCTCTTCTTTAATTTCTTTCACCAGTGTTTTATAGTTTTCATTGTACAAGTCTTTCATTTCCTTGGTTAATTCCTATGTACTTTATTACTAGAATTGTTTTAGTAATTTTCTTTGCAGATTGTACATTGTTAATATCAGAAATGTATCTGATTTTTGTGTATTGACTTTGTATCCTGTTATTTTCCTGAATTCACTTAATAGCTCTAACAGTTTGTTATGGAATATTTAGGGTTTTCCATATTTAAGATAGTATCATCTGCAACCAGAGATCATTGTACTTCTTCCTTTTAAATTTGGGTGCCTTTTACTGCTTTTTTTCCCTAGGTGCATCTTATGGTATGGACCCCAGATGCACCTCAGTTTTAGAGGAGGAAAATTAGGGGGAAACATTTTGAAGCAAAAAATGTGGTAAAAAAAAAGTGCGTCTTATAGCCTGAAAAATACAGTGATTGCTCTGGCTTGAACTTCCAGCACTAAGTTGAATAGAAGTGGTGAAAGTGGGCGTCCTTGTTCTTGATATAAAGGAAAAGCTTTGCCTTTCACTATTGAGTATGTTTGCTGTGGGTTTTTTCAAATACATCTTTTATTATGTTAGGGTAATTTTCTCTATTTCTCGTTTGTTGTTTTTTTTAAATCATGAAAGAGTGTTGAATTTTGTCAAATGCTTTTTCTAAATTAATCGAGATGATCATGTGGTGTTTTTCCTTTATTCTGTCAATGTGGTATACTACAGTGATCAATTTTTATATGTGGAAACATCCTTGCACTCCAGGAATAAATCCCACTTGGTCACGGTGTATAATCATTTTAATATGCTGCTGAATTCTGTTGGCTTGTATTTTGTTGAGGATGTTTTGCATCAGTGTTCATAAAGGATAATTGGTCTGTAGTTTTCTTGTGTCTTTGCCTGGTTTTGGTATAAGGGTAATGCTGGCTTCAGAGAATGAGATAGGAGGTATTCTCTGCTGTTCAATTTTTTTTGGAAAAGTTTGAAAAGGATTGGTGTAAGTTCTTTAAATGTTCTATAGAATTCTTCAGGGAAGCAATTATCAGGTCCAGGGCTTTTCTTTGTCAGGATACTTTTGGTTACTGATTCAGTCTCCTTACTAGTGACAGTTCTATTTGGACTTTCTGTTTTTTCCTTAGTCTTGGCAGGTTTTGTGTTTCTAGAAAATTTGTCCAGTTTATCTAGATTATCAAGTTTGTTGGTGTACAATTTTTTCCTAGTATTCCCTTGTAATCATTTGTATTTCTGTAGAATTGGTGTTAAGGCCCACACTATATTTTCTGATTTTAGTAACTTGAATCTTTTCCTTTTCTTAGTTTGTCTAGCTAAAGGATTGTCAATTTTGTTGATCTTTTCAAAAAGAAACAACTTTTGGTGTCATTAATTTTCTGTTGTTTTTCTTTTCTCTACTTAATTAACCTCTGCTTTAATATTTCCTTTCTTTTGCCAGCTTTGGGTTTAATGTGTTCTTGTTTTTTTCTAGTTTCTTAAGTTGTAAATGGGTTGCCTATTTGAGATCTTTCTTGTTTATTATTATAAGCTTTTATAATTATAAATTTCTCCTTTAGCACTGCTTTTACTGTGTCTCATAAGTTTTGGTATATTGAGTTTTCATTTTCATTTGTCTTGAAGTACTTCCTTATTTCCCCTGTGATTTCTTCTTTGATATATTTGTTTAAAAATGTGTTAAGTTTTACAATTTTTTTATTGTTATAGCTTTATTTTATTAATGATTTTGAACCTTACATGATTATTTACTCTTTGTCATCTCTAACATTTTCTATGACTGTGTGGCTTACTGCCATTACTATCTCCTTGTCATTATCAACTCAAGAAATAAGATAGGTTAACTTTGTCTTCATACTGAAATGATTTTCTCAGTAATAAAGTACGGTAGGATGAGTTATTTGTTAAGATATTTTGTTGCTCATCTCCATTCCTTAGGGGTGAAGTATCAAGTGGGAAAACTAATCATGATGTAATGTCAAATGTAATTTCTAGTAAGCTGGACTAATTTCATTACTTGGATTTCCAGAAATGTGTAAATTTGAAAATTTTTTGTTTCCACTAATAACATACATTAAATACTTCTCATCATGACTATATTTTGAAAAATTGACTTCTGGTTTAAAACATCAATTTATTTGAGAGATGCTAATTATTTAATGTGTGCCAACCATTATATTAGGTACTGGGGATGCAGTAATGAATAAAACTGAACTGCTCTTGCCCTTAGGGTGCCTACATTCTTATTGTATAGTATGATGAAGGACTAAATGGGGATAATTGAGGATATGTGGGAGCAAATAGAAGGAAACCTAATTCTGGACTTGATAAGAGGTGTAAAGAATGACTTCCTGGAAGACATGACATTAAAAACATTGAGATATAGTCCATCAATAGATGAATGGTTAACAAAGTTGTACATATGCACAGTGGAATATTACTTGGCCATAAAAAGAATGAAATCTACTATTTGTGACAGCATGGATGGACTTAGAGGGTACTATGCTGAGTGAAATAACCCGGAAAAAGACAAATATCATATGATATCACTTATATATGGAATCTAAAGAATAAAATAAACAAGCAAAATAGAAACAGGCTTATAAATGCAGAGAACAAACTGATGAAGGCCAGAGGGGATGGGTATTGTGGGGACAGGGTTAATAAAGGTGAAAGAATTAAGAAATACTAACTGGGGACTCCCAGTCAAGATGGAGGCATAGGTAGACACACTGTGCCTCCTCGCACAACCAAGATAAGGTCAGCAACAATTTAGAAACAAGATAACAACCAGATCTGACAGAAAGCTATGGAAGTCAGACACCCAAGGAGTTAAAATATACGCATTCATCCAGACCAGTAGGAGGGGCGGAGTTGGGCAGCTGGGCAGAGAGGGATCAGCACGAGAAGTGACACGGAACACATCCCCGGCGTGTAAGGCATCTCGGTGAGTAAGGCATCCCGAGCACACAGGCGGCTGGCAGACCCAGCGAGGCGGTGACTGTGAAGCGAGGCACTGTGTACAAGGCACCTGCTGTCTGGGCCACATTGACGTGCAGATAAACTGGGTGAAATGGGGCAGTGAGACAGACTGAGCGACCCAGGGTCCCAGCACCATGAAATAGAACCTCGGGACACTGATTGAAAACACCTGTGGGGGTTCAGGTGCAGGGAGAGACTCCCAGCCCCACAGGAGAGACCCATGGGGGTCCTGAAATGTATACCAGCCCACCCACACAGGAATTAGCACCAGAAGGGCCCAGTTTGCTTGGGGGAAGCGGCAGAAGGGACTCAGAGAGAGTAGCAAGCGCCATTGTTTCCTCTTGGACCCCACCCCCACATACAAAGTCACAACCCACCAACTGCATTGCCCCATCCTGGAGAACACCTAAGGTTCCGCCCCTCACTGTTAAAGGTGTGACTAGACCAAAAAAAAAAAAAAATGGCTCAAACTGAAGTACAATTCAAAGCCCCACAGCCAATATTTTTAAGCGACCAAGAGATAGCCAACCTATCAGATGCACAGTTCAAAGCACTGGTGATCAGGATGCTCACAGAATTGGTTGAGTTTGGTCGCAAATTAGATGAAAAAATGAAGGCTACAATAAGTGAAATGAAGGAAAATGCACAGGGAACCAATAGTGATGGGAAGGAAACAGGGACTCAAATCAATAGAATGAACCAGAAGGAAGAAAGAAACAACCAAACAGAAAAGAAGGGAGAAATAAGAATTCAAAAAAATGAGGAGAAGCTTAGGAACCTCCAGGACATCTTTAAACATTCCATCTGAATTATAGGGGTACCAGAAGGGGAAGAGGAAGAGCAACAAGTGGAAAAGATATTTGAACAAATAATAAAGGAGAACTTCCCCAATCTGGCAAAGAAATAGACTTCCAGGAAGTTCAGGAAGCTCAGAGTCCCAAAGAAGTTGAACCCAAGGAGGAACACACCAAGTCACATCATAATTACTTAGCCAAGGTAAAAATGAAGGAGAGAATCCTAGAAGCAGCAACAGATAAGAAGACAATAACCTACAAAGGAGTTCCCATCAGACTGTCAGCTGATTTCTCAAAAGAGACCTTACAGGCAAGAAGGGATGGAAAGAAGTATTCCAAGTCATGTAGGGCAAGGACCTACATCCCAGATTGCTCTCCCCGGCAAAGCTTTCATTTAGAATGGGAGGGCAGATAAAGTGCTTCTCAGATGAGGTCAAGTTAAAGGAGTTCATCATCACCAAGCCCTTATTTTATGAAATGTTAAAGGGACTTATCTAAGAAAAAGAAGATAAAAAATATGTACAGTGAAATGATGGCAAACTCACAATTATTAACAACCACACCTGAAACAAAAACAAAAACAAACTAAACAAACAACTAGAACAGGAACAGAACCACAGAAATGGAGATCACATGGAGGGTTAGCAACAGGGGTGTGGGAGGAGGAGAGAGGGGGAAAAGGTACAGAGAATAAGTAGCATAGATTGTAGGTAGAAAATAGGGGGAGGGTAAGAATAGTATGGGAAATGTAGAAGCTAAGGAACTTACAAGTATGACCCATGGACATGAACTAAAGGGGAGGAATGTGGGTGGGAGGGGGTGAGCAGGGTGGAGGGGAGTGAAGGAGGGGAAATGGGACAACTGTAATAGCATAATCAATAATATTAAAAAAAAGAAAGAGATACTAATGGGTAGTTACAAGGTAGTCATGGGGATGCAAGGTAATGCATAGGGACTAGAGTTAATACTGTAATAGCTATCTGTGGTAACGGATGGGCACTTGAACTCTCAGAGGGAATACTTCGTAACCTATATGAATGTCTGCTGTGCTGTACACCTGAAAGTAATACAAAAAAAGTGTTGAATTCGAGTTGTATAATCAAAAAATAAAAAATCAAAACATTGAGATATAATAGATAAGAATTACCCAGGAAAATGGGGGTAAAGAGAAGTGGTCATAAGAAAAGTGTTCTAATCCAAGAGAACATGTATAAAGGCCAGAGAGGAGGTGAGAGCATTTAATGTCAGGTATCTAACAAGTAGTTTGTTCAGGATATGAGTGAATGAGTTGGGGACAATGGGATAAGAGATGAGGCTTTATAAGTAAGCAAAAGCCATCTCTTGAAGGAATTTGTAAGCTATGTTGGGTTTTTACTGTTCTGAGTGTAATGAGAAGCCACTGGAAAGTTTTAACCAGGGGAGTTTTTAGAAATATTCTGGCTGTAGAATGGAGATTAGACTGAGTCCTGGGGGTAAGGCCAAAGAAATCGGGGAGGAGGCTGTTGTAAAAATTTAAATTCAAGATGACATTGGTAGCTAGTGGGTATGGAGAGAAGTGGATAGGTTATCAAGCTACCTAGGAGATGGAGTAGTAGAATTTGGTGATGAACTCGATAGGAGTTTCTGGCTGCTTCAACAGCTAGATGGATTCCATTAAAAGAATAGAGAACACAAAAAAAGCAGATTTCGTGTATATGGGAATAATAAATTTTATTTAGTTTCCTGTATTTCTTTTCATTTGAGACTTTATTATCTTCCCTTCAAAATGGCATTGAATATTATTTAAACCTGATTTTGTTGTGTTTCTTAGGAAATGCATTTGTTACTCTGAGTACTTAGCCTTAATCTAGGGATCAGTTGGTAAGATTTTCATAGAAAATGACTGAAAATAAACCACTCTGAGAATATGTGTAGTTTTTCATCAGGGCAATGTTCATCTTTTCTCATGCACTTTGTGTCTCCTCGTTGAATTCTCTTCTTCAAGTCACTGTTTTGGGCTAGTTCTTACAGAATTTTCCCTTTCATGCAAATTCATTGTAAGTGTAGTGACTGAAATTTCCTAAGCATATTATATCCTGTAAGTGGTAGAAATAACACTAGAGTGAACCAATAAACCTTTTTAGGCTTTTTGTTTGTTTGTTTGTTCTACAAACCTTTCTCTGTTGTTAACAGTGACAGATCACATTTATGTATGAAGGCCCCATGTGCACCTTCACTTTCTTTCTAGAGGTAATGACTTCTGAAGTTGGTGTGTATTCTTTCATCTTCTACACTTTACTACAATACATATATTGCATTGTGTTTGTACACTTTAAACAAATAATATATCGTACTCTATATCTTTCTGTAACCTTTTCACTCAGTGTTTTTGAGTAAACTCATCCATGTTGGTCACAGTCATCTGACTGCTGTATATAGTATATGACAAAGTTGATTTATTCTTTTATGGATAGATGACATTTAGGTTATTTCTGATTTTTTTGCCATGTTAAACAAGATTTCAGCAAACATCCCTGTTTATGTCCATGTACACATATGGAAGAGTTCGTCTAGGGTATAAGAAGTCAGGGTGTATGCTTCTTCACCTTTACTAGATGTGACCAGATTCTTCTCCAGAGCAGATGTGCCAATTTACACTTTTACCAGAAATGTATGAGAGTTCCCATTTCTTCATATCCTTGCATACCCTTGGCTTTGTTAGACCTAAAATTGTAGTGTATAGTTTAGGTGTGAATGCTGGAGGTGAGAGTTGTAGGGGAAGGGTGATTTTAATTGTCTCCAAACAAACAAAAAATCAGATAAATGCTTATTTCAGTGGATTTATATTTATGTCATGTTACTCCTTGATTCATTTTGCCTGTTTCTTGTTCCTCTTTGGTTTGAAATGCTTTGTTGATATTTTAATATAAAATCTGGCCCTGGCTGGTGTGGCTCAGAGGATTGACCACTGGCCTGCAAACTAGAAGGCTGTAGATTCGATTCCCAGTCTGGGCACAGGCCTGGGTTATGGGCCAGGTCCCCAGTTGGGGGCGTGTGAGAGGCAACCAATCACTGTATTTCTGGCACATTCATGTTTCTCTCCTTCTTTTTCTCCCTCCCTCTCTCCCTCCCTCTCACTCTAAAAATAAATAAAATCTTTAAAAAAATAAAATCTGATAAGTATATGCATTAGCATCAGTATAGACTGGTCCTTTAGTTTCAGGTTGTCCCTAACTCTGATTTGTTGAATAGATCCATGTCTTCCAAAGATAACGTACTTTTGTCTTTTTTTAGATGTGATTTGGTGGTGGGGGGTTATGAAAAATGTCTTACACAAAAAAATTGTATTTACTTTGGGTGGAAGTTGAACGTTCACACTCTCAGTCACTTGCATCACTATCTTGGTAAGCCTATAAGGTTATTAAACCAGGTAGTAAATTCCCCACAAATCTCGAGCTCACTCAGCTATGAGTGTGTCATACTGCCTCAAGTGCACATACCAGCCATCCAAGTATATGCATTTTAAATGTTTTTCTCACACAGATCAAGTTCTTTTTTTTTTAACCCCTTCCCCCCCACAGATCAAGTTCTTATCCACAAAGTGTTCCTGTGCAGTATAAGAATGTTTAAAATAAATGTTCCAGCTTATAGATGAACAAAAATGTATTTCTAAGTAAATTTTTCTAAAGTGTCATGTAATATAGTTTATTTTGTGATAATAAATTAGAAGGACTCGTTTTGGTGTTATGTTACCTTATATTTGGGTTGCTACATTCAGTTTGACATGCTAATGTCAATCATCCATGCCAATTCCTTAGAATCAAAGAAATGTATAACTTATTCTTTCTTACCAAATTCTATTTGCCCTTTGTATGAAAGTTTTTATAGTCTTTTTCTGCCAACATCACTTTCTGATCTCATTTTCTTTATCTTCTTGCCTATTTATTTTTTCTTTTCATGTTTTCTATTTTGGAAATAGCCTTCCCTTTCAAATGCTGCATCACTTCTTTTTTTTTTTTTTTTGTCTAAATTTTTATTTTTCAAACTGCGCTTAAAAATTTTCCTATAATGTTCATGTATCCTTTTTTAATATATTTTATTGATTATGCTATTACAGTTGTCCTATTATCCCCCCTTCACTCCCCTCCACCCTGAACACCCTCTCCCACCCACATTCCCCCCTTTAGTTCATGTCCATGGGTCATAAGTTCTTTAGCTTCT
>CM052542.1:109815373-109841842 GCA_028533065.1 Trachops cirrhosus
ACATTTATTCTTTAAAATACTAAAATGTGTCTATAAATATACCTTTGTTTAATTGTGTATCTATATTTATGTATTTATAACTTTGAGTACCAGTGCTTTAGGATAGTAGTAGATAATAGGCCAAAAACAAAAGCATTCAAATCTGGGAAACAGACATAGGTTTTTGTGTAGCCTCAGTACTTTTCAGAGCCTTTTTACGGTAATGTGTATTATGGATAGAGTATTCATTGCTTCTCAATGTTAACAGATAATGGAACTCTCTTTTGAGGAATATCACGTGGTACTAGTGTTCACTTGAATGTGGGCATACATAGAAGGAAGTGAAATAGTGAATTTTTAAAGTAAGTATTTTTAAGTGTAAACATTGAAATAGTGTGTGACTTTTTCTTTACAACTAACGAACTTCCAGCTGGGCTTCACATTTTGGTATTGGTAACTTTTGATACTTGGTGACTTGCTGTTGGCAGCATAACCTCTGACAGAAGACAAGTAGCTCCTGTCTATGTTGACAGCTTTGAGTGTTTGAAGTTCATGGAGTCCTGGAAGAAAATGCCTACTTTTGCTTTGGGAGCTAATGAGTAAAGACAAGGATGGTAACACTTTGTTAGACTAGTGAAACAGTATTTAAAGCTTCACATCTGAAAATTTTAGTACCTTTTGAAGATAAGGACTGTTAAATAACCACAACACCATTATCACACCTAAAAAATTCACAGCGGTTTCAAAATATCATCAAATATCAATGAAATGTTCAAATTTCTAATAGTGAACACATTTTTTATAACTCTTAGAGAGCAAAATAGAACTCTAAGTGTAAAACATGACTCTGCTGATTTGCCAGTTTGTTGATGTGACACACAGATGTCAACCCTGCCCAAAATCAAAGCATCGTTTTTCTCAGAATAAATTCATCTCATCATTATATGAAAGATTTATTTGGTAAAAAGCTTTGGATTTTACTCTAGGTAAATAAAGTACATGAGAATAAATGTGAATCATCATTCATTTTAGTATGTTAACTAATAATTAAAACAAAAACTGATATTCTACTTCATATGACATACTTGTTTAATCAAGAGAAAAATCAGCCATTCAATAACTTATTTAGTTAATATAATGCATAGGTGATTAAAACAAATATTTGCTTTCTGGACCACTCTATTTTAAATACCCACTAAATACCACTAAATAAAAGCACCTGGTTTCTTTAATAAGTTATTTTTCTGTCGTTCAGAGATACCCATTTTCATCTTTGCTTTAATTTTTTTTTTTTTTTTTTTTTGTGCCACGAGCATCTAACTGGGAGTTATTTAGAAAAACCTGGTTAGGTTTTGCTTTACTTTTTAGAAACTTTCTCTTTCTGGATGTTTCCCAGTTACTCTGTGATGTTTGGAGCAATGCTGATCATTCATTTAATATGTCCATAAACATTTCTTTCGTGTTTATAACACCTGAACTTTTATTTTGATGAGAGGAGGGTTAAAAAAGAAATCCTTTTTTTCTTATTTAAGACCTAACATCTCTCTCCCAGAAACTAATCACTGATAAAATTTTTTAAATCCTGAAGGTCCTGTTTGATGCAAAATATTTGCAGAGGAACTGTTTCTTTCGTGTCTTCTTCCACAGATAACTCTCTGGATACACAAGCATGATTAGGCATTAAAAATATTATCACTCTAACATCTTTATCTTTTTTTAACTTTATGTTTAGACTCCTCGGAGACAGAAAAAACTCTTTTGCCGCTACCATGATGGAAACCGGAATCCTAAATTCATTCTGGCTCCAGCCAAACAGGAGGATGAGTGGGACAAGCCTCGTATTATTCGCTTCCATGATATTATTTCTGATGCAGAAATTGAAATTGTCAAAGATCTAGCAAAACCAAGGGTAAATAACTTTCTTTTTCTCTTCTTAATTTACTATACCTGTGTATCAGTTTTTCCTTTGCAAGATTACACAAATGATAATTGACGTGGCAGTAACCCCACAGATAGTTATAGATACCATTGCCACAACATAATGGAGTTGTTAACTAAACTGTATTTATTCCAGTTGTTCCTCAGTTTGTTATCAACACAAATAACGTATCTTGCAAATGGGATTTTTAAATTAAATTTATTGGGGTGACATTGGTTAATAACATTATACATGAAAATAGGTTTAAGCTTTCAATCATGAAAATTATGGATGAGATTTTTATTTCACATTTAACAAATTTGTTTCAGCATTTTCCTGAAAAAGTTTTTTATGTGCTTCGGAGTCCTTTAGTTTCAGAGTCTAATCAAAAATCAACTTTTTCATTCTTCTTTATTTTTGTCTGAAAGAAGTATTTTTATTCCCTTTTAGGTGTATTATTACTAGAAAGTAATAATTTGGCACAAGCATCCTGCTAATTTTGAGTAATAACATCATAGTTTTCTGACTTCAACCCATAGATCATTTATTTTAATAACAAAAACAATTTAGCCCTGGCCAGTGTGGCTCAGTTGGTTGGAGCACTGTCCCATAAACCAGAAGGTCATGATTTTGATTCCCAGTCAGGCCACATACTTAGGTTACGGGTTCATTCCCTGGTCAGGACATGTATGAGAGGCACCCAATCAATGTTTCTCTCTCACATTGATGTTCTCTCTCCATCTCTTCCCTCCTTTTCCCTCTCTCTAAAATCAGTAACCATGTCCTTGGGTGACAGTAAAAATAAAAAGAATGAAAAACAATTTAACATAAATGTCATCTTTAATAAACTTAGTGTTTAGTGTAGAAATTCTCTTTTTTGAGAATGTGAGAAAGACTACCCTTTATGCTCTTAATAACCATTAAACCATAATGGTTTAATAACCATTAGGTTGTTATTAAAACATGTTTAGTCTTCCTGATAGAAAAATAACAAACTGTCATCACCTTCATAAAGAGATTGTTAAGTAAAATGCTAGGCATACTTTTGCTCTTTTATAACCCAGGAGTTGGCAAGTATCTTCTTTATAGGTCCAGATAGGAAATATCTTTTAGGCTTTGCAGCCACACAGTCTGTCAGAAACTATTCAACTCTACTGTTGTGGTGCAGAAGCAGCTATAGAAAATATATGAGTGTAGCCATATTCCAATAAAGCTTCTATTTCCAAAAGCAGGTGGCAGGCTGAATTTGGCCCATGGGCTATCATTTGCTGACCCTCGTTATATCATAAAGGTTGAATTATCTGGATATCTGTACTGCAGAATGACCTTAAAGTTAGAATTTTTGTTGTTAAGTTTTACTACTTTTCCACATTGCTACTTTTTGTTCTTTACCGATTACATTTTAAAAAATGGAAAAGGTAGTCTAGTAAATATGGATTCTTTACAAGTGAATTCTTGTAAATTTTTACTTATAATTACATCATATTCTATCATTCTCTTTTGGATTTCTATTTTGATCCTTTAGATGTGGTCAGTAAACCCAGTAAACCAAAGTGTCTTGGTAGACTATTTATTAAGAGTTAAGGTTTGGAGGCCAAAGTCTTCAAAAGGGATGCTATTATTTTGATCAAGAGATTCAGTAGCAGTAAAAATTTCATACTCTTTTTGTCAACCACAGAATCCTCTTCCATTTAAAAAAAGTTTAAAATATTATCTCTGCTGTCATCTTTTTTTAAATGTTTTTGACATTTTTGAGTTTTTTTCATTTACATTGTACTCAGTCCAAGATTATTTTACTGTATATGTAAAATATATATGAGCACATATCTTGAAGTTAGACAAGATTGACCTTGAAACAAATTTTGAACATTAACCTTTGCAAAACAGTATCATCATAAGAAATTAAAATCAAAAGTTTGGAATGAATCTTTAATTGCAAATAGCCATTCTTATAACTAAATTAGACTTCACATTTTAGAAAATTTTCTTCACTGTCACATCCTCTAACCATTGAAAGAAATTTAATTTTTAATCTTTTTTATGTACTTTTTATTCATGCAAAACAAAAAAATTTTAAGTAACTTTTTTAAAAATAACAAAAACCTAAAGAAACCACTGGCTTTCAAAGCTTAACACAAGGTAACTGGAACCAGTCTATGGAGTTATTTTCTCTTTTCAGCTTCCATTGTAAAAATCCCAGAATTCTGACTGGTTGGGTAAATGTGATTCATTTTTTTGTTTTGTAATGCAAGTATTTTGATGGTTGGCTTCACAGCTGAGGCGAGCCACCATTTCAAATCCAATAACAGGAGACTTGGAGACGGTACATTACAGAATTAGCAAAAGGTAAGAGATATGTATGCTGCATATTTTGATCTCTAATGAGTGTTTTGTACATCCTACAGGAATTACTCATTTGAAGGAAGTAGGTCATTTTCAGTCTCCAGCTCAAGTCACCACCTGTTTATATACGCATGGATAAACGGCTTTGTGTTTCACAGGTCTTTCCCTTAAACTAGAAGTTGTGTTTTTAATCTTTAATTGGTCTGTTATTTTTAGGGAGTTAACAGGCTTTGCATCTCTCTTCAGGTCAGGAATTAAATATCCAGGAAATGGCTTGTTAGGTTTTTCTTCTTTTTCCCTTTCTTGCCAAAGAGGGGGAAAAGAAAAAAGAAGCAGCCTGGGTTAATCTGGGAGTAGTCTTTGTTTTTGCTGCTCTCTCACATTCATAAATGCTGCAGTGAATTCATCATCCTTCATGGTGATTTTGTTGGTATTTGTTCAAAGGTCTTGTAAAATACCATTGTCATTTTGGAGTAATCTGTATTCCTCCTGTTGGAGTTTTTATATTAAAAAAAACTTGTTGACTTAAAAGTTGGCAATGGAAAGTACAGAGTTATTTTTCTGATCTCTCTTCCAACTGCTATTACTTATGAATTTAGTTGCCTTATACTTTGCCAGAGAGACTTAACAACAGTCTTGTCTGGGTGAGAGTTTTCAAAAATGAATTTTAAAAGACTACTAATTTTCTTTTGTCATAATATTTAAAGAACATTAAACTTCTAGATCTGAGAAAGTTCCTGTGAAACTAGTGCTATAAATCATTTACATACAGCTTCAAATTATTTTTTTTTTAAAAAAAGTGAAAGGACAATAAATCTACAAGAAAAATTTGTCAACTCTTTTTCTCTTGATTTGGAAGTGGCTTTTCTAATTGCCACCTTTCTAAATGTTTTTGCTGATTTGAAACCATTACCTACCATCCACACCAATCCGAACCCTTCCAATCACCTGTGGCTTGGCAAAATAAAACAAAACAAACAAAACTCCAAAATTGCCTGCTACGTGAGTAAGTCCTTGTCCTTTCTCTTTTTTTGTAGCTGAGCCGAGCTACTGTACATGACCCTGAGACTGGAAAATTGACCACAGCACAGTACAGAGTATCTAAGAGGTAAGGGAGTAATGCAGAGAATTTTAGTCATATTTGGATCATTTTTTATTGAGAATCTAATTTTCATAAAATCCATATTATGGTTTCAGAGACCTAGGCTTAGGCTTAGGTATTTGGTTACAGCCATGCCTGAATTTTCATGATGGACTAATAAACAGACATGGTTATGGGGCAGTTAACAGATTTTCCAGGATAACTTACTAATTTTCAGTATCCCTCCTGTGACTCCCCAAACTCCACTGGCTAAGTGAAGTTGTATTCTCATATTGAAGAGTAGTTCCCAAAGACTCTTCGTAGAACAAGGCCTAACTCAATCTATAGTAAAGCAGGGGTTTAAAAAATCTCTGGGTCACCCAGCAGCTGTAGGCATTAAGAAAGTAAATGTCTTCAAAGATTATATAACAAATCTTTTGCAAGTCAGTTGGCTTTAAATTATTTGACTTTCACAATGTTTAAAGAGAATCTACTCAAGTCTAGATCACTGAAATAATTTTTAATAATAGATAACTATATTTATGCATGTAAGGTGGAAGGAGCTCACAGAATAAGTGACATTGTTCCAACAGAACTCCTTTTCTATCTACTTATTTACGTGTAGAAGGTTTCTTAGCTACCATAAAAGCGAAAATAGAATTATCATTGAGCTGAATTCAGTCTCGTTCTAGCAACAAGTGATATTTATTCACAAATATAATATCTAATTGACAGCAACAAAAATAAGTCACATCCACCTCAATGGGAACATTTTAATGTATTTTCACTTTTTATATTTGATAATGATTGTTTAATCATGTTATTTAGATTAACTATATTACTGGTTATTGTAATAAGTCATTCCAAAGACATTTTTAACACTTTAATATTACAGGAAATTTATATTTTATAAATTTATATAGTTATTTTTGTTGTAGAGAAGTATAATATGATTTTTAAAAAAGACTAGGCATAGAAATACATCACTCTAGGACAGGGCTTCTCAACCTCAGCACCACTGACAATTTGGATCAGGTAATTCTTTGCTGTCAGAGGCTGTCCTAAGCTTTGTAGGATGTTTAGCCCTTTGCCCTGGTTGTGACAATCAAAAATATTTCTAGACATTGCCAAATGTCCCCTTGTAGGCAAAATCTTCACCACCATTCCCCAGGACTCCGCGTCTCCAACCCCATGGGGGACCACTGTTCTAGGGTAAGAATAGAATGAAAATGAAAGTCCAAGGGGGAAAAAAGAATGATGTAAAATTGCTAAGTATTAAAAACACTTTATTCATGCATTTTTTTAAGTAGATGATGATGGGCATCAAATCATTATGGTATTTAGAGTCCAGTGGATACATTAAAAAGTAATTTTTCAGAAATTACCACTATTTTCAGTATGACAGAGCTAAATCTGTTGAAACTATTATGTTAAAAAAATTTTAGTTGTCAACTAGAGAATTGTGCAAAGGAGTAGATTTTAAAAACTGTTTTAGGAGATACTTGAATAAAAAAAATGGGATGTTACTGCGGTAAGTCATAGCCAAGGTGCTATGGAGGCTGGACAGATTGTGCTGATGTGTTTACTTATTCTTTGTGGGCAGAGCTGTCTGTTCTTCATGTGTTAACCTTCATCATCCCCAAAAACACATCTTGGATTTTTAACTGTCTTCCCTATACCACTAGCTTTCCCCTTGCTTCAATTAGAAGACATAATTAAAAGTTTCTGTAATATGATTTTGATTCAGGAACACTAACAGATGGGAAGGATTTGCAGAAACTAATTTGTATTGTGCATTGTGATTAACTGATTTTAAGTTAAGTTTAAGCTCATTTTCCATTTTATTACAGGACATTTTTTATGTCTAAAAAACTAACCTATTATCTATTATTGGGAAAAACTTAAGCCATTATATATTTTATCAGAGATCATCGCATGGTTTTTAGGCATTTTTACTATCATAAGGCTTATAAGCATCCAAATTATCCAGATTTGGATACTTTTAGGAAATGTGTAAAACAAAATTTCATGAACCTAGTGTTTTGAAAGTCATTTTTGGAAATTTTTTTATATGTACAATAGACCTTTTGAAGAAATATCCAGCCCACAGAGTCACTGGATTCTTACCAACAATTACAAATATATTATTCTTGGGAAGGTGACCTACAAATATTTTTCCTTAAGAACTAAATATTTCTAAACATTTTGAACTTATTTTTTAAATATTCTAATTTTATAGTTTTGAGGAGCAATTTCATTAGATTTTTAACAAAGGTACAACCATACTTTATATTACATATGACAGCAGAAAACATGTAGTGGGTAGCATGAGAAGTATTAGAAGACGGAGTAACACCAGAATAAATTCACCCAGTCTTGGCAAAGTATACAAAATGTGTGTGTGTGTGTGTGTGTGTGTGTGTGTGTGTGTGTGTGTGTGTTTCTGTTCAAAATGACCTAGTAAAAAAAGGAATTGCATAACAAGTGGTTTTCATCTTTACTCTTTGGAAAATTGTTCAGCAGCCCTTTTAAAAATAAAATGTATGTTGAAAGAGAGGGTCTTAACTGTTAAAGAGGAATTTACTCCGTAAAATGTCCAATACATTTAACATTTTAACAAAGAAAAAGTTTTTACTATTTTCAGGATTTATAGTTATGTTGGGATATTTTCTGCCCATCACTGTAAATCTGAATTTTGTAGATTCCTAAAAGCGAAATAAAGAGTATTTTATGCTTTCTTCATATATTATACCTCTGAAATAGGCATCTCAAATGCAGAATAGAAAAAAGAATTTATGTGTATTTTTTTAAAGATTTTATTTATTTATTTTTAGACAGAAGGAAAGAGAGGGAGAGCACATCACTGTGTGGTTGCATCTCACATCCCCCATACTGGGGACCTGGCCCACAACCCAGGCATGTGCCCTGATTGGGAATCGAACCGGCGACCCTTTGATTTGAAGGCGGGTGCTCAATCTACTGAGCCACACCAGCCAGGGCAGAATTTATGTGTATTGATATTAATTAGTGTAACTCTTTTGCTCTGGAAACATCTATATTTGAAAGGGTCAGAATGGAATTTCAACTATCTATATTTTGAGAAATTTCTAAGTAATTACATCATTTTCTGTGGAAGTAAAAATATGTGTCAGTGTTCTAGCAAATAGAATCTTCTTTGGGCAAAAGTATGTGTGGAAATCCATTACTGTTTAAAAAACAAAAAGTTTTTATTTACTTTATTCACTGTGAACTTTTGGCAAGTCATCTCTGTCTTTGCCAATATTAAAAAAAACCTAAAAATTTACTGGAGCTAGGTAATGGAGGAGCTAATAATTTTGGCTAAATTGGAGGAATGGACTTTCAGTTTTGAAAGTTAAGCATTCAGTTATGTGCACCAGATATCATATATTGAAAGAATAGCCCTGGCTGGTGTGGCTCAGTGGATTGAGTGCTGGCCTGGGAACTGAAAGGTTGCTGTTGGATTCCCAATCAGGGCACATGCCTGGGTTGCTGGCCAGGTGCCCAGTTGGGGGTGTGTGAGAGGCAACTGGTTGATGTTTCTCTCACACATCACAATGTTTCTCTCTCTCTCTTTATCCCTTCCTTCCCCTCTCTCTAAAAGTAAATCAGTAAAACCTTAAAAAAAGAAAAAAAACCACTGAGTACTAGAACAATCCTGATTTCTGATTATTTAATTTAATGGAGGAAAAAGAATTCCAGATCCTGAAAAATCGATAGTTAACATGTATCACAATATCATTGTGTCCACTGAGTTTTTAGCAAGGTTGTAACAGTGTAAATTCAGAGCTAATTTTTTTGACTATCTGATAAGTCTCCAAAAATGTTGAAGACAGATTAGCAGTAGTGGTTTAAAGATGGGACCCAGATGAATAAAGTGTTTTAAATGAATGGAGTTCATTAGCTAAGAAGATTATTATATTTTGAAGAGGTTTTCACATGAAAGTCAAATGAAGTAACTTTCCATGTATTGGTAGAATTCATTTTCTTTTCTAGTGACTATAACAGAACCACAATTAAGATAAGAGTGTTTTTAACCTGTAGTTATCAATTACTTTAACTGCTAAACTTCAAACCTTCCATTGAGATCATTTATAATATAATAAGTGCCAATTAAATCTTTTTAAAAAATTTAAACAATTAAAATATTTTTGCCTCTAAGATTGGCAAAGATGAAAAAAATTGATACTGGCAAGTATTTTATGAAATGGGCACTCTCATAAACAGTTTGTGGGAGTATAAATCTGTAGGTTTTATTGGGGGTCAGTTTGGCAGCATTTATTAGAATGTGAAAGTCATCAAGCAGTTCCACATCTCATAATTACCCTACAGAGATATTCCCACAAGAGTACAAAGATGTACAGAAATTTTTGTTACAGTATTGTTTGTAATAGAGAAAAAGAAATAACCTCATTTAACCAGTGCTTTATTGATAGACTTCATGGTCATTTTGGAATTAAATGCATTTTTATTTTAAAAAGAAAAACAGTAGTTTAAAAAACAATGAGGACTGAGAATGTAATGTGGTACAATTGCTGGGGAAAATAGTCTCGCAGTTCCTCAAAAAGTTAAACATAGGATTATCATATATATGATCCCGAAATTCCAATTCTAAAGGGTCTATACCCAAAAGAATGGAAAGGTGGGACTCAGATACTTGTACACCCATGTTCACAGCAGCATTACTCACAACAGCAGAAAGGTGGAAACAACTCAAGTATCCTCTGATGGGTGAATGAATAAGCAAGATGTTAAATATACCTGCAGTGGAATACTGTTCAGCCTTATAAAGGAATGAAATTCTGATACCCTGCTACAACATGGGTGGGCCTTGAGGGCATTCTGTCTAGCTGGAAACAGTGGGATGGTTGTACAGTTTATGATTGTACTTAATGCCACTGAATTTTACACTTAGAAATGGTTAGAATGGTAGATACTGTCCTCTGTATTTTACCATATTTTTAACAGATAGTTAAGATGATTAATTTCATGTTATGTGTTTTTTCACCACGATAATTGTTTTAAATGAGGCAGTGCTGTATGTATTGACTTGAAAAGATGTCAGAACTGTTTTCAGGGGGGAAAAGTATATGTGTATATTGTGGCAGGAGATTGGACGGTGTGTGGATTCCTGTTGGTTTTTTTTTTTTTTTCAATTCTCTCTCTGTTTGTTTATACAGAGGGAAAATGTTGAGATACTATATACCTTTTTGTTAATAGAGTTTACCTGTAAGGAGTAGGACTAGGAAAGGGACTTCATATATTTTTGTATTGTTTGAAAGTTTTGTAAGTAGTTCTTTTTTTTGTTGTTGTTCAGTTACAGTTGTCCTGCCTTTTCCCCCATTGCTGTCCCCTACCCTGTCCCCTCCATTCCCACAGTCAATCACCCCCTTCATTGTCCAGGCTATTTCTTTTTTAAACAGTTTTATTGAGATATACACATACAATCCAGTTCACTCATTTAAAGTGTACCATTCAGTGGCTTTAGATATATTCAGAGAATTGTGCATCCATCAGCACAATCAATTTTTAACCCAAAGGACATTTTCATTATCCCAAAGAGAAATTCTGCACTCCTTTGCTATAACCGCCCAATCCTCAGTATCCTCCCACACTCAGCCCTAGGCAACCTTTCTGTTTTTTATGTATTCACCTCTTCCGCATGTTTCCTATAAATGGAATCATATAATATATGGTCTTTTGTATCTGGGTTCTTTCACTTAACATAATGTTTTCAAGGCTCATTCATGTTGAAGTATCAATAGTTCATCCATTTTCATGGCTGAACAAATATTCCATTGTATGGGTATATCACATTTTGTCTATTTTTTTAAGAGCTTATTTATTTATTTTTAGAGAGAGGGGAAGGGCAGGAGAAAGAAAGGGAAAGAAGCATCAATGTGTGGTTGCCCCTCACATGACCCCCACTGGGGATCTGGCCTGCAGCCCAGGCATGTGTCCTGACTGGGAATTGAACTGGTGACCCTTTGGTTCGCACAGCCTGTGCTCAATCTACTGAGCTATGCCAGCCAGGGCTCACATTTTATCTATCTTATTCATTTGTTGATAGACATTTGGATTATTTCTACTTTTTGGCTATTACAAGTAATGCTGCTCTGAACATTAATGTATAGGTTTTTATGTGAACATAAGTTTAAATTTTTCCTTTGTGTATACCTAGGGGTAGAATTGCTAGGTCATGTAGTAACTTTGTGTTTAAACATTTGATAAACTGCCAAACTTTTCCAAAGTAGCAGCACCATTTTATATTTCCACCAGTAATGTCTTGGGGTGGGGGGTCCAGTCTCTGTGTGTCCTCACCACTTGTGATTGCATCTGCTTGATTACAGCTGTCCTAGTGTGTATGACACCATCTCACTGTGGTCTTGATTTGCATTTGCTGGGTGGCTAATGATATTGTGCATTTTTTTATGTGCTTAGTGGAAATTTGCATATTTTCTTTAGAAAACTGTGTATTCAGATCCCTTAATCTATTTTTAAATTATGTTTTATTGAATTGCAGTAGTTCTTTATGTAGTACAGATTTGCAGACATTTTTTCCATTCTGTGAGTTGTCTTTTCACTTACTGGATGGTACCCTTTGAAGCACAAGTTTGTTTTTTTATTTTGATGATGTCCAGCTTATTATTATTGCTTGTACTTTTGATAATACTGCTAAACCACTGTTTAAGATCACAAAGATATACACCTATGTTTTTTCTAAGAGTTCTATAATTTTAGCTCTTACATATAGGTCTTTAATTCCTTTTTAGTTATTTTTTTATATGGTGAGAGTTACAGGTTCAACTTCTTTCTTTTGAATGTGCTAATCCAGTGTCCCAGGACCATTTGTCTAATATAACAAGCATTTCTTATATTTGCAATTTTAAAAGTGTAACGTGAAAGATTGAAATGGTTATTGCTAAATGGCAGAGGGAAGGTGTTTTCCTTGGTAGCGGGGGACTTCAGGCTGAAGAGTAAGCAACCATTGTCAAGGAAAAGGTTAACTATAATAAGGGGAGCAATAACTGCTGAAATGAGGCCTATGGAATTAGAAAGTATGGGTTCAAAAGCATAGATAGAAGATCCAACCTCTGTGAAACTGGAGAACAATGCTTTTACCAAAGTGCAAGAGAAAAGATAAGAATAGCTGCTTAAATATTGGTGGTAGCAGTGAACGAAGTTGAATATACCGGAAGTAGAAGGCAGGTTCTCTTAAGGTGTTAGGTTCCAAGTATGAAGTAGGGAAAGTTGTCTTGTCAAGATGTATTTAGTGTGAAACTTTATTAGAACACTTGCCAATTATCTATAAAAATCATGTCAGTAGTTGCTTATATGGTTCAAAAATCGGTCAAATTATTGACAGGCAGAAAAAATATGTACATTGTCCTACTGTGTTAGTTCAACATGCTACATTAGTTCTGTATACTTTTTTACTACCTGAGAAACTCAGATTTGGGGAGAAATAAATTTTTAGTATATTTATCAGCTATATCCTTTGTAACAATAAAATTCTTGAATCCTTCCTATTTCTGCTACACGGAGCAATTCTACTCAGCCAGTTCCTATAAATTTGCAAGAGACCACTAGACAAATAATTATGGTAAAGTAAACCTTAGATTAGTTCTAAGATGCATTTATTCAGCAAATATTCATTGAGCATCTTCTGTGTGCCAGGCACTGTAATAGGTTCTGCAGATATAGTGGTGAGCAAAACCAGGCAGAATTTATATGTATTTGGAACTAGTAGTTAAATGAAGACATCTTACCTTAATGAAATAACAAATTAATATGTAATTACTGTGGTAAATGTTGAAGGATAATATAGAACCATTGAAACATATAGAACCATAGAAACAACAGGGGCGGCTGCCTGCTCATGTACTTTCAGGTACATGAAGGTAGCCTCTTCCTGAAGTGCTTCAGACTGCAGGCAGTTGCCAGCTCTGAGATTCACGGGGGGCTGTTAGAAGCCCAGGATTGTTCTAGGGGTACAGCAGCCACCATTCTCTGTCCTCCCAACCACTAGGGTGATGCCCATGGTAGCATCTAGCAGATGCCTACCAAAGTCACTGTGATCCCGTTAGGTATCAAAGGTATGAAGAACATTTTATTTCATTACATTAAAGAAACTGTTAGGCGTATATGCAGGCAAAGACACTTCTTAAAGAAGCAGAGTGCCAGCAAGACCTCAAACTTTTGAGGAAATAGGCTGAAGAGGATTCCCACTGAAATGGGATATTCTGAACCCTGTACATCTGGGAATGGGGTGGATGACATGTGCTGGCAGGTGTTTCTAGACTGAAGGACCATGGTACTAAAACAACGGCAGGGCTACACAGGGAGGGCAGCATTCTCTGAAGATGTGGTGTCAGTAGTTAGGAAATGCAGGGAGGTTGGAATGAAGGTATACTCCTTGAAGGTTTTTCAAGGAGTATAGAGGCACAGAAACTGTTACTTGGGTGTTCTACAGAGGAAGATATTTTTTAGCTTTGTTGATACTTACTTTGATACCAAGATTGGGCACAAAGTGGGGAGAGAGACAGTTATTGAAAGATGCAAATAGCATTGGGTGCTAAAGTCATCATCTGTTTCTGATACACATTGCTCTAAGAGACTAGTGCTACTGAGTGAACATGGGTATAGGTGGTAGGTAACACGTGGCAATGTGGGATTAACAGATGATAAAAAGACTGTAGCCTCATCAGTTCCTTCAACAAACAATACTTACCCTCCTCAACCTAGAAAAGGATTTCTAAGGAACATAAATTGTTTCTTGTCATTGGCCCTATAGTCTAGTTTTATTTTCATGGTAAAAGTAACTTACTTTAAAAATATGTATACACATATATGTGTGCTCAAATTACCTCCTGTAAGTATATGAATGAAGAAAAACTCAGTTCAATGAAATGAAACTTCACATCTAGAATATGTAAAAATTGTTTGAAATCACTAACCCTTATTAAGGGTATAGTAGTCAATAGAAGAAATTATGAAATACAAATCAAATGTGTAATGTTATCAATTATGTACCAAAATGGAAAGCTAGTTTTGAGAAGTGATTTAGAAGCCTTGCTATTTCAAAAACTGAAAGTATTACAAAGATATATTCCTAATCATAATTAATTGCCACCGTTTAATTGTGAAGGGAAATTTAGATTATAACAGCTGCATTTTACATTTCCCTACATATATACAAAAGACAAAGATTTGCTTGTCCTCCAAAAGAGGGCAAAATTAGAAAACTCTCTGTCTTGAACTCAATTATCTGTTACTTAAGGAACTTGGTAATCATTGTGGCACAGCGAACAATTGCCTTACCAATGAGAAAGGTACATTGATATAACAGCTAAAAACCAGATGTGGTTTTTAATGTTTCATAAAACAGTCTTAATCCTGGCAGTTATTATTATAGTTGCCTTTCTGACTACTTCTCAGCACAGTTTGAGAAAATGTTTCTGAAATCAGTTCATGAAAAGGAATCCTAATATATTTTCTTCTGAAATGGTTGTGAGAAATGTGAATTTTACAGCAGTATTGTTTGTCCTGATTTAACTTTTAATAACATGTCATGTCATTTTCATGTTATAATTAGTTAATAACATGTCCTCCTCCTTCCTCTCTTCCCACCCCCCTGCCCCGCCCCCACCAAAAAAAAAAAAGCGCTCTTACCTAGTCTGGCATGAGGAAGAGCCAGGGAAGATGTCCGAAGTGATAATCCAAAGGCTTCACTTTGCAAAGTGAAAAAGGGAACATTCTGGGCAAAGAGAGGAGCATGTGCACTAGCCTTAGGGCTATAGGAAAAGTTCTTGAAGTGTTGCTGGGGCACTGGGAGAGAGGCAGAGGACAGTGGCCGAGGCTGTAAGTGAGCCCAGGACGGAGCAGCCAGAGAGACTGAAGGGGTATCTGGAGAGTGAGTGAGTGAGGAGGAGAGTTTTAAGATGGATGAACATTGGGATATGTAACTGAAAGAGCACATACAATGAGAATTAGAAAATCTTATAAGATTTAGTAGCACGGTAGGGTAATGGGTGATATTACAAAAGTTTTGATGGAATACATTGAGAAATGAGTCTGTGGAAAAGTTGATTTGAAGACGGAGGAGAAAGGTTGGTAGCTGGAGGGAGATGGAGAGTTGAGAAAACTTTCAAATTTGTATTTTTTTAATGGGAGAGACTTAAGCTCAGTTAAAAGCTATGGGAGGAATTGTTGAGAACGGAAGTTGATTATATAACAGAAGTGCTAGTCAATAATTTATGGTTCCTAAAATGGCAGGAGATAATAGAAACTAAGGCAAGGGGTTAGCCTTAGATAATGGAGAGAAATCTCTTGGAACTGGAATGAAGGAACTAGAATAAATTTAAAGGAGCAGATAGATGTAAATGTAGGTAGATTATATGGTTTCCATTTTCTGTGTGAGGTAGGAGATATGTTACCTACTGAATGAAGGGAGAGGCTGAGGTGGGTTGGGGTTCAGAGTATAGGAGGGAGTAAGAGGTTGGTGTACATTTATTTCTAGTGGGGCATATCCACTCTGTTTCACGACTTTCTTCAATAGGGTTCTGTGATGCAGGTTTTAAGTTTGGAGGAAAAAAATCCATTCAGGATTGTATTTTTATCAGATAGTAGAATTGAAGCTCTCAGCAGGAACATTGCTAAAATTGTGGGTCATGGAATCAAAGCTTGATGAAAGGAGAGGTGAAGAAAGAACAAGGCTAATAGACTGGGAAAAGGCATATGTAAAGGAGATACTTGAATTTGAGGAGTATCTTTATTTTATTGAGCTATGGTTCCCATACCATAAAATTCACCCTTTTAAAGCATTCAATTCAATGGTTTTTAGTCTTTTTTTTATTGTGCAGCCCTTATCTAATTCCAGAACATTGTCACCTGTACCCATTAGGAGTCCCCCCAATCCCTCTTCCCCTGGCAACCACTAATCTACTTTACGTAGCTATCAATTTGTCTATTTTGGACATTTCATGTAAATGGAATCATAATGTGTGGCCTTTCGTATCTGGCTTATCTTACTTAACATGATGCTTTCAAGGTTCTTTCACGTTAGCAGCATTAGTACTTTATTCCTTTTTAAGGCATAATAATCCAGAACCTGGTTATACCACATTTTATGTATCTATTCATCAGTTGATGGACATTTGGATTATTTTCACTTTTTGGCCGTTAATCTGCTATGAACATCTGTGTACAAGTTTTTATAATTTCTCTTGGGTATATCACAAGGAGTGCATTTGCTGAGTCCAGTGGTACCTCAGTGTTGAACAACTTGAGTTGTCCATCTGTTCTCCAGAGTGGATGCACCACTTTGCCATTCTGCCAGCAGCTGTGAGGATCCAGTGTCTTCACTTCCTTGCTGACCCTTGTCATTGTCCATCTTTTTCACTACACCCATCTTACTGGGTGTGTTTGGGTACTTATAAAAATTATTTATGCAAGTAATACAAGAGTAGTTTTTCTTATGTTAGCATTATATAAATCAGGCCCAAAACCTTGTGACCCACCCCAGTCAGTTCCTCTTGCTGACCTAGAAAGAACAATTATGTTAAGTTTGGTATGGATTTTTCCAGAATTAAAAAAAACCTCACTATAGATAGCCCATATAGCCTTCTTACATTAACCCAACTATTTTCATAGAAACTATAATAAATGAGATCATTTTTTCCTTTCTAACTTCTAACTGTAAAATTAACATCTTTTTGAAGTTTCAACATTCATTAGTAAAAATTATATTAGACAAGCAAATCAACTAAATGCCTGAAGTCTTATTGTCCCATATATAATTGCTTTTTAAATGACAGCTGTTATATTCATGTATTGAAACATCAGTAAAACTAATATTTTCTTCTTGTTCTTAGTGCCTGGCTCTCTGGTTATGAAAACCCTGTGGTGTCTCGAATTAATATGAGAATACAAGACCTGACAGGACTAGATGTTTCCACAGCAGAGGAATTACAGGTGGGTGATGATATTATCCTTGAATTATATACTATCACATTACCCTTAAGTTATCTTTACACTTACTGAAAAAATGCCTCAGATGGGATTTCCTGATACTACACAGGCGGCACTCAGTTTGCATGACAGGCCGGGACTGTAAGAGTGAATGGTCAAGCTGAACGCAGCAAAGCAGTAATTTTAATAATCAGTGAGAAAATTATAATTGTTCTGTGTTAAAATTTATCAAAACATTAAAAACTCTTACTATTGAGTATAAATTTATAGGGAATTGAAAATATGTGACACTAATATTTATTAAGTACACTGTAATATTTTCTTTTTTTCCATTCCTAGGGCTGTTAGGTAACCAAGGCAGTTCTTTAAAAAAAAATATGTATATATATATTTCATCTTTTCTATTGAATTATGAGATATAATTCATATACCGTAAAATTTACCCTGGTTTTATTATATTCCCATGGTTGCATAACCACCAGTACCATCTAATTCCAGAACATTTTCATCACTCCAGAAAGGAACCTCACCTACTTAAAGTGCAGGCATACCTTGCAGATGCTGTGGTTTTGGTTTCAGATCACAGCATAAGGCGAATATCACAATGAAGTGACCTCATACCAGTTTTTTGGTTTTCCAGTGCATATAAAAGTTATGCTTACACTATACTGTAGCCTGTTAAGCGTGCAGTAGCATTATGTCTAAAAATGCAGTGAATATTCCTTAATTTAAAAATACTTTATTGCTAGAAAATGTTCACTCATCTGAGCCTTCATCTGTCTTTTTGTTGGTTGTTGGAGGGTCTTGCCTGAGTGCTAATGGCTGCTAACTGACCAGGGTGGTGGTTGCTGTGGTAGTTTCTTAAAACAAGATAGCAGTGAAGATTGCCACGTTATAGATTCTTCCATTCACGAATGATTTCTCTGTAGAATGCAGTGTTGTTTGATAGCATTTTAACCATAGTAGAACTTTCAAAATTGGAGTCTAGAACTTCTTTCAAAGTTGGAGTCTGTCTTCTCAAACCCTGCCTCTGCTTGATCAACTAAGTGTTTGTAATATTCTAAATCCTTTGTTGTGACTTCAACAATCTTCATAGCATCTTTACTAGGAGTACATTCCATCTGAAGAAACCACTTTCTTTGCTCATCCATGAGAAGCAACTCCTAAGATTGTAGTATCTCACTATCATCAGATTGCAGCCGTTTAGTCACATCTTCAGGTGCTGCTAATTCTAGTTCTCATGCTTTGTCCACCACATCTGCAGTAACTTCCTCCACTGGAGTCTGGAATGCCTTAAAGTCATCCATGAGGGTTGCAATCAGCTTCTTCCAAACTGCTGTTACTGTTGTGATTTTGACCTCTTCTAGTGAATCCCAAATGTTTTATTCTTCAATTTAGTTATTTTTTAAAATCCTCACCCAAGGATATGTTCATTGATTTTAGCAAGAGATGAAGGGGTGGAGAGGGAGAAACAGAAAAACATCGATCAGTTGCCTCTCATGAGTGCCCTGACTAGGGTTCAAACCTGCAACCTAGGTATGTGCCCTCATTGGAGATCGAACCCACGTCCTTTTGGTGTATGGGATGACACTCCAACCAACTGAGCCACCCAGCCAGGGCACCTCCATATAGTTTTTTAAAACTTTTTTCTTTTTAATAATTTTTTACTTTTTAATTACAGTGTACATACAGTATTATATTAGTTTCAGGTGTACAACCCAGTGATTAGACACTTACATAATTTATGAAGTGAACACCCTGATAAATCTAGTACCCATCTGACACCATGCATACAATATTATTGGCTATGTTTCCTATGCTGTACTTTACATCCCCATGACTATTCTGTAACTACCAATTTGTACTTAATCCCTTCACCTTTTTCACTTACCTCCCTAATCCCCCTCCCATCTGGCAGCCATCAAAATGTTCTTTGTATCTGTGAGTCTGTTTTCTGTTCTGCTGGGTTTGTTTATCTTTTCTTTTAGATTGCACATTTGAGTGAAATGATATGGCTGTTGTCTTTCTCTGTCTGACATATTTCACTCAACACGATACCCTCTGGTCCATTCATGTTGTTGCAGAAGGAAGATTTCATTCTTTTTTATGGCTGAATCATATATCATATTCCATTGTACATATGCACCACTTCTTTATCCAGTCATCTGTTGATGGACACTTAGGTTGCATCCATATCTTGGCTATGGTAAATAATGCTGCAGTGAACATGCGGATGATAGATATGTATTTATTACCATTATATTACTCATATTTTTTACGTTTTTCTTTTTCTTAAAGAAAATCCTTTAACATTTCTTATAATACTGGTTTGGTGATGATGAACTCATGTAGCTTTTTCTTGTCTGGGAAGCTCTTTATCTGTCCTTCAATTCTAAATGGTAGCCTTGCTGGGTAGTATAATCTTGGTTGTAGGTCCTTGCTTTTTATCACTTTGAATATTTCTTGCTGCTCCCTTCTGGCCTGGAATGTTTCTGTTGAGAAATCAGCTGGCAATCTTACAGGAGCTCTCTTGTAGGTAACTACTGCTTTTCTCTTGCTGCTTTTAGGATTCTCTCTTTGTCTTTAACGTTTGGCATTTTAATTATGATGTGTCTTGGTGTGGGCCTATTTGAGTTCATTTTGTTTGGGACTTTCTGTGCTTACTGGACTTGAGTGTCTTTCCTTTACCAGGTTAGAGATGTTTTCAGCCATTATTTCTTCAAACAGGTTCTTGATCCTTGCTGTCTTCTCCTCTGGTACCACTATGATGCACATGAATTGTGCCTGATAATATCCTAGAGGTTTCTCATACTTTTATTTTTTTAAATTCTTTTTTCTTTTCATTGTTCTGATTGAGTGATTCCTGTTATCCTGTTCTCTAAATCACCAATTTGATCCTCTGCTTCATAACCTGCTGTTGATTCCTTCTAGTGCATTCTTCATTTCAGATACTGTATTTTTCAGTTCTGACTGGTTCTTTTTTATGGTTCCTATGTCTTTTTTAATGTTTACTGTCTCTTTGTTTTTAAGTCCTCACTGTCATCCACTCTTTGCCTAAGGTCCTTGAGCATCCTATAATCATTGTTTTAAACTCTGCATCTGGTATTTTGTTGCTTCCATTTCATTTAATTCTTTTTCTGGGGATTTGCTCATTGTTTTATTTGTGGCACATTTCTTTGTCTCCCCGTTTTGTCTGTCTTTTTGTGTTTGTGTATTAGGTAGATCTGCTATAACTTTGAAACTTGTTTTATCGGTTTTATGTCGTAGGTGTCTTGTGGGACTCAGTGGCTCAGTCTTCCAGATCCCCTGAGCTAGGTGCTGCAGGAATATCTTTTGTGTGGGTTATATGTGCCATCCTTTTGTAGTTGAGTCTTGAATGCTGTTGACTTGACTGTAAGGATAGACCTCAATCACAGTGTACGAACTTCTATGCAGGGGCTGTCCGCTGAGGTAGAGTTGTTCCCAGCAGGGTCTGGTGCCTGCCAGGAACTGTCTTTGCATGTGCAGATTGTGTGGCTAGTTGGGTGAACTCCAGTGTGGTCTAAAGCTCACCACTGGTTGTGTCTGTTCTGGGTCTGCTTGGGCAGGGTTCCACTGCAGGTTGATGTCTGATGCTGCCTGGGCTACCTGCCTGGAGCTACTATGCAATTTGCTGTTTGTGGCTGCCTCTTCTGGGCCTAGGTGTATGGGGGAGGGGCCAAGTTGCATACAAGGGTTGGCTTCCTCCAGCTCTGAGCTGGGGTCAGATTAACAAAAGGTCCAAGGCACCTTAAGGTCAACATCTACTTTTCAGTCACTTTGCCACCCTCTGAGGTTGCCCAGTCTTCCTTGAGAGCCTTTTGAAAAAGTATGTAGAGTGGACCCTGGCTGGCTACCACCCACAGACTCTTCCACAAAGTGCAAGCTTGATAGGGAAGGGTGACTGGAGTTGGGGGGACAGGGCTAGTGGGTCTCCTGCTTGGGAACAGCACAGCCAGGCACTTAATGGTGGGAAAATGGCCCCTACTCCAAACCATACCACTCAGTCTCTGCCAGAGTCGCTAACCCCAGGAGGAGCACACCACAGGTTCAGGAATGGGTGCAGCCAGCCAGCCCCTCTGCAGGAGCAAACTCAGCTGGGTGGAGCCCCCAGGAGTGAGAAGGACTGGTCAAATAAGTCTTCTGTTAGGGGAATGGTGCCAGTTGAGCTTGCAGGGGGTGCGGGTGAGAATGGCCCCCTGCACCATAGCTGCAGAACCCAGTGCCCATCTTGAGTCCTGGACAGGAGCCTCCCAGGGGACTGTGCTCTGAAGGTCCCAGCTCTGAGCAGAACTCTGACTCCCTGTGGGACTGAGCTCAGTAGGGCAGGGCCACTGGCAGTCAGAAGGACAGGCCAAGAGAATCATCAGGTGATAGGGGCTCTAGCTGAGTGTGCAAGTGGGGGAAGAATGACTCCTGTTTCAGAGCTGCACAGCTCAATAACTGAGTCTCCACCAAGAGCTTCTCCAGAAAAAGAGCACCCCCAAAGTTCCCTGTTGGGTGCACCCAGCAGACTTTTCTGCAAGACTAGAGCTTGGCAGGGTGGTGTCACCAGTAGTTAGAGGTTTGGGCTAGTGCACTCCCCAGCTGGTGCTTGTAGAATAGGAGTGTGTCACCCTGGGAAGGTGGCACCTGAGGGTGGTATGGGATAGGGACTCAGCACAGGAACTTCAGTAGCTGACCCTACAGATCTCTCCTTGGGGCTGTGCCACCCAGATCTTCTCTTTATGACTCCTATATATCCTGAGTTGCCTTCCCTCTATCTGAGCCCCAGGTAAAGTGTTTAAGAGCAAGATTATATGCACTGGCCCTTTAAGAGAGCACCTGGGTTTCTAGCAGACTCCCTTCTCTTTCAGGCAGACAAGAGTCCCAGCTGATTTTCCAAACTAGATGTTATGCAGGCTCCTCCTCCCAGTTCTGGTGGTCTAGGTTGGGGATCCTGGCATGGGGTTCAAACCCCACGCTCCTCAGGTGGGGCTTTTGCAGCCGAGATATCCCTCTAGATTCTCAACAACCACAGGTGGGTGCAGGGACCAGCCCTTTCTGTATCTTTGCACTTCCTACCAGTCTCTATGTGACTTCTTTAAATTCTTGATTATAATACTTCTGTTCAGCTCACCTTTAGTCAGGTTGATTGCTCTATAATTTAGCTGTAAATCTGGTTTGGCTCTGGGAGGAGGTGAGTAGCTTCCAACTACTCTGCAGCCATCTTCAAAGTAAGTAGAGATTTTTGAATAGCAAAAGTGGAAGCATTTCATGTAGCTATTTCTTCTATATCTCCATTTAAGTTTGATTTGAATTTCATTTAAAGCATTATTCCTTCACATTTTTCTGTCATGCTTTATCTTGATTGGTCAATTCCCTCTTCCAATTATACATTTTCATAAAATATCACATGGGTTCTCACTGGGAGATAAAGTGGCAACATAACCACGTGGTTTGCTGTCTGTACATTATTCATACTGTATGTTATTCAGACTAATAGATGTTCAGTGACTGATCACTGATAGACTTTGAAAGAACTGAGGTGATTGGCCATTGATCTTGATGTGCAGCTGTTACTGACTTAGCAGTCTGTGGACTGAAGACCTAGCAGTGACATTTGCACATTATGCATTACTCAAGATGAATATACCATGGTAACTGAAGTTTCAACTGTATTGTCTGGTTCTGGTGTTTATGGTTGGCTAAACCGTGTTATCTGAGATTTGTACATTTTGGAATTGGGCAAAGCAGGGATAGCCTATATTTAAATTTGCTTAATTAAGTTGCCATTCCATGGTAATCTTACAACTTCCTTTGTATTTATCTGATTATTAGAAACTCTTTGCTGTGTCTTTTTCTTTCCTGATCTGTATTTATTTTCACCTGCTTAGCCTTCACAGGCTCTTTCAGGCTACTTGATGTATTTCTTTTTAACAGGCTGATCCAACTTAAGGTATCTATCTATAACAGAAGGCAAGGTGGCTCGGTTGGAGCATTGTCCTGTGCACCAAAAGATTGTGGGTTCAATTCCCTGTCAGGGCACATACCTAAGTTGCTGGTTCAGTTCCCTGTTGGGGCACGTGTGGGAGGCAACCAATTGATGATTCTCTCTTCCACCCTCCCTCTCTCCTCTCTTTCTAATATCAATAAACATATTCTCAGTTGAGGATTTAAAAAAAAGTAGTAAAATATCCAGAGTAACAATAATTTACCTAGAACTTGTGTTTTACTGTGGGTAACACTCTTTAAATTATGTTCTCATGTCATATCTTCAGCATTACTCTTTAAATTACATGATTCTCTCATTTTTGTCAGCATTTTACCATATTGGGATGGAAGGAGAGAGTAAAAGTTGTCATTTTTCTTACTATATAAGTAAGGAAATTGAGGTTATATACAAAGTTACATATACTGTAACTGAGAAAGCTGGAACTTGAACTCAGACCAAATATTTTTCTTAATTTCTTTTTGCTACTTCACACTAGTACATTGTCATAGCCAACCGAAGTTGTTAGAGCCCTCCAGCAGGAATAATTTGGTTGATGTTAACCTCTTCCTTTTTTTACTGTAGTAGGGGAAAATGTGTGGGAAAGGGATTTTATTAAAGTGTATTGGGAGTTTGCCAGCATTTTGGGGTTTGGAAAACATGCCTTGATTTAAATTCCAAAAGGAAATGTTTAGTGAAAATTAATCATAGAAATCTCATAATTCTAGTTTTAGAAAATTTTAATTCTAAAATTCGAATTCAAATTTTAGTTTGTTATATATTAGAGAAGAACATGCATCCCAACATTTGCTAAAGAAAAGCCTATTAACAAAGGTTCTCAGATAGCATATAGTAGCTATCCATGCTTTTTATCTGTGGTTACTTAGGAGCTCTCATTGATTTTAAGTGTTTTGCTTCTCACGCTGGCTGGATGGCTCATTTGGTTGGAGCATCATCTCTTACACTAAAAGGTTGTGGGTTCAACCAGTCAGGGCACGTAACTAGGTTCTGGGTTCAATCCCCAAGTCAGGGTGCATATGGGAGGCAACTCATTGATGTTTCCTTCTCTCCCCCTCCTGCTCCGGCCCCTCCTCCCTCTAAGCCCCTGCCCCACCTTCCTCCATCCCTCCCCCTTCCTCTCTGCCTTCCTCTCTCTAAGCATATCCTCAGGTGAGGATAAAATAAAATAAAATAAAATAAAATAAAATAAAATAAAATAAAATAAAATACTTTGCTTCTCATTTCTCTAGAAGTACCTAACCATGATAATGTAAGAGGACAAAATGGGGCTTATAGATTTTTAAATCTTAGATCTTGGTAGTTTTTGTTCATCTTTGTTTCTCTCCTTCAGGTAGCAAATTATGGAGTGGGAGGACAGTATGAACCCCATTTTGATTTTGCACGGGTAAGTAAAAACAGTAGGAATTCTGTTCTTTAGTGTTAAAAATTCATAGCCTATTTGTAATTCATGGAAGGAGGTGGAATAAATACTTTGTAAAGCCTTTTAACAGTAAAAAACAAACAAACCTAGATACACAGGAAAATAATTTAGAATGCTTTTAAATGCATTTATGAACCGAGAAGAAATGGGAAATTATCAAAAGCAAACTGAACAAAGAAAACCTAGACTAACATTCAAGTGTGAATGGGGGACAAAAAACACTGAGGCTAGTGGCATGTATTTCCAGGAATCTAGAGTTTGGGGGGTGAACAGCTCTATGAGAGGACCTGCATAGTGCAGGTTATTGAACCTGAGACTCCTGCATAAAACCTCAATCTCCAAAAGGATTGCACCTTCCAAGAAAGACAGAATGGCTTTGACGACAATCTGCTTTGAGTCAGGAGCCTTCAGGACAGTTGACTTTCACTGTCCTGGCTGGAGTGTGGTGTGCATGGGCAGCTTCTGCTGGGAGTTTGAAGGCCCAGGCCTGCCCTCACATGGAGCTCAGGTTTGAATTTTTACTCCCTGGAAGAGGAGACGTTAATTTAAAGTTGTTAGCTTAGTAGTGTCCTTGGTACTTGGCTGCCTGAAGAGAAGCATCCTCATTCTAGCACCTTGGGAATGTTAAAGATTAAGTTCAGCTAAATATGAACTAATTTTTTAAAAACTTACTAAGTGGTAATAAGGCACTATTGTTGAGACTAGAACCACCAACAGATTGAGAAGTCTCTAGGATGTTAGACACTTGAATCGTCAGATGCAGAATATAAAATAAGTGTATATAACATGTAAAAAATAAAAGGATAAAATTAATAAGCTCTCAAAATGATTTAACACATTTAAAAACAAAGAGAAGTTCTAATTGAAAAAGTAATTGTTAGGATTTAAAATTTAGTGGGTAAGTTAAAACACATTAGCGACAGATGAGGTGAACAAGTGAATTGGCTGATAAAACTGAAGAAATTACAAGAATACATTTTGAGAGACAGGAAGATAAAGAATATAAAATAGATATGAAGAGACTGGAGAATACTATAAAAGCAGTTAGCAAAAACCTCTTATTGCCCAAGTACTCTTAAGGTTAATAAATATTGAACCTTTTTGATTTAACATATTGAGCTATAAAGTATGGCATTACCAAATCTTAATTTAAGATTTACTGTAATTACATAAATTCCAAAAAATGTGCAGGGTATTTTAATAAATTTCTTGATCTGTTACTATTTTTTTTGTTTTTTTATTATATTTTATTGATTATGCTATTACAGTTGTCCCATTACCCCACTTCATTCCCCTCCACCCTGCACACCCTCTCCCACCCACATTACCCCCTTTAGTTCATGTCCATGTGTCATAAGTTCTTTAGCTTCTACATTTTCCATACTATTCTTGCCCTCCCCCTGTCTATTTTCTACCTATCATCTATACTACTTATTCTCTGTGCTTTTTCCCCCTCTCTCCCCCTCCCCTGTTGCTAACCCTCCATGTGATCTCCATTTCTGTGTGTCTGTTCCTGTTCTAATTGTTTGCTTAGTTTGTTTTTGTTTTTGTTTTAGGTGTGGTTGTTAATAATTGTGAGTTTGCTGTCATTTTACTATCCATGTTTTTTATCTTCTTTTTCTTAGATAAGTCCCTTTAACATTTCATACAATAAGGGCTTGGTGATGAACTCCTTGAACTTGACCTTATCTGAGAAGCACTTGATCTGCCCTTCCATTCTAAATGAAAGC
>CM052542.1:109842342-109870996 GCA_028533065.1 Trachops cirrhosus
ATCACCAGTGTTTTGAACTGTGCATCTGATATGTTGGCTATCTCTTGGTCGCTTAAAAGGATGGGTTCTGGGGCTTTCAATTCTTCTTCTGTTTGAGCCATCTCTCTCTCTCTCTCTTTTTTTTTTTTTTGCTCTGATGGCGCCTGTTATGTATGAGGGGCAGGGCCTTAGGTGTTCACTAGGGCGGGGCACCCTAGTCACTGAGTTGTGATGCTGTACGTGGGGGTGGGGTCCGGGAGGGAACAATGGCACTTGCTCCGCTCTCCTTTGGACCTCAGTCCCTTCCGCTGCTTCCCCTGAGCAAACTGGGCCCCTCTCGTGCCAGTTCCCGTGTGGGTGGGCTTGTGTACCCCATGGGACTTTCCAACGACCTCTCCTGTGAGGCTGGGAGTCTCTCCCTGTGTCTCAACCCCCACAGGTGTTTTCAATCAGTGCCCTGAGGCTCTATTTCCCTGCACTGGGATCCTGGGTTGTGTGCAGTGCCTTGGTTCACAATCCCCGCCTGGCTGGGTCTGCTGGTTGCCACCCCTTGGCTGGCATCTGCCCACCGCCGCTTGCGCACCCAAGGTCTACCCACTGCGGTCTTGCGCACCCCGGTTGCCTTGCTCGTCTGATCCCAGTGCTCTGTGCTCTGTGCTCCGTGACCACGCCCAACTGCCTGACTCTGCTCCTCCTACCGGTCTGGATGAGCATGTCTGTTCTAACTCCTTGGGTGTCCGACTTCCATACAGTTCAATTTTCTGTTAGTTCTGGTGGTTATTTTGTTTCTATATTGTTGTTGTCCCTATCTTGGTTGTGCGAGGAGGCACAGTGTGTCTACCTATTCCTCCATCTTGGCTGGAAGTGATCTGTTACTATTTTTAAATAAGGGTATATTCTTTTGAAAGAAAATATAGTCTGTATATTGTGTTATAACTCTTGACTATCTTAATCTCATAATCTTAGATTATTTTTCTATGTAGACCAACAAAGAATATATGTTTAGTCTTTTTTTTCTATTTTTCTTTTTTAATCTTCTAAACTTTATTTTTTAAGTATATTTTATTGATTATGCTATTAAATTGCCCCATTTCTTCTCCCCTTTATTCCCCTCTGCACTGCAACCCCTTTCCACCAGCATCCCCCCACCTCCTGCCCTTAGTTCATGTCCATGGGTCGTACATACGAGTTCCTTGGTTTCTCCATTTACTATACTATTCTTAACCTCCCCATCTATTTTTGTATCTACCATTTATGCTTCTTATTCCTTGTACCTTTTTCCCCATTCTCCCTCTCCCCCTCCCCACTGATAACCCTCCCTGTGATCTCCATTTCTATGATTCTGCTCCTGTTCTAGTTATTTTTGTTTTTGTTTTTTGGGGGTTCGGGTGTTCATAGGTGTGAATTTGTTGTCATTTTATTGATCATAGTGTTGATCTTTTTCTTTCACAAGTCCCTGTAACATTCATGTAATAAGGACTTGGTGATGATGAACTCCTTTAGCTTTACCTTATCTGGGAAGCCCTTTATCTAAAGTGCTCTTCCATTCTACATGATTGCTTTGCTGGATAGAGCAATCTTGAATGTAGGTCCTTGGTTTTCATGACTTGGAATACTTCTTTCCAGCCCCTTCCTGCCTTCAAGGTTTCTTTGGAGAAATCAGCTGATAGTCTTGTGGGCACTCCTTTGTACGTAACTGTCTCCTTTTCTCTTGCTGCTTTTAAGATTCTCTCCTTCTCTTTAATCTTGGATAATGTAATGTAATTATGATGTGCCTTGGTGTGTCCCTCCTTGGGTCCATCTTCTTTGGGACTCTCTGAGCTTCCTGGACTTCCTGGAAGTCTATTTCCTTTGCCAGATTGAGGAAGTACTCCTTCATTATTTTTTGAAATAAGTTTTCCATTTCTTGCTCTTCCTCCTCTCCTTCTGGCACCCCTATGATTTGGATGTTGGAACGTTTAAAGTTGTCCAGGAGATTCCTAAGCCTTTACTCATTTTTTAAATTCTTGTTTCTTCATTCTGTTTGGGTTGCATGTTTATTTCTTCCTTCTATTCCAGATCATTGATTTGAGTCGAGGGTTCCTTCCTGTCACTGTTGGTTTCCTGCACATTTTTCTTTATTTCACTTTGCATAGCCTTCACTTATTCCTGTATTTTGCGACCATACTCAAATATTTCTGTGAGCATCCTGATTACCAGTGTTTTGAACTCCACGTCAGATAGGTTAGCTATCTCCTCATTACTTAGTTCTTTTTCTGGAGTTTTGATCTGTTTTTTCATTTGGGCCATATTTCTTTGTCTTGGCACTTGTGTTATGTTGTAAGGGGCAGAGCCTTAGTATTCTCCAGGGTGGGGCTACCCACTTTGTTGTGACTCTGTATGTGGGGGAGGGATTCGCAAGGGAACAGTGCTGCTTGCTCGACTCTCAGTTGGCTTTCAGTCACTTCCCCCACTTCCCACAAGCAAATTGGGCCCTTCTGATTCTGATTCCCAAGTGGGCAGTTTGTGTACATATAGGACACAGTGGATCTCCAATGAACTCTCTCGTGAGGCTGGGATTTCTCCCACCACTGCAACCCCCACAGGATTTTACAGCTAGCAGTTTTGAGGCTTTACTTTCCCGGGCTGGAACCCTGGGTTGCAAGATCTGTCTTGCTTGCCAGTTGTTCTTCCCGGTTTATCTGCATGCAAATATGGGACCACCTGATCCACCAGCCCTGCCTTGCCCGGTCAGCCAGCCATCACCTTGTTGAGTGTCCTCTCTGCCCAGCTGCCTGTCTCCACCCCTCTACTAGTCTGGATGAATGTTTCTTCTTTAACTCCTTGGTTGTCAGACATCCATACAGTTCGCTTTTCTGTCAGTTCTGGTTGTTTTTTATTTTTAAATTTGTTGGCCCTCTTTTGGTTGTGTGAGGAGGCAAAGTGTATCTAGCTATGTCTCCTGGCTGTAGGACCTACCTGGCCAGAAGTCCTATTTTTCAATTACTGAAAAATGTCTCCAGGTCTTGGATGATGTGAAAGACTTGAAGTTCAAGTCTCTATATTAATGTAATTTTTTCTTAGCTTTTTACTTTGAAATAATCACAGGTTCCTAGAAAGTTGCAAAGAAACATACAGGGAGTTTTATGCATACCCTTCACTCTGCCTCGCCCAGTGTTAACATCTTGCAGAACACTATCAGAACCAGGAACTTGGCAGTGGCACAAACCACACAGCTGATTCATATTTCAGCAGTTACACGTGCACTGGTGTGTGTGTGTGAGTGTCTGTGGAGTTTTATTACATGTGTAGCTTTGCGTAACTACCACTAAGATACAAACCACACCATCACCACAAGACTGCCTTGCAGTACTACTGTGCAGCTGCACACACCCTTGTGCCTCCCTCCCCTCACTGCTGGTAACCCCTAATCTGTTCTTCTCTATAATTGTTATTTCACAAATGTTATATGTACTATATACAGTATGTATTCTTTTTAGATTTCACTGAGCAAAATTCCTTTGAGGTTTATCCAAGTCTAACAGAAAGTATCGATGTTGTATTCCTTTTTATTGCTGCATAGCAGTCCATAGTATGAATGTATTGCAGTATTTTTAGTCATTCACCCTCTGACAGATGTTTGGGTACTTTTCCAGTTGTGGACTATTAACAAATAAAGAAGTGTGTAAATTTCTGTGCAGAAAATACATTTTCATTTTTCTGGAATAAATGCCAAGAGACTACATTATATTTTAATTTCGATTTAAATAGCTAGATACGAATTCTGCAGCCAGATTAAATTGCTGACTGTCCAAAAGAAAGACAGTCATAGCAGCAGCAAACATTTGAATGGATTGTGAATTCAAAGTAAATCTCAAGGTAAACTTTCTACCCACAGAGAACAGAGTTCATGAATGTTCCTAAGAGACTCTCATCTTGTTTTTTTCTTTTGGAAGCTGACTGTTGGTTCTCATTATTTACCTTAATAAATCTGGGGTCCTTTCCGCCAGTGATCTTATCAAAAGTAATCAGTGTGCAAGCTGAACCAACCACCACCAAGTGTATTTGCATGCCTGCTGCATGTAGTCCACTGGATATTATAAAGGAACCTTTTGGGGTTGTTTTTGTCATACTCTTCAGCATTTACCAATGTCTAGTTGCCACTGGAGAATTTGTAATACTGAATTTTACACCACTGAATTAGTTGTGTTTTATTTACAGAAGGACGAGCCAGATGCTTTCAAAGAGCTGGGGACAGGAAATAGAATTGCTACATGGCTGTTTTATGTAAGTTATAAATGAAATTTTTATTTTAAGTTGGGGTTTGATCACATAACTTACTTATTTTGATGTGTTCAGATGTTTGCTCTTATTTACCATCCTAGTTAAAGTTTTTACAACTTAGTAAAGGAAGTTACGATTTTTTTTCAGTTGTAACTTTCAGTTGTACTATTACAACCTGAAGAAGAAAGTTAAAATTACTGATGGTCTCACTACTTGGAGACAGTCATTGTTGGTATTTTGTAGTGTGGACTGTTTGGTCATCTCTGTGTATATGAATTTACATATTTGCAGCCAGATGACTGCAGATACACATTTTTATAATTTTGAACTTTAATTGATATAAAAGTATACAAAATACTAACTATATAGCAATAACAATAATTTGTGATAGTCGCATCCAGATCAAGAAGCAGAAACAGCATCATAGAAGCCCCACTAAGGCAAACTATCCTTACATTGTTTTTCAGAGTTTCAAAATAGTGTGAACTTCGTTTATTTTTATTTTTTTAAAGATTTTATTTACTATTTTTAGAGAGAGGAAGAGAAATATAATCAATGTGTGGTTGCCTCTTGTGTGCCCCCTTCTAGGGACTTGGCCCACAACCCAGGCATGTACTCTGACTGGGAATCGAACCAGTGACCCTTTGGTTTGCAGGCTGGTACTCAGTCCACTGAACTGCACCAACCAGGGCTATTTCTTTATTTTTTAAATTAATTATGTATTCATACATATAGAAAAAAATTAAGATTTGATTATAATCTTTGTCCTAGTTAACTCTTGCTGCATAACAAATCACCCCAAAACTGAATGGTTTAAAATAACTATTTTAATCTTTCATGGCTGTGTGGTTGACTGGGCTTCCCTCAGGGTTCTTTTGGACCTCTCATGCATTTGCAGTCAGATGATGACTAGCCCTAGGGTCCATCTTGAAGGCTGACATTGAGGCTGGCTGTTGGCCAGAATACCTGCCTGTGGCTCGGACTTCCTCACACATGGTAACTGAATTGCAAGAGCAAGTATCCCTCTGAGAAACATAGCAGAAGTGCAGGGAACTTTTAGTACTTGTCCTCAGAAGTCAGATAATGTCACTTCTGCTATCTCACTTCCTGCTGAAATGTCTCTCTCTTTTATTTCTTCTTGCTCCCTATATCCATCCCAACCTTGTCACCCTCCTACTTTCCCTTCTTATTTCTGTCCTTCCTTCGTGATTTCCATCCCTCACATCTATAGTATCTTTACTACCAAAAAGATCTAAGACACCATAGGAATGAAAAAAGATTTAAGGTACCATGAAAAAACGATTTAGGATCAAAAAGGATTTAAGACTTATCGGTGAATTTAAAATGAGAGCAGATTATGGCAAAGGGAAAACCAGGAGAGAAGTTGATAGATACATTATACAAAATTTATACTGCGAGTCTTGTATACTTTTTAGAGATGAACTCTCCATAGAGTGTACCAGTTTATATCCTACCTTCAAGTGCAATGTTTTTGTCACTTTCTGATCTTTCACTTATCAGATTGGCAGTTATTGTGGTTTTAGTTTGCATTTCTCTGATTAGAGAGGTTGAGTATCTTTTCAGATGTTTTTGGCTGTATTTGTTTCTTCTCGTGTTTCTTTGCTTTTATGCATATAATGATGCTGTGTTATTTGGTCCAATATTTATTTATATTAGATTATTTAACTGTTAGATTATGTAGATTATTTGAGTATTATACCCTTCTGATTATACATTTGATTAGATTAATATTCATTTCACTCCCGTTATTTAAATACTATTCCTATGTAGGCTGCATAATACAACTTCTTAATTTCTCTAAGTTTGTTTCATTGCTGTTAGTTGTTAAGAGCTATGAATTCTTTGTTACTGATTATATATTTTTCATGGTGAAATGCCCTTCTTTATCTCACTTAATGCTTTTTAATTGGATTTAGATTGTGTCTGATACTAAGTTCAAACTGTTTTCTTTGGTATAGCATTTGCCTGGCAACTCTTTTCTGTTTTCAGTGTTTGTAACTCACTTGTTTTAGATGTGACTCTTGGAAATCGCATATAGTTGGTTTTTGCTTTGTGATACAGTCTTCATCTGCCTATACCTTGTATTTATGTTACTTTTGACAAAACCTTCACAATATGATTTGTTTCCTTTGCCATGTTTTGTGCATGTGCTTCCGCTAATATGGAACGCTCATATTTGAACTCTAGGTTACCCTGAAGACTAACTATATAATCCTTTAATCTTCTACTTTTCAGTTAATGTGTGTTGATTCTCCACTACAAAAAATGACAAAACTGATTTTAGTTTATTGTTATTTTTCTTTTTTAATTTCTATTTTGTCTAAATTAATTTACTGAGCACCTCCTAATTTTGAGATACTGTTCCAGACACTAAAGCTCAGCAATGAACAAGATGGATGAAAGTGTCTGCTCCCATGATATTATCTTCTAGTAGAATAAAGTATATATTTATACTCTGTATTCCTTCATTTGTCAATTGTAACTCATCCTTTTTACCTCTGGCTGCAAGTGAAGTGCCTATCCCAAATTATGTTCCCATCTCCCTTCCTGACTTTACAATTCCTTTATATGTGTACTTTTTTACTTAAGTATGTAAACCTAAACAGCATCTTTTGTTTTTTAAAAACTGAGTAACAGGTACAAACTCACCTATGTAAGTAGAATTCCAGGTGTGCTCATACTCGTATGCAGTTTAACGTCCTAGTACCAGCACTTTCGGTGATGCTTTCTCACCTCTTACAGATGAGCGACGTGTCAGCAGGAGGAGCCACTGTGTTTCCTGAAGTAGGCGCCAGTGTTTGGCCCAAAAAGGTACACTCAGTTTGTTATTTTAATTCTGTGTGCCTCTTTATTTTTCTCCTCCTAAGGAAGAGATGCACCTTTATTTCATGGTCTAATTAATGAATTACAATTTTAAAGATAGTATACTTAAGGACTATATTATCTTTAGGTAAAACTATGGATATTTTTATGGCACAGTTTACTATGAGTACCTTGAGGTAATGAACTGCCAAGAATTATCATTTAAATGTTTTCGTTTCTAATATGGGTTTCACGTGATGTTTCCCCCTCCATCCTGCTGTTGTAAGATTTGTTTTGGCGAGTCTCCTTTTTTGGCAAGCAACTTTGTAGTATCAGTGTTTTCATGTGATCACTAAAATTTTGTACATGATGCTCATATTTTCAAAATTATATTAGAGGAAGCTATAGCTGCCATAGAGGAGTACTTTCACAGGAGAAGAGGGAAATTCACTGCAAAAAAGTTATAGCCTGATATTTTATTTGGGGATAATTTTATTTGGGTATTGTTCTCCACAGGGAACTGCTGTTTTCTGGTATAATCTATTTGCCAGTGGAGAAGGAGATTATAGTACACGGCATGCAGCGTGTCCAGTGCTGGTTGGAAATAAATGGGGTAAATATTTTCTATATTCTCTGAATAGAATTTGTGATTTTTGTTTCATATTTTGAAATTATCTACATCTTAAAAGAAATTGAAAAAACTTTTGACAGATTTATATGCCATGACTTTAACATAGAATAAAGATTCAACCAAGCAAGTTTCTCATTTTAACATAAATTTGCTTTTAACAGATCAGAATATTGATGAGTTTTATTTTTAATAATATTTCCACTTGTTATTTTAAGACTCCTTCCTTGACTCAGCGTTAAATAAGACAATATCTTCCCCTTAATGGGTTCATAGTTGTCTCTGATTGAGACATACTAATGGATAAATTATAGTATAGCACATACTAATACAAAGATGAAAACAGAAGATGGCAGCTTCTTATATTTGGGGAGGCTTATTTTTAAATTTGGTTTTGGAGATAGAGCAGTAGTTTTCCAGGCATGTTAGGAACCAAGTCTGGAACTATTAAGAGACGAGAGAGGTGCTTATTGTCAAGGTTATGAAGTGCAGGAGTTGCCACGTTAAAAAAAAGAAGTAGGTGCAGTTATTTTAACATATCATTTAACCCCACAGACCCACTTTAATGTGTCACTGGCCACATTTCGAGTGCCCGGTAGCCGCATGCGTGTGTAGCTACTGTGTTGGACACAGGAAGGTTAAGGAGTAACACCTGATCATGAGGGGTCTAAAAGTCTTCCCTGACGAGATTATGTTTGAGAACCACTGGACTAGAGTGCAGAGAGGCTAGTGGAGGAGAGATCGGTTTAGAAAAGTTTTTCTGTTGTCTTAAGTGGGCGATAATGAAAGTGTGGACTAAGGAAGCAGCACAAGGGTAGGAAACCAAAGAAAAGATTCAGCAAATGTGAAGAAAATTGTCCAGGTTTGACGAATCAAAGATTGGATACAAGAGTTGAGAAAGGTTAAAGAGTAGTTAAGAGTTAAAAGAGTAGTTAAGGGGTCCCAATTCAGATATTTTGTACATGTTGCTGCTATTGATTAGCTTCTGTGATACAGAAGAAGGAATAGGAAATCAGTTGCTTTGGGGTTACAGTAGAAAACAGTATCTTGGAACCAAGGAAACAATGAACACATAACAGTAGTGATTGATCAAAGAGTTGCTTCTTTAGAGTGAAGACTTCGTGTTCATTTTTAATATGTGTTTGTGTTAGAGATTGTATTTTGCAAACAGGTAAAAGTATTCCGTCTGTACCTCCATTTTCATTTAATATGTGTTTCATTTCAAGCCTTACATTGAACATTAGAAACTTTAGGAAATTCACATACATAGACTCTCAAATGTACACATATCTAAAATCTTTTCTGTTTCCAACATTTAGTGAAGTATTTGAAAGACTACCTAAGTAGCATCTGCCTTTATCTAGTTTTGGTCTTAAACTTTTTAGCCCATAGAAAAACTTTATTAAAGACCTAGTTCTTCCCAGTGAATTAATATATTTTGTTCTCTCAACAGTATCCAATAAATGGCTCCATGAACGTGGACAGGAGTTCCGAAGACCGTGCACCTTGTCGGAACTGGAATGACAGATAGGCTTCTCTTCCTCTCCTTTTGTACTCGGATGTGTCTGATACACACAGTTCCCAGTCTTAACTTTTAAGAGTTTACAATGGACTAACATAACACTCCATGGTTGATTCAGTTATGAACCTCACCCCATATTTCATCTGTGGACAATCACTAACTTTGTGGGTATTTTTTCTTTTAAAAGTAACACTAAATCACCACACTGTACATACAAAACCTTAAAGTTTAGTTGATATCACAGAGGGCAAATCAAGGCAGACTTAAAAATGAGGAATTTTTATATTTGTTACATTTTAAAGAACTTTTTGGTTAGAGAAAAAGTGCAAACATCTGATTATAGTATATCACTACATCTCAGTTGGTGGGTGGTAGGCTAGAATGTCTTATTTTCTGGGTCTGCCCGAAGACTAGGAATATACTAGGCCTCTACTCTGAGTCCCCTGCAAAGCTTACCCCTCCGCATACCTTTCTAAGTTTATTTTTTTTCCTCCCAAGTCCTTTTAGAAGAAAGTATACTTTATTTTACCAGTCCCCATTTTCTCTCATAGCTCCTTTGTGGTGAATTTAATGTTTGAGGTAAAATAGTTTGATCTTAAAAAAATTTTTAACAGTTCTACATAACAACACTGGGGTTCTCAACTAAAATGATCATCACTTGGTCTGTTTCTTTGTCCTCTTTCTTAAATGACTGATGATTTTTGTCCATAAAATTTAGTTTTTATTAGGGCTAATATCTTGCCTCATTCTTGCTACAGCAGGGCGATGAAACTGGCATTCTGATTAAATAAATATTGTGCCTTAGGAGACTGGAAATTTAAAAATGCACAAGTCCTTTTAATGATGAGGGAATTGATTTTTTTTTAAGAAATCTTTTTCCTAAAAAGCCAAAATGTTTGTTTTTTCAATTCAGAAATGTGTTGTGACAATGACCTATTTATGATCTTAAACTTTTTAAAAAATGTTTCTGCTTCCTGTGTGGTATTTTACATGTTTGAATGTGCATGCATACTATAGTGATAATAGGTTATTTCTGTTTATGTTGTGGTCTATCCTCTTGGTTTTCATTTACTCTTAATATCTCATTTTTATGGAAGAAAAATTTAGGCTCTGAAGTCGCAGCTGTTTAATCAGTCAAAATATGTTTCATTCAAAGGGAGCTCTACAACTTTCCTCTATAGTTATGAGGTTATTACAGTAAGATTTTGAAAAAATACTAAAAAGTACAGTGTGGTACTAGAAAGCTGTGAACCTAATGAAGTGACCCTCAGGCTAATGTTTTACATTTCTTATGGTGAATCCTAATTCATACAAGGGCTCTTTATCCTTTATGCAGTATTTAAATATTTAACAAAGAATTTGATTAATTCTTTGGGAAAGGTGCAAAGAAATCAGTGGTACTTTTCCTCAGCTACCCTTTGTTCCACCATGACTATTTTAGTAAGAAATATTGAGAATTGAGTTCTGGCCAAGATAGAAGCATAGGTAGATAATGCTTCACTTTCTTGCACAACCAAAAAAAAGGATAACAACTACTTTAAAAGCAAAAACCAACCAGGACAACTGCCAGAAAATTGTACTGTATGGGAGTATGACAGCCAAGGAGTTAAAAAAGAAATATTCATCCAGACCGGTGGGAGGGGTGGAGATGGGAAGCCAGGGTGGAGAGGATACGGGCAAGGCAGCAGCTGGCAGATGGGGCGGGTGAGGCAGCAGGTGGATGGGTGGTCCCACATTTGCATGCATATAAGCCAGGAGGAACTACTGGAGAGCGAGACAGACCTTGCAACCCAGGGTTCCAGTGTGGGAAACTAAAGCTTCAGAACCTCTGGCCTTAAAATTCTGTGGGGGTTGCAGCAGTGGGAGAAGCTCCCAGTCTCACAGAGGAATTCGTTGGAGGGGCCTCTGGGATCCTAGAACACACAGAAGCCTACCCGCCCGGGAATCAGCACCAGGGAAGCACCTGAAAGGGTACAGTCCACTTGTGGGGAGCCAAGGAGGTGACTTAAAGCTGGGCGAGAGCCAAGCAAGCAGCATTGTTCCCTCTTGGATCCCTGGCCCCCACATACAAAGCCACAACACAGAGAAGTGAGTTTCCCCACCCTGGAGAATACCTAATGTTCTGCCTCTTACAGCGTAACAGGTACACCAAGACAAAGAAGTATGGCCCAAATGAAAGAACAGATCAGAACTCCAGGAAAAGAACTAAGTGACAAGGAAATAGACAGATGCAGAATTCAAAACACCAGTAATCAGGATGCTCATAGAAATGGTTGAGTATGGTTGAAAAATAAAGGAAGAAGTGAAGCCTATACAAAGTGAAATAAAAATATACAGGGAACCAACAGTGAAGGAAGGAAACCAGGACTCAAATCAACAACTTGTAACAGAAGGAATAAATACACATTCAGCTGGAATAGAATGAAGAAACAGGAATTCAAAAAAATGAGGAGAGGCTAGGAACCTCAGAGACAACTTCATACCTTCCAACATCCAAATCAGGGGTGCCAGAAAGAGAAGAGGAATAATAGGAAATGGAAAAACTTATTTGAACAAGTAATGAAGGAGAACTTCCCCAAGCTGGCAAAGAAAATAGACTTCTAGGAGTCTCAGAGAGTCCCAAAGAAGATGGACCCAAGTAGGAACACACCAAGGCACATCATAATTAAATTACCCAAGATTAAAGATAAGGAGAGAATCATAAAAACAGCAAGAGAAAAGGAGACAGTTATCTACAAAGAAGTTCTCATAAGACAATCAGCTGATTTCTCAAAAGAAATCTTACAGGCAAGAAGGGGCTGGAAAGAAGTATTCCAAGTCATTAAAGGCAAGGACCTACATCCAAGATTGCCCTATCCAGCAAAGCTTTCATTTAGAATGGAAAACAGATAAAGTGCTTCTCAGATAAGATCAAGTTAAAGGAGTTCATCATCACCAAGCCCTTATACAAAATGTTAGAGAGACTTATCTAAGAAAAAGAAGATCAAAACTATGAACAGTAAAATAATAACAGTCACAACTATCAATAACTGAACCTAAAAAAACAAAGTAAACTAAGCACATGACTAGAACAGGAACAGAATCACAGAAATGGAGATCACATCAAGGAGTATCAGTGGGGAGGGGAGATAATAGGGGGAAAAGGTACAGGGAATGAGAAGCATAATTGGTAGGTACCAATAGACAGGGGAACGTTAAGAATATTCTAGGAAATAGAGAGGCCAAAGAACTTAAATGTATGATGCATGGACATGAACTAAGGTGGGTGGGGGGCAATGCTGAAAGGAGGGAGTACAGGGCAGAGGGGGGGACAAAGGGGATTAAAAAATGGGACAATTGTAATAGCATAATAAAACATACTTTAAAAATTAAAAAAAATATTACTGAGAATTAAGTTCAGACCGTTAGTCAAATTTTGGGCCATAGGAGATATATTTTTTAAAGGTTTTATTTACTTCTAGATAGAGGGGAAGGGAGAGAGAAAGAAAGAGAGAGAAACATTGATGTGTGGTTGCCTCTTGCATGACCCCATCTGTCAACCCGGCCCGTAGCCCAGGCATATGCCCTGACTGGGAATTGAACCAGTGATCTTCTGGTTCACAGGCCGGCCAGCACTCAATCCATTGAGCCACACCAGCCAAGGCACCATAGGTGACTTTTTAAAAAAAACTTTCTTTGAAGGAAACAATGTTAATTTAAAAGTATAGAAATAAAATGTGGGTTCAAAGGACAAAAACCAACCTTTATTTCCATATGTATTTTATCAGATAGTATAGAAATAATATCTATTTCAGAAGGAAATAACATTCCATAATCTTACAGATTTCCTTAGTATAATCACCCCCAAACCTCATAAAGGGATTGGTAAAGTTTTTTCTGGTTTAGATCTTACAGAAGCATCCCAAGTTTCAAAGTTGCCCACTATTTTTCTTTCCAAATGAAAAGGAGAAAAAAAATTCCAGTATAAAGCTTTGTGCCCAGTGGTCGCTGCAATCCTATTTTTGTTTTGTTTAATGGTGGACTTTAGAATGAAGGCTGTCATGGACAATGTGGTTTCCTCACCGACACTAAGTGTCTGTCGTTCACTAACTTTAAGCATGCAGTGAACTATAGGGTCTACCAGAATACTCGAACAGCAGGTTAAGTAAATGTGATAACTTTATAATGGTAGAATTTTCAAAAAATTTAATGACTAGCATTTTTAGGAAAGCTAAATGGTAAATGCAGTGATGAAGTAATCAACCATCTACTTTGTTGAAAAGGTAATAAAAAAGATTATTACAGCTTAAGAGGATTGAGTTGATATAAACAGTAAAAACATAATATGTGTATGTGTGTGTGAGAGAGAGAGAGACCTTATTGCTGCTGAGAAGAATGCAGATATCCCCACACAGCCACGTGTTGACTGGGTATATGTAAACTGCCTATCAGGTATGCACTGAAGTCCACCTACCTGAAAAATGGACTTATCTGTAGGGCCCCGTGGGCAAAACAATTGAATGACTGGATTCCTGCCATTAAGAAATTTATAGTATCACACCGAAAGAACACAAGGAACAGCCAATCATGATTAAATAAATGTAGATCACTTGAGACAATAAACAATTATGAAATAGAGATTGCTGGGAGAAAGCAGAATGAAAATTATATAGCTAGCAACACAAGAACTGGTCTCTTTCTTAGCGGCACTTACTTCACTACAGTAAGAGTTGGTGTTTTAGAAGGAACACGATGGGATATCTTAGAGAAGAAAGAATGAGTTCACTAGAGAATACAAAATAATTAGGTTTATCAGGAAATTGATTTCATACTCATATCCTCCTAACGTCCTTGAATATTATGCCACCACACTGATGAGTTTTGCAATGTAATGTACCAGTAAAGCTCTTGGCTGCTTGCTTTATTAACTTTTATTTGAGGACTGTAATTTACTCAGTGTAAATATAGCCTTCACTTAAAGATACATTTTGATGCAGGAATACTATGTAATAAAAAAAAGAACATTAAAAGGAAGGCAGTCTTATCAAATGTGAAAGCAGATTTTTTACAAACAGGACAAACAAAAGGAGTGGAAGTCCATTGGGGTCTGCTTTTTTGGGCCTGTTGAATTCCCACTGCAGCACTATTCTGTTGAAATTACTTTACAAAGCAAGGTAATCACATAAAATAAGCCCTAAGATCTGGAAAAAAGGAATCCTTAGATTTTACTTGTTCTGGTTTCCTAACAGGCTTATTTCTAACACAAATACATTTTAGGCTAAGCACCTTAAAGGATTCAGAAAAGAACATTGTAAATAGAACATAATAGAGTGATGTGTGCTTTTACATTTCAGGGCTTTTTAGCTTGATGAATTGTATACTGAGTCAACCTTTTCTACAAAAGGCATTCACTTATTTTTAAGTCCACAGAAAGCCAGAATTATTATTGTAATACCTACTTTAAAGCCATAAATGTAAAAAACTCATAGCAATGTAGATTTTATGTGGGTCTAGATGTATCAGGTGTTAAATCATTTATTACACAAATAACTACATAATGGTTAACTTCTAATAACAGGTATTAATCTTATTCTTTGATACTTGTATAATGAAACATTGTTAACCCTTAGATGAAATAACAGTAGTTGAATTTAGTCCATACTGTATTTTTACTTTATATTTAAAAGGCAAAAAAGTTAGGGTTCTGTGACATGAAACACCTCTCAGATTTTTATCTGAGATGGAAAACAGTCCTTATTAAAAATAAGCTGTTATTTTTCCTACATTCCCTTTTTATTCAGCTGTGAGGAAAGAGTGTGTGGGGAGTTCAATAAGGAAATAATTAAAGCTGCTCTGAGGCAGTGCCGTGTGGTTTGCAGGGGAGCTGGCGTGGACCTTGTTACTGGTCTGCAGCAGGAGAGCCAGACTGCATCCAAATCTGAATAAACTTCATCGGTACGTACATGGTTTTGTTCAGTTAGCTTTTTCATAATAAGGTTTTCATGAGGAAAGCAGTGTGTGGTTTGCGCTGTGGTACAAGCTCTTTATCTCAGTGAGTGCCAGCTTTAAATAGCATTGCTCTAAAACAGTACAAATTGATTATACATTTTTGAGAGCACTACAGGAGCTTCATACCCATGGTTTGAATGTTGGTTGGAGCAGAAAAGGCAGACTTTGTATGTCTGAGCATAATGGGAAAGATAATTCAGAATAATTATTTAACTTTAAATGTTTCAAGGAATCAACATGTTTACATTTTAGCATTATGTCCTTAAGGGATAGATTTGGATCAACATTTCTGCTAGTTCTAAGGCCACTTAATATGACTAGTTCTAGCTAGTATAAGGCATATTTAATAATACAATTTCTAGAGGAAGATTAGACTAGGAAGCTCCAGGTCCTGGTTCCCCCATGGAACTAACAACTAGAGCTGGGGTAAAACAACTTTATAGAGATCTGGAAAACAGCCAAGTGAAGCATCTTATTTTTCAAACCATAAGACGCACCTAGGTTTTAGAGGAGGAAAATAGGGGAAAAAATTTTGAAGCAAAAATGTGGTAAAATATTTAATAACATAAATAACAATATTTCACTAATGTAAATGTAAACAGAACTCAGCAGCAGCACTAACAACTATTATTTCTCCCCAATGGGGGGGTGCGTCTTATAGTCTGAGAAATACGGTAACCAAGTGACGACCCAGTCAAATAAAAGCCACGTTCAAAATGGTAGGAATTTTCATGGTGTTTTAAAATTTCCCTCGCCCTTACCACAATCTGTGCAGCGCGATGGGGAGGCAGTAGCTGCCCAGTATATGTGTTCCTTTTCTTGAACCAGAGGGAGCACAGCAGACCCTGTTTGTGACGTTCTAGTCTGTTTGGCAGCTGCCCGATGGACTGGTCTGTTTGAGCTAACTCACAGCTCTGATGGGGAAAAGCAGATAGTTAAACAAGCCCATCAGATACCAATTGTTAAAAGCTTCAGGGGGACTACAGACTTGCAGATGGTGAAGGCAAGAGATTAGAGGTGGTGGAATATAACAGACTTAGAAACTGGCTGGGGTCTGGCTTCTAGGAAAGTAAGATTTAAAAGCAGCCATGTATATGGAGAAATCAAAAAAGGACAAAGGCAGGGTAGGGCAAGATGCATGCCAAGACCTTAAGCTACCACCTCAGGCTATTCCAAGGATTGAAATAGGACCTAATTACTGAAGATCTTCCCTAGCATCGAGTCAGTCTGCAAAAACTAGGAGAGAAGCTGGTTTATTCAAATACTTAAATTTCAACCAAAAGAAAAATTACAAAGAAACAGAAAAATATGGCCCATTCAAAGGAAGAAAAATGATGTGGGGAAAAGAAAAACATTCCTGAAGAAGAAACCAACACTGGATATACTAAATAAAGACTTTAAAACACCTATCTGAAATATGCTCAAAGAGCTAAAGGGAAATATGGACAAAGAACTACAAGGAGTGAGGAAAATGTTACATGAATAAAATGAGAATATCAATAAAAATAAAAATCCAAAAGAACCAAACAAAATCTGGAACTGAAAAATATAATAATTGAAATGAAAAATTTACTAGAGAGATTTACCAGCAGGTTTGAATAGGCAAAAGAATAAGTCAGCAATAAATTGGTATTTAAAATAGTGAGTCTGAGGAACAAAAAGAATGAAGAAAAGTGCACAGAACCTGAGGGACACCACCAAGCAGCCCAGTGTATGTGCTGCATGAATCCCCGAGAAGGATACCTGCTGAGAGGTCATTTGAAAAAAATGATGGTCAGTAATTTCCCCAATTGAAGTTGTGGATCTAAACAATCCCAAAAGCTTAAAGAATTTCAAGTAGGATAAATTTAAAGAGAACAACAATGAGACACATTGTAATCAAATTCTTAAAAGCCAAACACTGAAAATCTTGAAAGCAGCAAGAGAAAATTGTCATATACAAGGAATCCTGAATAAAATTATCAGTGGATTTCTTGGCCAAAGCCGAGGAGACCCAAAGACAGTAAGATAACACATTAAAGTACTGAAAGGAAAAATACGTCAATCGAGAATTCTATAATCTAGCATGTGTCCTATTTTTACTTAAGACGTTCCCAGCTAAACAAAGCTGAGGGAGTTCATTACCACCAAACCTGCCCTGTAAGAAATGCTTCAAGTTGAAAGGACACCAGTCATTGACTTAAAGCCAGATCAAAATATAAAGAGCTACATAAAGGTAAATATATGGGCAATAGAAGAATCAATATTGTAATTTTGATTTGCAACTCCCCTTTTTCTATATGATTTAAAAGACAAATGCATAAAAAATTATAAGTCTGTGCTAATGGGTACATAATCTATAAAGATGTAATTTGTGGCTTCACTAATACAGGTGAGTGGAGCTGTAAATGAGTAGTGTTTGTGTTCAGTTGAAGTTGGTATCATTTCAAATTAGACTGTTGTAACTTTAACCTGTTATATGTAGTCCCCATAGCAACCGCAAAGAAAATTATCTATAGAATATATACAAAGGGAAAGGAAAAAGAAAAGGAAATAAAACATGTCATTACAGAAAATCAACCAAATTCAAAGGACGGCAGTAATGGAGAAAATGAGGAACAAAAGAAGCTGTAGGACATTAAGAAAACAAAGTGGCAAAAACAAGTCCATCCCTATCAGTAATTACTGTAAATGCAAATGGACTAACCCCCCCAGTCAAAAGACATAAACTCACATAGTGGATGAAAGATGTGACTGGAGTGTATGTTGTCTAAGACAGACTCACTTTAGACCTAAAGACATGCACAGCTTGAAAATGAAAGGATGGAAAAATACCCTATCAAAATCCCAATGGTGTTTTTTTACAGAAATAGAAAAATCCATCCTAAAATTAATAAGGAATCTCAAGGGATCCTAAATAGCCAAAACAATCTTGAAAAAGAATAAACATAGAGGTATGACATTTCTTGATTCCATAACTTCCTCCAAAACTACAGTAATCAAAATAGTGTTGCACCAGCATAAGAGGCATACAGACAGTTGAAATAGAGTAGAAAGCTCAGAAATAAATCCCCGTAACTGAAAATCAGCAACAAAGAGTTGATTTTTTAAAATGAACCAAGGGTCTGAGTAGACAATTCAAGAAGATATGCTAGTGGCCAGTGAGCGCATGAAAAGGTGCTCATCACTAATCGATAGGGAAAGGCAGCTCCAAGCCTACTAGATTCCATCTCACACTCTTTAAGATAGGTACTATTACACACACACACACAAAAGAAAATAATGAGTGACTGTGAGGCTATCAAAAGCTGGAATTGTATTGGAATCCAAAGTAGGTAAGAATGTAAGATGGTATAGCCACTGTGGCAAATGGTATGGTGATCCCCAAAAACTGGACCTACCATATGATCTAGTGATTGCAGTTCTGGGTATGTATCCAAAAGGAATGAAAGCAGGGAACAAAGAGAGTCATTTATATGCATTTTAATAACATTCTTCACAATAGCCACAAGGTGGAGGCAACCCACATGCATAACTAGAATGTGGCATATACATACAATGGAATGTTACTCAGCTTGAAAAGGAAAGGTATTCTGACACATGCAATAACATGGATGAACATTGGAAACATGTTGAGTGAAGCCAAACATAGAAGGATTAGTATTGTATGATTTCAGTTATATGAGGTACCTAGAAAAATCATTCATAGAGACACGAAGTAGAATGGTGGTTGCCAGGAGTTTTGGGGAAGGGGCAAATGGAGAGTTATTGTTTAATGAACACAGTTTAAATTGGGGAAGGTGAAGAATTTTTAGAGATGATGGGGTGATGGTAGCACAACAATGTGAATGTACTTGATGCCACCAAACCGTTCAACTGTGCAATTAAAGGTTAAAATGATTGATTTTATGTTATCCAGTCAGGGCACATGCGTGGGTTGTGGGCCAGGTCCCCAGTAGGGGGAGCGCAAGAGGCAACCACACAGGGATGTTTCCCTCTCTTTTTCCCACCCTTCCCCTCTCTCTAAAAATACATAAATAAAAATTTTAAAAAATGTTTGATAAAATTACCCTGCAATCCAGCAATTCCTCTTCTGGGTATACAGCCAAAAGAATCACATTTGTATGGCTACGTTCACAGCGTTGAGCACAATGGCCGACCAGCAGTGGGGGGACTCAAGTGTTCACTGACACATGAATGGATGGATAAAATAAAAGATATAAAGGAGGACAATTTTTAAAGTAAAAAAATTAATAAAGAATTCAAAAGAAAATAAAACAAGCAAAGATGATCTAACATAAATGTAATAGAACCCCTAAATAAATAAAGTGAAGCCAAGTGAAGAAATCAAGCTTAGAAATTATATTTCAAGAGAACTTTCTAGAGTGTAAGTACCTGACACTAAGGTTTTGGTGCTGAGGCCTCCATTTCACATCCATCCACCTTGAACAAACATGGTCAGCTCTATGGCGCAGCTCCAAGCAAAACAGACAAGGAAACAGGCTCTCCCCCCAGTCATGAGGCTCCCCTTGTAAAATCCTGGATAATCTAGAATACTGACTACCTGAGTGTCCCTGCTTTTCTCGTCCTGTGCAGTGATTTAATGTTCTTATACTTGAAATTTGCCAATAAAGAAACCTTTGAAATCCTAGGCAACCTACCCTCAGTTCCTAATAAAGCCAGGCGTGTGTTCCCCTCCCTTCCTAGTCATGACCTTGACATGTGGCCCTGGGTGTGCTCTGTGCCCTCGTGCGTCTGGGAGCAGTCAATCCTGTTCTCCAAGGTTCCCTGATGGTTTCTGCTGAGGTGTGCCTTGCAGTCATAGTAAGAACCTCAGGCTGCTCCAGCCACAACATTGGCTCCCGTCCGGGAAATGTGGGGCGAGGCTCCCGCGGGTCACACAGGCCCGGGCAGGGCCTGGGCATTCCCAGCCAATGGGGTCACTGTCAACAGGCTGGGACTGACACGACACGTTCTTGAAATAAAAATATTTAAAAACACATCCTGAAAGAGCCCATTGTGTACCTCAGAAAATAAGCCCGAGTGACCAACACCAAAACATTTCTGTAAAGTTACTAGACTTTACAGAGAGGGAAATATTCCTTCAAGCATTTTGGCCAAAATACCTCATTACTTACAAGGGAGAGAAAATTAGATCATCGTCAGATGTTGATAGAAATACTTTATCCCAGAAGAAAATGGATTAATATATTTAAGACAGTCAAGGAAAGAACGTGTGAACAAAGGACTTTTCATGCAGAATTGCTAACCTTCAGTGAGAAAGGGCACAGACAGTTCTACGTGCAGGGACTCGGAAAACAGTGCCTGTGATTCCTCCACAAGGCATCTAGAGAATGAGCTTCACACACCAGAATGGAAATTATGAAATAGTTCGATATGAAAACAGTAAAAAACACCAATTATCAAGACTGTGGGTTATAGCAGCAGTTATAGGAAAATTTTGAACTTTTAATGTTTATGGTATAATACCCAAAAAGACTCTACTCATAGTATAGTCACAATGGAAAACAGTATGGAGGTTCCTCAAAAAGTGAAAAGTAGAACTACATAAAATCCAGTTTCCACCTGCTGTATTTACCTGAGAGAAATGTAAGCACAAATTTGAAAAGATACACACACCCTCATGTCACTGCAGCATTATTTACCGTGGCCAAGACAGCGAAGAAGCCTACGTGTCTCTCAGTGGGTGACTGGGAGAAAGAACATGTGATCTCCAGTCATCCCTCAGCATCCATGGGGCGTGGTGCCAGGACCAATTTTGGACACCGCAGTCCACAGATGTGCAAGCCCCTTGTATAAAATGGCATAGTGTTTGCACACAACCTATACACATCTCACATACATCGAATCATCTCTACATTAAAGACTCTAGATCACTTACAATAATTAATACAATGTAAATAGTTGTTAGACTGTATCATTTAGGAAATAATGACAAGGAAAAAAATTCTGTATATTTTCATTACAGATACAACCATCACAGCCCAACCACATAGCACACATCGGCAACAATGTAACCTTTCCTTTTGAACATTTTCCATCTGCTGTTGGTTCAATCCACAGATGCAGGTATAGAGACCAAGTATATAAAATGGAATCTTAGCCATAAAAAAGAAGGAAATCCTGCCCTTTGTAACAACACTCATGGTCCTTGAGGACATTGTGGTCAGTGAAATAAGCCAGACAGAGAAAAACACATACTGGTTGATCTCACTTATACATGGAATCTAAAAACAAAATAAAACAAACTTACAGACACAGACACCAGATTACTAGTTGCTAGAAGTGAGGGATGGGGGTGGGGGTGAAATGGGTGGAAGTGGTCGGAAGGTACAAATCTCCAGTTGTAAAATAAGTCTTGGGAAGTAATGTACAACCTAGGGACCATAGTTAATAATACTGTAATGTATACTTGAGAGTTGCTAAGAGACTAAATCTTTAAAGTTCTCCTAAGGAAAAACTGTAACTATATGTGATAATCATTTTGCAATATATACAAATATCAAATCATTATGTTGTACACCTGGGACTTATATAATAAGGCAATTATATCTCAAAAAAAAAAAAAAAAAAAGAATTATCAGGCCCAACCAAATGTCAATAGTGCCAAGTTTTAGAAATTCTGATCTCAGCCATTTGGTCAAGAATAGACTGTGGAAATGTACTGGTTGGGCTGAAGGGCTTGCTTGAAAAAATTATCTTTCAGTTCTTCAGGAAGTATTACAATTGAGCCTGATCAGATATCATGTTCCTCATTCTATTACCTTTTTCTTAAAACACTAAAGGACATTATAAAAACCACAAATAATAATAATGATAATACAAAAAAATCAATGTATTCAATTCAAAAAAGAACAGAGAAAACCCTTAGTATGATGGAAATAGTTAGAGCTTAGGTGAAAGTTTATAGCACTAAATGTCCATGTTAAAAAGAAGAAAGGTCCAAACTTCAAAATCTAAGTTTAAACCTTAAAAAACTAGAAGGGCCATAGAGTGAAATATTACTCGGTGATAAAAAGAAATGAAGTACTGACACATGCTACAAGTTGGACGAGCCCCCCATACATACAAAGGGTGGGGGAACCCCAGGAATTTATTTCTAAAAAATTGTGTATTTATTAAATGTTTAAACTTCAGTCACCTTCAAAGTACTCTCCATTTGATGCAATACACCCGTCGAGACGTTTTTCCACTACTCAAAACAGTTTTTGAACTCATCAATTTTGATGCCTTTCAGTGCATCTGCCATTTTTGTTTCACCTCTTCCACTTTGGCAGAATGTTTCCCTTTGAGGAGTTTTTTCATCCAGGGAAACAAAACAAAAAATATCACTCAGGGTAAAATCAGGTGAATAGGGAGGGTGGGGCACGGGGGCCATGCCATCCTTGGTCAAAAACTGCTGAACACTCAGCGTGATGTGGACAGGTGCGCTTCTAAATCACCCAGGCTGAAATTAGCAAACACACTGAGTCTTCAAAAAATTTCACTGAAGCTGTAAACAGCTTCTCACAATAACTCCAGCTGCTACACTGATACAGATGGGTTCCTAGGACACTCACCTGGGGGGGGGGGTAGCCTATACTACAAGGGGCCCTCCCTCCAGAAAATAATAATTTTTGGGGAGTCCCCCCTGTATACTAAGTGAAAGTCAGTCAGTCACCAGGGACCACATATTGTCTGATTCCCTTTGAAATGTCCAGAATAGGCATTCTGTACAGGAAGAAAGCAGATTAGTGGTTGCCTGGGGATAGGGAATTAGGGAGTGATGGCTGGAGGGTAGAGGGTTTCTTTCAGGGGTAATGAAATGTTCTAAATTTGTTACAATAATGAAAAAGAATTCTGTGCAATACTAAAAATTAGCATATTGTACATTTTAAGTTGTTGAATTGTATAGTATGTCAATTCTATTTCCATAAAGGTAATAAAGGTATTTTTAAAGGTTTAAAAAACAAAAAGCAAGGAGAAAAAAGCTTAAGAAAGTTAAAAACAAATGATATAGAAAATGGACAAACTATAGAGAAATCCAACCAAATCAAAAGCAAATTTTTTCAATAGCTTGATAAAATTGATAAAGCTCTAGCTAGACTGATGAAGAACAGAGAGAAAAAAACAAATTACCAGTATCAGGTATCAGAAGGGGGAGATTGCTACAGATTCTACAAATATTAAGAGGACAATGACAGAATACTATGAACATCTATTGGGTTTGCCCAAAAGTCCACATGGTTTTTTCTATAAAATAAAGGACACATTTTTCATTTTTACCAAGAACTTTATTGATACACATTTTGAGTATGTTGGCTTTCTCCTGTGTGGTATAACATTGATCATTCTCAATTAATGTCTCAATTTGATCACTATCAACTTCAGCTGGTCTGCCCGACCATGGAGCATCATCATCCAGTGAGAAACCTCCAACACGAAACTTCATGTACCACTTTTGACACATTTAATCAGTCACAGCACCTTCTCCATACACTGCACAAATCTTTGTTTTTTGCAGTTTAGTTGTGTTTTTACCTTTTTTGAAATAAGTGTAATATACCAAAAATGTTGTGTATTTTCTTCCATCTTTGATATTAAAATGGCTACATAAAAATTCACCAGTTTTGATAAGTATTTTTTTAATGCACGCTGATATGACAGCTGTCACATCTAATGAAATTGTTTTGAATGAAGCTAAAGACAACTAAGCACTACTGGAACCATCTTACAGAAAAAAGCAAATGAAATTTTTGGCTAACCCAATAAAAGGCACATACCTTGGAAAGGAAACAATAAAGTAGTCTTTATTCACACATGTGACAGGATTGTTTGTAGAAAATTGTAGGGAATTACAAAATTGCATTAAAACTAATAGCAGGCTGACAGCTGTTAGGGTGGGAAAAGGTGAAGGGATTGAGGAAAGAAGAACAACACTCATGGAAAACAGTGTGGTGACTGCCGGAGTGGGGCGGGAGTGGAGGTAGGGGTGGTAGAGGAAGGTATCGGGGGGGATAAATGGTGATGGATGGAGGCGTGACTTGGGGTGGTGAGCACACCGCACAGTGCACAGATGGTGTGCTGTGGGGCTGTGCACCTGACACCTGTGTAATTTTGTTAACCAGTGTTGCCCCAATGAATGAAATAAAAAGGAAAAGACTATAGTTGCTAAAGGAAAATGCCATCCTAATAATTAAATTGGACAAATCTTCAACAGTTAACCAAGAGTACGAAGTCCATATACAAAAGTCAGTCAGAAATTGAGTTTTAAAATCAATTTGTATATTAACATTGAAAATGTTAAACAGTTAAATCTAACAAAATATGTGCAAGAACTATATAGTGAATGATAGAGAACATCACTAAACAATACTAAAGAAGCCGAGAGTCAGTGGAGCTGTAGACGATGTTCATGGATGAGTTTCTCAATATTATTCTCCCCATATGAATCTGAAAATTTGACAAAATCCCAGTCAAAATCCAAGGAAGTTGTTTTTATAAGTTGATAAGGCTCATTCTAATGTTCACATGGAAATGCAAAGGAGGTAGAAAAAACAGAACGATGTGGGAAAGGGGGAACAAAGTTGAAAGGTTTACACGATGCGATGTAAAGACGATTTATGAAGTAACAGCAGTTAAGATAGTGTTACTGACTTCCTGTCAAGATGTCTGGGTTCACCTCCTTCCATGACCACAGCAAAATCACAACTAAATTATAAAACAACCATCACTGAAAAGCACCTGGAGATGAGCTGAACAGAATTCCAACAACCAAGGACACAAAGAGAAGCTCTGATACTGGCAGGAGGGGAGGAGATGAGTCTCTCACCCATGGTGTGGCAGTGGAGAATTGGGAGCGACGTCTTGGCTGCAGAGGTGCCCCCTGAGGAGTGAGGGTCCCAGCCCAACACCAGGCTCCACAGCCAGGGGCTTTAGTGCCAGGAAGTCAAGTCTCCACAATGTCTGACTGAGAAAACCAGCGAGGATTGCATCCGAGGGAGACAGAAGGTCCCAGGCGTTTCACTAGCTGGACTGAGCATGGACTCCCTCACCCACAGATTCACTCACTCTGGACCCCAGTGCTGCTGCAGCTGTTTGAAAAGTGCCAGGGACATATGGGGAGGAATTGAACTGACTAGTTTGGTGTGGCGGCTGGAGAGCAGGGGCCAGGGCAGCTCCCTCCAGGGACAGAGTGCGCACAGGCACCATTGTTTCTTTCCTGAGCTCTCCCCACACCCAGCCAGCAGGCACAGGCAAGCACCAAATCTGAGGTCTCCTGTAACCTGGCTAACACCATTTGCCCCATCCTGGTGATTCCCTGAGATCCTGCCTCACCCATCTCATGTGTGTGACCCGAACTGCTCCCAGTGGCCTTTCCACATAAGCACAGCTCATGCTGCAGACTTTCCTAAAATCTCTCTAAGGCCCACAAACCACAGACAAGCAGCAGCTGGCCTCAGCATGCCCGGTACCTTTACTAAGAGACCCCAGAAAGGGTGACCAGTCTCAACTTATATTGTAACTCCCATCAGGTGGCCCCAAACCTGGCCTGAGCTGTGACCAGTGTTGGCTTGGAACATAGCTTCAACTAAGTGGCCACAAGCCTGGTGGCTGGCCTCAGCTTACTTCAGGGTGCCCAGCAGAGGGTCCCAAGCGCAGCACTAGTGGAAGCCAGCCTCAGTTTGCAGTAGTCTCTCCAAGCCCAGCACAAGTGTCAACCAACTGCAGATCACTCTGTAGCTCTCACCAGGCAGCCCTCAGCTGGGCACAAAATGTGACTGATTTTGACCTGCACCAGAGCCCCTTCAAAGATGCTCCAGAACTAATACAACCAGTGGCTGGCTTTACACCATACCAAAGCACCACCTAACCAGCACCACAAATGACGCACACGAATGGTGGACTCAGCTAGCACCAGAGCCCTGATAGAGCAAACCATGCCTTATGGCATCAGCCCCTGCACAACGCCTTGTACACTGCAGTCATAGTCAGCCCTCCTAGCCAGTTGGTCTTAGAGTCAGTCCCACCCAATGACATCCAAACAGCAATCAAGGTTCACCTACAACAGAAGGGCAAACAACCCACATGAGGGACACCCTGGAGCTCCTGGGTCCAGTGAACATGGAGAATATGCCACTGACCTTCACAGGACACTTACTACATAAAGCCACTGTACCCAAACTTGGAGACACAGCAGATCTACCTAATCATAGAAACACACACAGGGAGTCAGCTGAGATGAGGAGACAAACATGTCCCAAATGAAAGAATAAGACAAAACTCCAGAAAAAATACTAAATGAAATAGAGACAACAATCTACCAGATACAGAGTTCAAAACAGCAGTAAGAAGGATGCTCATTGAACTCTGTGGAAGAATAGATGAACTCAATGAGAACCTCAACAAAGAGATAGAAACCATAAAAAGATGAGTCATAAATATAGAATACAAGAACTGAAATGGAAAAAAAGTATACATTAGAGGGAATGAACAGCAGAGGAGAAAAAGCAGAGGATAGAATCTGTGATTTGGAAGATAAGGTAGCAGAAAACATCCATTCAAAACAGCAAAAAGAAAAAATTCAAAAATATGAGGATAGTTTAAGGGTCTTCTAGGATAATACCAAGCATACCAATATCAGCATCATGGGAGTACCTGAAGGAGGATAGAGAGAGCAAGGAGTTGAAATCCTATATGAAGAAATAATGATGGAAAACTTCCCTAAGGTGGTGAAGGAAATAGCCATGGAAGTCCAGGAAGCACAGAGAATCCCAAACACGATGAACCCAAAGAATCCCACATCAAGACACATCATAATTAAAATACCAAAGTTGAAAGACAAAGAGAGAATTTTAAAAGTAGCAAGAGAAAAGAATCTATTTACCTGAAAGGGAGCTCCCATAAGAGTATCAGATGATTTCTCAACATAAAATCTATGAGTGAGTGGCAAAGTGATGAAAGCAAACACCTACCACCAAGATTACCCAGAAAGCCTCTCATTTAGAATGGAAGGAGATACAAAGTGTTTCCCAGACCAAAAAAAAAAAAAAAAGCTGAAGGAGTTTATTATCACTAAACCAGTATTTCCACTATCACAAAAAATGTTAAAGGAAGTTCTTTAAATAAAAAATAAGGGACTTCCGCCCAAGATGGAGGCATAGGTAGACACACTGTGCCTCCTCGCACAACCAGGATAGAGACAACAACAATATAGAAACAAAATAACAACCAGAACTGACAGAGAATTGAACTGTATGGAAGGACACCCACAGAGTTAAATTAGACAGTTCATCCAGACCGGTAGGAGGGGCGGAGTCAGGCAGTCCAGCAGCTGGGCGGGGGTCATGGAGCAGAGAGCAGAGAGCATTGGGACCAGACACGTAAGGCGACTGGGGTGTGCAAGGCAACCTGGGCGTGCAAGACCACAGCGGGCAGACCCTGGGCGTGTAAGCGGTGGCTGGCAGACCTCGGCTGAGAGGTGGCAACCAGCAGACCCAGCGAGGTGGGGATTCTGAAGCAAGGCACTGTGTGCCACCCAGGATCCCAGCGCCAGAAAATAGAGCTTTGGGGCACTGATTGAAAAGGAAAGCCCCACAGGGTACACAAGCCCACCCACATGGGAATTGGCACCAGAGGGGCTCAGTTTGCTGGAGGGAAGCAGCAGAGAGGACTGAGGTGCCACAGAGAGCTGAGCAAGTGCCATTGTTCCTTCTTGGACCCCGCCCCCAAATACAGTGGCACAACCCAGCAACTGGGGTGTCCCACCCTGGTGAACGCGTAAGGCTCCGCCCCTCATACATAACAGGTGTCACTAGACCAAAAAAAGAGATGGCTCAAATAGAAGAACAATTGAAAGCCCCAGAACCCATCCTTTTAAGTGACCAAGAGATAGCCAACCTATCAGATGCACAGTTCAAAGCACTGGTGATCAGGATGCTCACAGAATTGGTTGATTTTGGTCACAAACTAGATGAAAAAATGAAGGCTACAATAAGTGAAATGAAGCAACCAATAGTTGGGAATGAAAGATGGGTCTCACATCAATGAGGGAACCAGTAGTGATGGAATGAAAGATTCCTTCTGGAGTGGACCAGAAGGAATTAAAAAACATACAGCCAGAAAAGAATGAAGAAACAAGAATTCAAAAAAATTAGGAGAGGCTTAGGAACCTCCAGAACATCTTTAAATGCCCCAACATCCAAATTATAGGGGTACCAGAAGGGGAAGAGGAAGAGCAACAGGTGGAAAAGTTATTTGAACAAATAATAACGGAGAACTTCCCCTATCTGGCAAAGGAAATAGACTTCCAGGAAGTCCAGGAAGCTCAGAGAGTCCCAAAGAAGTTGGACCCAAGGAGGAACACACCAAGGCACATCATCATTACATTAACCAAGGTAAAAATGAAGGAGAGAATCACAGAAGCAGCAAGAGATAAGGAGACAGTCACCTACAAAGGAGTTCCCATCAGA
>CM052542.1:109871496-109893061 GCA_028533065.1 Trachops cirrhosus
TCTGATGGGAACTCCTTTGTAGGTGACTGTCTCCTTATCTCTTGCTGCTTCTGTGATTCTCTCCTTCATTTTTACCTTGGTTAATGTAATGATGATGTGCCTTGGTGTGTTCCTCCTTGGGTCCAACTTCTTTGGGACTCTCTGAGCTTCCTGGACTTCCTGGAAGTCTATTTCCTTTGCCAGATAGGGGAAGTTCTCCTTTATTATTTGTTCAAATAACTTTTCCACCTGTTGCTCTTCCTCTTCCCCTTCTGGTACCCCTATAATTTGGATGTTGGGGCATTTAAAGATGTTCTGGAGGTTCCTAAGCCTCTCCTAATTTTTTTGAATTCTTGTTTCTTCCTTCTTTTCTGTTTGGTTGTTTCTTTCTTCCTTCTGGTCCACTCCAATGACTTGAGTCCCAGTTCCCTTCCTATCACTATTAGTTTCCTGTGCATTTTCCTTCATTTCACTTATCATAGCCTTCATTTTTTCATCTAATTTGTGACCAAAATCAACCAATCCTGTGAGCATCCTGGTCACCAGAGCTTTGAACTGTGCATCTGATAGGTTGGCTATCTCTTGGTCGCTTAAAAGTATTGGCTCTGGGGCTTTGATTTGTTCTTCCATGTGAGCCATTTTTGGGGGGAGGGTCTGGTCATGCCTGTTATGTAAGAAGGGCAGAGCCTTAGCTGTTCACCAGGGCGGGGCACCCCAGTTGCTGGGTGTGATGCTGTATGTGGGGATGGGGTCAGAGAGGGAACAATGGTGCTTGCTGTGCTCTCTGTTGGATTTCAGTCCTCTCTGCTGCTTCCTACAAGCAAACTGGGCCTTTCTGGTGCTGGTTCCCAGGTGGGTGGGTTTGTGTACAGTCTAGGACCCTGTGGGTCTCTCCAATGAACTTTCCTGTGAGGCTGGGAGTTTCTCTCACTGCTGCAACCCCCACAGGATTTTAGTGCCAGAAGTTTTGAGGCTTTATTTCCCCATATTGGAACCCTGGGTTCACAGTCTGTCTCGCTCCCCAGTTGTTCCTCCCAGTTTATCTGCACCCAAATGCAGCTGTCACCTTGTCCTCCTGGTCCTCCAGCTGGCACCTTGCTGCATGTCCCCTCCACCCCTGCTGCATATCTCTGCCCCTCCTACTAGTCTGGATTAATATTTCTTCTTTAACTCCTTGGTTGTTGGACTTCCATACAGTTTGATTTTCTGTCAGTTCTGGTTGTTTTTGTTTTTAAATCGTTGTTGTCCATTTTTGGTTGTGCAAGAAGGCAAAGTGTATCTACCTACGCATCCATTTTGGCCAGAAGTTGAGCTGATAAGGGGTTAATACCCAAAATATATAAGGAATTCATACAACTCAATAGCTAAATCAATCAATCAATCTGATTGTTTAAATGGGTAGAAGATCTGAATAGACATTTCCAAAGACATACAGAGAACCAAGAGATACATGAAAAGGTGGTGAAGAAAACTATTCATTAGGGAAATGCAACTGAAACCACAATAAGATACCACTTCACACTTGTTGGAATGGCTATTATGAAAAGGACAAGAATTAAGTATTGGTGAGAACATGGAGAAAAGGGAACACTTGTGAACTCTTGGTGAAAATATAAATTGGTTAAGCCTCTATGGAAAAGGGATTCTTCCTCAAAAATTAAAAATAGGCCCTGGCCAGTATGGCTCAGTGGATTAAATGCCAGCCTGAGAACCGTAAGTTCACTGGTTCGATTTCCAGTCAGGCCACCTGCCTGGGTTGCAGGCCAGGTCCTTAGTTGGGGGTGAGCAAGAGGCAGCCAATCTATGATTCTCTTCCTCTCTTTCTCCCTTTTCCTCTCTCTAAAAATTAATAAATAAAATATTAAAAAATAGAGCTATTATATATATGATCCAGCATCCAACTTCTGAGTATATATATTCAAAGGAAATGTTCACTTCAGCACTATTCACAATCTCCAATATATGAAAACAGTCTAAGGGTCAATCTACAGATGAATGGATAAAGAAAATGTGAGACATATGCACACGCCCACATACACCCCACATGCATGCAATAGAATATTATTTAGCCATGAGAAAGAAAGAAGTCCTGCCATTTGTGACAACATAGATGGACCCTGAGTGCATTATGAGTGAAATAAGCCAGATGGAGCAAGATAAATACCATATGATATCACTTATAGGTGGAATCTAAAAGAGCTGAACTCACAGAAACAGGGAGTAGAAAAGTAGTTGCCAGGGGCTGGGGGGTTAGGGAAATTGAGACTCAAAGGGTACAAACTTTCAGTTTTAAGATGAATAAGTTCTAGGGATATAATATACAGCATGGTTAATAATACTGTATTAAATACTTGAAAATTGCTAAGAAAATTGATTTTAAATATTCTCACCACACACACAGAAATGGTAACTATGTGAGGTGATGGAAGTGTTGACTAATCCTACCATGGTATTCATTTCACAACATATAAGTGCATCAAATCAACACAATGTACACCTTAAATTTATACGATGTTATGTCAATCATACTTCAATAAAGCTGGGGAAAAACTGGGCAAAGAGTGATTGAACGGACATTTCTCCAAGGATTATGTACAAATAACCAATGAGCACATGAAAAGATGGTTAACATCAGTAATCATTAGAGAGTGCAAATCAAAACCACAATGAAATACTACTGCATACCCAGAAGGATGGCTATTGTCATAAGAGGCAAATAACCAATATTGGTGAGGATATGGACAAATTGGAACCCTTGTGCATTGCTGGGGGGTGCTGTTAATGGTGCATCCATTGTGAAAAACAGTATTATGGTTGCTCAAAAAGTTGAAAATAGAGTTACCATATGGTCTAGCAAATCCATTTCTATGTGTATACCCAAAGAACTGAAAGCAGGAGCTCAACTGAATATTTGTACAGCAATATTCATAGGAGCATTATTCATAAAAATGAAGTATTGATACATGCTACCACATGGGAGAACCTTGAAAACATTATGCTAAGTAAAACAAACCAGACACAAATATTGCATCATTCCACTTCTATTAAGTACCTAGACCAGGCAAATTCATAAGAACCGGGAATAGAGTAGTATTTGCCAGAAACTGGGGGAAGAGGGAAACAGGGAATTATTATGTAATGTGTACAGAGTTTTAATCTGAGATGATGAAAAAGTTCTGGAGATGGATAGTGATGACAGTTGAAGAACATTATAAAGGGACTAATGCTACTTTCTGCATTTAAAAATGGTTAAAATGCTATATGTATATTTAACATAATAAAGAATTTAAGGTATCAATGGAACAGAATAGAAAGCCCAGAAATAAACCATGCCTTTATAATCAATCAATATTTGACAGAGGAGACAGAAACATATAATGGGCTAGAGATAGTTTATTCAATAAATGGTGTTGGGAAAATTGGACAGATACATGCCAAAGGAAAAAAAAGAAAGAAACTAGACCACCTTCTTATGCCATATCCAAGAATAAACTCAAAATGGATTAAAGACTTAAATGTTAGACTTGGGACCATAAAAATCCTAGAAGAAAACATAGGCACTAAAATCTCAGATACTTCTCATAGCAAAATTTTTTTTCTGATATATCTCCATGGACAAGGGAAGAAAAGAAAAAATAAACAAATGGTACTACATCAAACTAAAAACTTTTTGCACAGCAAAGAAAACCATGAACAAAATGAAAAGACAACCCATTGAATGGGACAACATATTTGATCATGATACATATGATAAGAAGTTAATATCCAAAATTTATAAAGAACTTTTAAAACTCAGTACCAGAAAAACCAAACATTCCAATTAAGAAATAGGCAAAGAACCTAAATAAACATTTCTCTCAAGAGGACATACAGATGGCCAACAGACATTATGAAAAGATGCTCAATGTCACTAATCATCAGAGAAATGCAAATTAAAACCACAATGAGATATCATCTCACACCTGTCAGAATGGCTATCATCAATAAATCATCAAACAAATGTTGGTGAGGATGTGGAGAAAAGGGAACCCTAGTGCACTGTTGGTGGGAATGCAGACTGGTGCAGCCACTGTGGAAAGCATTACGGAGTTACCTCGAAAAATTAAAAATAGAACTGCCTTATGACCCAACAATTCCACTTCTGGGAATTTATCCAAAGAAACACAAAACACTATTTCAAAAGAATATAAGAACCCCTATGTTCATTGAAGCATTATTTACAATAGCCAAGGTATGGAAGCAGCCCAAGTGTCCATCAGTAATGAGTGGATAAAAAAGCTGTGGTACATTTACACAATGAGCTACCACTTGGCCATAAAAAAAGAAGAAAATTTTACAATTTGTGACAGCATGGATGGACCTGGCGAACATTATGACAAGTCAAATAAGCCAGTCAGAGAAAGACAAATATTGAAATGCCATATGATCTCACTCATATATAGAAGCTAATGAACAAACTGAACTAATGTGCAAAATAGAGACAGACTCATAGAGAGCAGGCTGACAGTTCTGGGGGCTGGAGGGTGGAGGGAGTGAGCCAAAAATAAAGAAAGAGAAAGAACTCATGGACACAGACAACAGTGTGGTGATTGTGGGGGGATGGGATGGGTGGAGGCGGAAGAGGGTATAGGAGTGACAAGTAGTAATGGAAAATACAATAAAGAATTAAGGTATGAAATGGAAAAAATACTATTGATACCTCAAGTAAGAGCTGCATCAGCAGAAAAATTCTCCTCAAAGTTAAAAATGATCAAATATTTGCAGTTCTGGTCAAAATGGCAGTGTAGGTGTATGCAGTACTCAAAACTTCTCACAATAAAATCAAAATTACAATAACCTGCAGAACAACCAATATTCAAAACTACTTGAAATCTAGCTGAACAGAAGTCCTATAACTAAGGATATAATGAAGAAGCCACATCAAGACTGGTCAGAAGGGCAGAGATGTGGAACTGGCTGGTCCCATACCTATGTGTGGCAGTTAAAAATCAGGAGGGATATCTTGGCTGTGGAGGTCCTCCCTGAGGAGCAAGGCGAACCAGCCCTACACTAGAACACCCAGACCAGAATTCCAGTGTCAGGAGGAGAAGTCCTCATAACTTCTGACTGTAAAAATCAGAGGGGATTGTGGCTGAGTCAGACAGAAGGCTCCTGGAGTCTAAGGCATTCCTTTCTTAGGGCCCACTCACCGACTTACTTGAACTCACTTGCGCTGAGCTCCAGCACTGGGGCAGTAGCTTGAAAGGTACCAGGGACATACAGGGAGGAATGTAATGTCTGGCTTCAGGATGAGGGCCGGAGGGGCAGCTTTCTCCCAGAGAAAGGTGCCAGCAGAGGCCATTGTTCCTTTGCTGAACCCTACCCCCACAGAGCCGGCAGGTGGGCACCATATCGGAGATTCCATCAACCTGGCTAACACTGTTGCTTCACACTGGTAATTCCCTGAGACACCGCCACACTTGACTTGTGCATCCACTAAAGTCATTTGCAGTGACTTTTCCATAGAAACAGCCTCTCATGGCTCATGCTTTGAACTTTCCTAAAATCTCTTAAGCAAGGAGCATCTAGACTCTGTGTGCCCTGTACCTCTTGCCCTTTCTAAGTGGCCCCATGCCCAGCACTAGCTACAGCTGACCCTGGTTCACAGCTTGGCCTCTCCCAGGCACCTCCAAGCCCAGCACAAGTAGCAGACATCTTCAGATCACTCAGTAGCTCAGGTTAGGTGGCCATGAGCAGGGCACAGGCAGTGGCTGACCTTGACCTGTACATCCCAGGAGGCCCCAGAGCCAGTCCACTCACTGGATAGCTTCAGACCACACCAAATTACAACCCAACCACCTTCATGAGTGACACACTGAAGAGGGGGGACTTGGTGAACACCAAAGATCACCCAAAGCGAGTCCTGCTCCATGGGGTCAGCTCCTGCACAGCAATTCCTCCACTATAGTCACAGCCAATCCTCAAAGCTGATTAGCCTGGGGGTAAATCACTCCCAGTGACATGCCAACAGCAATCCAGGCCCAACTCTAACAGTAGGATGCACACAGCCCACAAAGGGACACACCTGGAGTGCGTGGCACAGGTGACAGGGAAGGCTATGCCACTGGACCCTACAGGACACCTACTACATAAGGCCACTTTGCTTGGACTGGGAGATGTAGCAGCTCTATCTAGCATATAGAAGCAAACACAGGGAAGCAGCAAAAATGAGGAGACAAAGAAACAGATCCCAAATGAAAGAACAGGAGAAATCTCCAGAAAAAGAACTATGTGAAAGAGAGGCAAGCAAACTACCAGATTCAGAGTTCAAAATGATTATAAGGATGCTCAAGGAACTCAGTAAGAACTTCAACAACATAACAAAGAACATGGAAACCATAAAAAGAATGAGTCAGAGATGAATACACAAACTGAAATGAAGTACACATTATTGGGAACCATGAAACAGAAAGTCAGATCAGTGGTTTGGAAGATAAGGAAGCAGAAAACACCCAGTCAAAATAACAAAGAGAGAACGAATTTTAAAAAATAAGGATAGTATAAGGAGCCTCTGAGACTTCAAGCATCTCACCATTTGTATCATGGGAGTGCCAGTAGCAGAAGAGAGAGAATGAGAAATTGAAAAACTATATGAAAAAATAATGACAGAAAACTTCCTAAACCTGGTCAAGGAAATAGACATATAAGTCCAGGAAGTGCAGAGAGTCTCAAACAAGATAAATCCAAGAGATCCACACCAAGACACATCATAATGAAAATGCTAAAGGTTAAAGATAAAGAGAGAATCTTAAAATCAGCAAGAGAAAAGTACTTAGTTACCTACAAGGGAGTTCCCATAAGACTATTGGCTGATTTCTCAACAGAAACATTTTAGGCCAGAAGGAATTTGCATGAAATATTCAAAGTGATGAAAAGCAAGGACATAAAATCAAAATTACTCTACCCAGTAAAGCTATTATTTAGAATCAAAGAACAGATAAAGAGCTTCCAAGACAAGAAAAAGCTAAAGGAGTTCATCACCATCAAACTAGTATTATAAGAAATATTAAAGGATTTTCTTTAAGAAGAAAAAAAGATAAAAAATATGAATGATAAAATAGCAGTAAATGCATTATATCTATCAACAATTACTTTAAATGCAAATGGGTTAAATGCATGAATCGAAAGACATAAGGTGCTGAATTGATAACAAAACATGACCCTTGCATATGCTGTCTGTAAGAGACTCATGTTAGATCTAAAGGCACACACAGACAGAAATAAGGGGTAGAAAAAGATATTTCATGACTCTGTAAACAACAACAAAAAGCTGGGGTAGCAATACTTATACCAGACAAAATAAACTTTAAAACAAAGTCTATACAAGAGACAAAGAAGGACCCAGCAATTTCACTTCTATTCAAAGAAACCCAAAAGACTAAATTGAAAAGACATATATACATTTATATGTTCACTGCAGCAATTACTGAAAAAAGCCAGGACATGGAAGCAACTTAAGCATCCATCAATAGATGAATGGATAAAGAAGTGGTGTATATACACAATGGAATATGACTCAGCCAAAAAAAAAAAAAGAGGAAGAAATTTTGCCTCTGCAGCAACATAGATGCATCTAGAGGGCATTTTGCTGAATGAAATAAGTCAGACAGAAACAGACAAATGCCAGATCATTTCACTTATATGTAGAATATAAAAAACAAAGCATAACAGAAACAGATTCATAGAGAACATGTTGATGGTTGCCAGATGGGAGGAGCATTATGGGAATATGTAAAAAAGGTGAAGGGACTTAGAAGTACAAGTTGGTAGTTACAGAACAGGCACAGAGATGTAGAGTACAGCATAGGTAATGTAGTTGATAATATTGTAATAACCATGTATGGTGTCAGGTGGGAACTAGATTTACCAGGGGGATCACTTCATAAGTTTTGTAGGTGTCTACTCACTGGATTGCACACCTGAAACTAATATAATATTGTACATCAACTGCAATTAAAGTGAATAAAAAAGAAAACATGTATTATTTGTGATCTTGCATCAACTGTAATTAAAATAAATAAAAAAGAAAAAATATATTACTTGTGATCTTGCATTCACCAAGAGCAACTGGCATTGTTTTCAATTATATAAACTGAAAATGTTCAGGACTTCTGGCCAAGAAGGAAGCATTGGTTATGCCTCCTCGCACAACCAAAAGAAGGCCAACAACAAATTTTTAAAAAAGAAAGCAACCAGAACTGCCAGAAAATTGAACTGTATGGAAGTCCAACAACCAAGGAGTTAAAGAAGAAACATTTATCCAGACTGGTAGGAGGGACAGAGACAGGCAAAGATGGGCAGTTGGATAGAGAAGACTCGTGACAAGGCAGCAGCTGGAGGACTGGGGCAGACAAGGCGGCAGCTGGTGACAGGGCAAGACGGTGGCTTGCAGACTGGATGGTCCCACATTCACATGCGAATAAACCAGGAGGAACTAGGGAGTGAGACAGACCATGCAATCCAGGGTACCAGGGCGGGGAAATAAAGCCTCAAAACCTCTTACTGAAGACACCTGTGGGGGGTTGAGGCAGCAGGAGAAACTCCCAGCCTCACAGGAGAGTTCATTGGAGAGACCCACAGGGTCCTAGAATGTACACAACGCACCCACCCAGAAATCAGCACTACAGGGGCCAATTTGACTGTAGGTAATGGGGGAAGTGACTGAAATCCGGCAGAAAGCAGAGCAAGAGCCACTGTTCCCTTGGACCCCTCCCCCACATACAGCTTCACAATGCAGCAACTGGGTTGCCCCGCCCTGGTGAACACCTAAGGCTCTACCCCTTACTACATAACAGGTATGCAGAGACAAAAAGAAATGGCCCAAATGAAAGAAGAGATCAAAGCTCCAGAAAAAGATACAACTAAGTGATGAAGAGAGCCAATCTATAAGATGCACAGTTCAAAACACTGGTAATCAGAATGCTCACAGAATTGGTTGAATATGGTCACAAATAAAAAGAAAAAATGAAGGCTATAAAAAGTGAAATAAAGGAAAATGTACAGGGAACCAACAGTGATGGGAAGGAAACCAGGACTCAAATCAATGGTTTGGAGCAGAAGGAAAAAAGAAACATTCAACCAGAACAGAATGAAGAAACAAGAATACAAAAAAATGAGGAGAGTCTTAGAAACCTCCAGGACAACTTTAAATGTTCCAACATTCGAATCATAGGGGTGCCAGAAGGAGAAGACGAAGAGTAAGAAATCGAAACTTATTTGAAAACATAATGAAGGAGAACTTCCCCAGTCTGGCAAAGGAAATAGACTTCCAGGAAGTCCAGGAAGCTCAGAGAGTCCCAAAGAAGTTGGACCCAAGGAGGAACACACCAAGGCACATCATAATTACATTACCCAAGATTAAAGATAAGGAGAGAATCCTAGAAGCAGCAAGAGATAAGGGGATAGTAACCTACAAAGGAGTTCCCATCAGACTGTCAGCTGATTTCTCAAAAGAGACCTTACAGGCAAGAAGGGGCTGGAAAGAAGTATTCCAAGTCATGAAAGACAAGGACCTACCTCCAAGATTGCTCTATCCAGCAAAACTATCATTTAGAATGGAAGGGCAGATCAAGTGCTTCTCAGATAAGGTCAAGTTAAAGGAGTTCATCATCACCCAGTCCTTATTATATGAAATGTTAAAGGGACTTATCTAAGAAAAAGAAGATCAAAAGTATGAGCAGTAAAATGATAACAAACAGCTACTAACAATCGAACAGGGAAAAAAAAAACAAAGTAAACAACTAGAATAGGAACAGAACCACAGAAATGGAGATCACATAGAGGGTTATCAGTGGGAGAGTGAGAGGGGGAAAGAGGGGGAAAAGGTACAAAGAATAAGTAGCATAGACGGTAGGTAGAAAATAGACAGGGGGAAGGTTAAGAATAGTATAGGAAATGTAGAAGCCAAAGAACTTATATGTACGACCCATGGACATGAACTAAAAGGGAGGAATGCAGGTGGGAGGAGGTGTACAGGGTGGAGGGGAATAAAGTGGGGAAAATGGGACCACTGTAATAGCATAATCAATAAAATATATTTTAAAAAAAGAAAAATAAATAAAAAGGACCAAAAAATGTTAATGAAAGTATAAATTTTGGTGATCTAATAAATGAATTTGCAGGAAAACAAGTCAGAAAAATCTTATGATCAATCAAGATATCATATATTAATTAGTACACATATTACATAAAATTATGACACCAAAATATTTGCAATTTATAACTTGATATTGTTACTCAGTTATCGCTCTTACCCCATTATATTCTATAAGTGATAAGACATTTTTAAAGGAAAAGCCTTATATTTTAGTCCCTTTAATGGCGTGATTTCATGCTTTTTGAAAAGGAGTTCCACATTTTCATTTTGACTGGGACACACAAGTTAAGTACCTGGACCTAATTCCAGCTTTACTACCAAAAGCCTGGTTATTTTTTTTAAAGATCTTATTTATTTATTGTTACAGAAGGGGAAAGACAAGGAGAGAAACATCGATGTGTCCCTTCTCACATGCTCCCAGTCCCCAACAACCCAGGCCTATCCCCTGACTGGGAATCAAACCTGCGACCTTTTGATTCACAGACCGGCACTCAGTCCACTGACCCACACCAGCCTTGCTATACTGACCAAGTCATTTAACTTTTGTAGTTCATTTCTCACCTCTTAAATGGGAATGATATTTACCCTGCTTTGTAAAATTGATGTGAAAAATAAAAATATTTATGAGTATATATGTATTTTATAAATATATACATACATATACGTGCACACACACAGTGGTTTAAAAAAGTACAGGTGCTTTAAAGTATGGAGGCACTGTTGATCATGTGAAATGTTTTTCACCTTACCATTCCTTGACTCAGTCGTTAGACAAACACACTTCTTACCTAAAATGAAGAAATTTAGTTCATTATATTCTATGGGGCTTTCCAGACTTTTGAGAGAGAAGGTACACTTGGTCAAAAAGTGTATCATTGTTGTAGACTAGTGATTTCAGGATGGAATTCATCTCTTCCTATGACTAACAGCAAGTATAAACTAAACGTGATGTCAAAACACTAGACTTCCGTCAACACTCTTAAAGCCTAAAATTTCAAAGAGTGTTTCTGAGAAACCCTCTGACTTTTAAGCAACTGAAGGCAAACCAGCACTAGGAGAGCTGAGTTCCTCCGGGACCAGCCCAGGCAGTCCGTAGATGCCACACAGCGGAGTGTAAATAAAAACACTGGTGTAAGTGAAGAGGTAAGCAGGCTCCAGCGCCAGGCTGGCCACAGTCGGTAGCTCTGCCAGCTTAGAGGACAGGGTCTGAGCACCAAGTAGGGTCTGAGGCAGAGGTGGGGGTCCCAAATCTGAATGCCCAGTCCACACACTCTGACCATGGGAGCAGGTGACATTGTTAACCCACTATCACTGGGGTTTTTCTGAATCCTTTGAATATACTCCTGAATCTCCCTCGAGACCATATGTAGGCGACTGCCTTAGGGGTGGGGCTAGGACCTTGAGACAAGGACCTGCCTGACTCCAAAGGGCCAAACTTATAACTGATCAATAGATTAACAAGCTGGTTGGGGCAGAATTCCAATGGCTCCAAAGCCTCCTAGAAGTTGCCAACATTTCCCTCCTCCTCCAGGGCTGTGGAATCCACTTGGTAGTGTTCTCTCTCGCTGGCCATCCCTCCCACTGCCTAACCTTTGCCCTTTCTAATTGCCCTGATCTCATCCCAACCTCCATAGTTATGTTTAAAGTCCACCTCTGGGGAACACAGACTGAGTGTTCCAGATAATCCCTTTCCCAGTCCTGCCCAACATCAGCCTACGGACTGTGTGCCTGGGCTTCCCCGGACTGGCTGGGGTCTGAGGAGGACCCACCCAGCTACAGGATGAGGCTGGTCACCAGCTCCTTGATTCTGTGGCTCAGCCTGGGGGGTCGCCTGGCACAGAGCGACACCAGCCCTGACGCAGAGGAGTCCTATTCAGACTGGGGCCTCCGGCACATCCGAGGCAGCTTTGAATCTGTCAACAACTACTTCGATTCCTTTCTGGAGCTGCTGGGAGGGAAAAATGGAGTCTGTCAGTACAGGTGCCGATATGGTGAGTGCCTGGTTTCTCTTTCTGTAAAAGCTGCTCCTGGTGGACCTGTGAACGCCTCTGCAGGGTCACAGTGGGTCTTGAACTTTTTGCTGTCATTCGCCTCTTAGGTAGGATTCACCCAGTGAAATCTGAATCTCAAATAAACAACAGATAATGTGTTAATACATTTGAAATAGAGGGTCCGGCACAAATAATGCCCCCTTTTTTATTACAAAATCATGAACATGTGATTCTGTAACATAACAATCTCACACTCAAGCACACCATATGACATTTTAGGTGAAGTGGTCAAATTAACTCTATAAATTACTGCACCCATTCTATCACTCTGCCAGCCACACTCAAGCAGGCTTTACTTCTGCTGGACCTGTATTTGGGACACACTTATACTGACAAATTATTGTTTGTTTATCTGAGATACAAATTTCACTGAGCTCCCTGCATTTTATCTGGCCATTTTGAGGGGTTTGTCATGAGGCGGCACTTCGGGAAAAGGTGGCATGGACAAGCGGCGAGAGCACAGAGGTGTTTGAGAGTTCCTGGGATGAAAGCTGAAGCTGTGCATCCACACAAGGTTTTGCCAGGGGCTGAAGTAGCTTCCTAAGTCACTCTGCGCTATGCCTGGAAATGGAATTTTCCCCCTGGTGCTGTTCACACCATCCTTCCAGCTTTGCCGGCCTCTGATGGGATCTGTTTGCTGCTTCTCCTCAGTCAGCAATGGCAGGCCTTCAGTGGGCAGGAAAGGTTATTGCGAGCTGTCTCTGCCCACCTGGGACCAGGCCCTGAGGGGACTGGGACTCTCCCTCAGGCCTGGTGCCAGATACAGCATTGTGAATGGGTAGGAACATTACCTGGCCCTAGTGGTAAAGAGGAAACCTGGGTGCCAAAGAGGAGACCCTGGGGCCAGTTCTTCCTTCCCTGGTCTGAAGTCCATGTAATGGGGGCAGAATGCTGAGCCCTGGACCTCGAAGCCCGGAGGCAGGGGGTAACTTCAAAGGCAAATGCTTTCAAAGCATACGGAGTCTCATACAGCATTGGTTTCATGGTTGAGTTTATCAAATGTTTCATCATGGGGTTAGAGATAAAAATGGAGAGCCAGTTTAGCCCGGCAGGAAAACACTTGCGAAATGCTTTCTCCAAACACTCAACAGACAGAACTCAGCTTTGAGAGCGACTCAGAAAAGCTACTACTTGTAGACTCACCTAAGCAGTCTCCCTCACCCCCTTTTTACCTGTGAGCAGGGAAACCGCTTTCTTATAAGACAAGACCAACTGGGAGACAATGGTTAACCATTGCTCTAGAATAAAAACTTCCGCAACACAGAATTTTAACCACCTATGATGATGAAAAAGGAAGCTGTGTTTTCTCTGTGAAGATGCCACAGGATAAAAGCCTGGTCTCCGCTAGGACCCGCCTGGACCCCTAGCCATGGCTTTGTTGAAGGTGGGTTGTACACGAGCAAAGAGGCCTTGTCACTCAACTGTTCTCGGCTAGTTTGCACCAATGGGGCGGGAAAGCGATGAACTCACTTCAGATCTCAACACAGGTGCTCTTTGCCTTCCCAGAGGCAACACAAGATTTCGGTCTGTGGTTCAGCACATACATACCAGCAGGAATTTTTTAGGAACACAAGAAGCAACACCTCTTCTTCTTTCTCTAGCAAAACAGCCTTAAAAGATTTCAGCAAATTCTAACTGAAAGCTTCTACCTGGGTAGGCAGGGTCAGTGTCAGCAGCTCTCGGTGGGGGGTGGGAATAGTCAACAGATTGCAGGAAGGCAAATAACTCCTCTCACTCTGCAGAACAGAACTGTTCAAGGAGGGGCCTGAAACCCACATAGGAAATATGGGTGAGGCTTTGTCACCTTGGAACCCAGCAGAGAGGAGGACCTGGATGCGGTGCCTAATCGGTAAAGAATATCTTTTCAAATTGAATGTGAAGCAAGCATTCTTTCGAACAGATAACACCTAATAATTAATCGAGTCTGTGTATTTTCAGTTGGCTCTGTGATACACCTCTTGTACACAGTGTTTCTCTTCCCTCTTTAAAGCAGAGGTTCTCCAACTCACCTGGGCTTTAAATCCCCTGCTGGTCCCTGGTACCTCTAGTTTCTGATTTGGTTGGTCTGGGGTAGCGCCAGAAAATGTGCATTTCTAAGAGTTCCCCAGTGATCCCGACACTGCTGGTCCAGGGACCACACTGAGAAAAAAACTGCTTTGAAGGTTGCAATCTTTTGCCAGAAAGAACAATTTAGCGGCAATTAGCCTACAAGAGAAAAAATTCTATTTCACAGGCACTTACCAATACCAGGCGTAGTACCTCGGGATATTGCGGGTTTCTTTCCAGACCACCATAGTAAAGTGAGTTTCGCAATGAAGCAAGTTGTAATCTTTTTGCTGGTGGAAGGTCTCCTGGTCAGTTTGTAAAAAACACAACACCTGTGAAGCACAATAAAGCAAGGAGCAACTAAAGGGGGTGTGCCAGCGCTTAAAACAGTGGTTCACTACCTTGACCCTGCGCTTAGAATCACCTGCTGCTTCCTACCAAGCAAACCAATTAAACCAGAATCTCCATGGGCTGGACTGAGCCAGACATGAGTATTTTTAACGTTTTCCAGGTGATTACAAAGTGCAGCCAAGGTTTGGAGTGGTATTTAAAAGGTCATTCTTGGAGAATTTCCAAGGTTGTTCAGATAGGTAAAGGTTTTACCTATCTGTGTTTGTGCCCTGGTAGTCTACAATAGCGTGTCAACATTGCGTTCCACACTTCTTGTATCTACAGCAATTCATTTTCACGTCAGCACACAAAATCCGGTCAAAGGTCGGGCTACAAACAGTACAAGGAGATTCAGAACCATCGACAACACATGTAGTGCAACTGTCATAAGGAGTCTGCACTGATGTGGACAAGATTCCTTCTCCCACCGCAGAGGCTCTGATTTAGAGGCCAGTGGTAGGACCCTGGAGCTGCACGGGTGGTCGGTCCTCAGGGAAGAATCAAGGGTTCGAACTGGATGGTGTCATGCGGAATCTCATTGACGGTGACCTTGAGCAAGTTACCTAACTAACTCTCAACCTTTGTTTCCTCATGTTTATAAATAATGTTAGTAATACCTACTTTGAAAGGTTGTTATAAGAATAAAAGATAATATATCTAAAGAATTAGTGCTACGGGCTCTGGCTGGGTAGCTCAGTTGGTTAGAGCAGTGTCCCCATACACCAAGGTTGCGGGTTCAATCCCTGGTCAGGGCATGTACAAGAATCAGCCAGTGAATGCATAAACAAGTGAAACAACAAACTGACGTCTCTCTGTCTATCTCTCTCAATTCAATTTAAAAAAACTTAAAGAATCCGCGCCATGTATGGTGGGCACCAAACACATTTTGTGAACGTTATGAGAAAGATGGTCTGGTGAACAAGTTAACTGTGCATTCAGATTCTTCCAGTTCTCTTCCAACATTAACAAACAAAATGAAACAGAAATCCCAGTGGCTGGACAGCACCCTTGGCTTTGGAAGAAATCACTGAATGATTTGAGGTTCTGTGTCTGTGAAGCTCTCAGACAGGCTCTGAGGAGCAGAATGTCGTGTCACAGAAGTTGTGATTAAAGATACTGCCCGCACTGCCACGCTTTGTAAAAGGACCTTGTGAGGAATTTCTTCTTGGGCTTAGTTCTAAGGAAAAAAGTATCTTCAAATATCAGTCTTCTTCTTTTTTTTATTAGACTTTTTTTTGTCTGTTTGAAGTCTTAGAGCAAAATTTCATGGACCTGTGAGTCTGTATAATTTTCCAGGGACACAATTCACAGCCTTTGTCAGATTCTTCAGGGGATCCAGAGCCCGAAAAAAAAAAAAAAGAAAACAGCTACTGGTTTAGAGACAAAGGTGGTTCTCATGCCAGGACGACCAACTGTCCCACTTTGCTGGGGGCTGAGGGAGGGGTCTGGGGATCCTGGGGTGTGGGGCTTTCAGTACGAAACAGGGACAGTCCCAGGCAAACTAGGTCAAGTTGGTCACTTTACCTCATGTCGTAACTTTATCTGCTTTAGCGGCTGAAATAGAACTCATTGCTTCAATAAAATTGGCACCGTTCTGCTTTGTTCCCTTGACGTGCCACTCGTATGTCGTGCTTGAGTGTTTCTGGAAGTAAGCAGGATGTACATTTCAGGCACAGGGCTCTGCATCCTTGAGACCCGAGTGAAGCACGGGGAGAAGAGAAGGGACACGCCCTCCTGGGGGGGCTTAACCCTTGACCTGGGTCAGAAAGCCCCAGGAGCTTTCACTGCCCTGTTTCAGTGACAGCACTGAGAGAGAAGGTGGCGCCAGCAGGCAGTGTGCACAGCTGCACGGAGAACTAGCTTCCTGGTTGACTTCCAAAATCACTCCCGGTTTTGAGTGTTTCAAGTGTTTTATGGTGGTTTACTTTATTCAGAAGTTTTTAATTTTCATAGATCAAGTCTGTCAGTCTTTATATTTTCTGCAATTTTTGTCTTGCTTAGAAAACCATCCTCACATCATGATTATAAGAACATTCTGATTTTTTTTCTGGGAAAGCAGTCAGCTATAACATAATAAACGAGCACTGCTGTGTTCCAATGAACCTTTTTTATGGACACCAAAATTTGAATTTCATATAATTTCACATGTCACAAAATATTATCCTTGTTTTGGCATTCCCCCACAACCATTAAAAAATATAAAAATCACGTTTAGCGGGCAGACTATACAAAAACAGGCGACGGGCTGGACTTGGGCCTCTGGGCCAGCCGGTAAACTACAGGATCAGGTCGTCAGCCCCACTCCTAAAACAGCCTGAACTGGAAAATAACACCAACTTGTACATCATTAATGCCTGGACTCAAAACATCAAACTGTAAACTCAACACAACTCAAAACTACTCACACTATAATCTGAGGATATAGTGTATTGTTTCCATCAAGACTCAAAGCATCAAATTTCTCCTTTGAACTTGTACTTCAAGCTTCATTCCTAAATAGATTTTCTGCAACTATCATAACTATTAAACACAATAAAAATAACCTTCATCAATAGCACGCCAGTGAGGAAGTGTCTATAGCTGGCGTTTCATTGTCTTTCAAAGTGGGAGACAGCGGTTTACATTCTGGAAGTTCTCAGGTGCGGGAAGGCAGAGGAAACCACAGGGCCTGCTGTGAAAGGCCTGAAAAGGAGAATTGTTCAAGGTGACTTTACCATCAGATGTAGACAATTGTTCCTTCATTACATTTTTTCTTATTTCTTTAAAGCTAGTACATATAGAACATTTGTAAAAGAGCAATCCAAAGAAAAAAATAAAATCACCATAATCTCACCTCCAAAATTAAATACACATTCGATCCTATGGCACAGTGTAATTATTTTTGTAAGTGTAATTTGATTACTGATATTAGTTAATACACTTTACCCATTTCCCCTGCCAGTGCTTCTCTCTCTCTCTCTCTCTCTCTCTCTCTCTCTCTCTCACACACACACACACACACACACACACACACACGCAGGTATAATAGAGTTGTCAAGGGTAAGTTATACTTCTTGAGACTTTTGAAAAGTAATGCCAGCATTACTGGTGTGCTGGCAGATTCCATCAGTAGGTATGTTCCCTCTCCATTACAAAAAGAAACATTGAGTTAAAATAAAACATTTTAAAAAGTACTCAGACTACAATGAAATAAAGGGAAACTTTCAAGTTCCAGAAATCAAGGGAAAACACAAAGGGACAGCAGAGAGGGGAGTGGCCGCCGCTGCCGTGGCCCACGGGTTTTCAGTCTGGCACACAGGTAGACTCCAGGGGCTGGGGAATGGGCTTTAATGCTCAAAGAGAGGAAAAGTAACTTTTTACCTGTCCTAAGAATTGGGAAGTTGGAACTGTATTGTTTGCATAAAGCTTAGAGACTGAGGAGCTGCCCAGTCTGTTTTAAAAAAGGTTAGAAAACGTCTATCCAATATTCCAAGGAAATAGCAAGGATGCTTTCTATTCACCTAGGGCTAGGGCTTGAAGGACAAATAAAGAACACTCACTAAAAATCCACTGCTCCCAGTATATTCTAAGCACAAGTGAGGAATCTGAGAGACTAACATGAAGGATCTTGAGCCTCCTGGCGCCGCAGCAAAGGCAATTGAGGGGCCGCTTTATAGTGTACGCCCCAGAGCACAGGAGTCCTTCAGAAAAACAGGCTGTTCTGAAGACGAGCTCTCACTAAAAATTTGCACAACACGTGAAAACTAATACACCATAAGGGAGAGTCAGTAAACATTAAAAAATGAAAGACTTAGCACCCCCAAACTGGAGATAATAAAATAATCTACAGAGTCCAGCACAAATAACACCTTTTTTTATTATAAAATCATAAGCATGTCATTCTGTAACATAGCAATATCACACTCAAGCGCACCATATGGCATTTTAGGTGAGATGTTCAAATTGCTGCCCATCTCGTGTGAGACATTCACATACCCCACCAACCACACACAAGCAGGTGTTACTTCTGCCGGACCCTGTATGAAAAGAATATAATAATATATATAAATAATATAACAAGAACATTTGAAGTTATTAAAGGAACAGAAAACATAATAAAAATAACTCAATGAAAATGAACACACACATTTAAAAGAATTAAATAGCAGTCTAAGAAATGAAAATTATAGTTATTGAAAGAAAAAACTCAGTGAATGAGTTAAATAGCAGATTAGTCACTGTAGAGAGAATTAGGAAAATATAAAACAGATTTGATGAAGCTAGTAAAAATTCAGTACAGAGAGAGAAGAAATGGAAAACACGAAAGGGAGTTTAAGGAGCACAGGATTAAAAAGATTCCCCATTCAGTGATGTGAGGCCCAGAAGGAGAAACTAGAGGAATGAGGAAAATAAAATATTCAGACAATGGCTGTGAATTCTCCAGAGCTCAAAGAATCCCTAATCTTCAGATTGTTCCAAGCAGGATAAGGATATGTAATTCACATCTAGATACATCGTAAACTGTGTGTGTGTGGGGGGGAGGAATTGGAATGCTTGTGCAGTGCAGGTCGGAATGTAAAGGATGCGGCTACTGAAGAAAACAGGTTGATCGTGCCTCAAAAAATTAAACATAAGATTACTGTATGACCCAGTAACTCCACCCCTTCAATATATACACGCAAGAGAACTGAAAACAGATATCTGAACAAACACTTGTGCGCACTGTTCATAGAAGCACTTTTCCCAGGAGTCAGAGGATGGAAACAACCAAATTGTCCATCAATGGATGGCTGAATAAGCAAACTGTGGTATTTCCAGAGAGTGGATTCAGCCATAAAAAGAAATGGAGTACAACACAGATAAACTGTGGACACATTAAGTGAAAGAAGGCAGTCACAAAATGTTACATATTGTATGATTCCACTTATTTAAATATCCAGAATAGGTAAATCTCTAGAAACAGAAAGCGGATGAGTGGTTGCCAAGGATCGCAAGGGGGGGAGAATGGGGACCAGCTGCCTAAAGGGCATGGGATGTGCTTCGGAGGAGGATGGCAATGTTTTGGAAGTAGGTAGGGGTGATGGTTGCACAACATTATGCACCGAACATTATTCAGTGCACTGAATGCCCCTTTAAGATGGTTAATTTTATGTTACATGAATGTCACCTCATTGAAAAAAGAAATTAGATAAATTAGACTTCATCAAAAATGAAAACTTTTGTTTTTCAAAAAATACTATCAAGAAAATGAAAACACTCTATTGAAGGACATAAGTAAATGAGAAGCTTTACTTTGCCCATGTTTGAGAGGACAGACTTCTAAGAAAGTCAGTTGTCTCCACGTTAATCTATAAGTTCAAGGTATGTTCAAGCAAAATTCTGACCATCTCGAACTGTGGTGACTCTCAAATTCAGATGCAGGTGTGAAAGTCCATGAATAATCAAGACAATTTTGAGGAATGATAAGGAGGGAGGGCTTTAAAGCATAGACTTAGTATTTAAAAGTTAAAATGGAAATGGTGTAAAGGGGCTTCAACTGTACTTGTAACATTTAATTTAAACAATTTATGGGGAGTTTGACAATGTTAACCTTTATTATGTTTGTGTAGTAGGTTCATGGGTGTTAGTTTCTCTGACTCTTCTTCAGTTTTAAAATTTCATAATAGAATAATTAAAATAAAATATCTGATAGGAGACCAAAGAAAAAAATAGAAATGCCATGTACCTCACGTCAAGGATTAATTCTTAGCTTATTTCTTCAGTCTTACACTATGTCTCACGTCTCCTCAAAGGAGAACATGGGCTTTGGAGGCAAATAAGACATCTGGACTTACCTCCTACTTCCCCCACTTACTGTATGGCTTAGGCAAGTCACAGCCCTTCAGCCCATTCTTCTTATCCAGGTAATAGATAAAAATACTCACTGGAAATGACTGTTCTGAGGTCACCTTTGGTCAAGTTGATCTATATGATGACTGCCATTGATACAATTGACAAAGGTTCTTTGTATGTATTTGCAAGATCATTAAATATCCGAAATGCGAGAACTCTGGCCAAGTTGGAGGTGTAGGTAGACACACTGTGCTCCTCACACAACCAAAATAAGGACAACAAAAATTTAGAAATAAAAAAACAACCAGTACTGACAGAAAACTGAACTGTATTGAAGTCTGACCAACCAGGGAGTTAAAATAGACACATTCATCCAGACCCGTAGTAGGGGCAGAGTCAGGCGGCCTGTTGGAGAGGGGTGGTGGCAAAAAACACAGTGGCTGGTGGACCCAGTGAGACCGGGGATTGTGGAGGGGCGTGGCGTGCTAGGTGGCTGGTGGACCGAGTGGTCCCACATTCACATGCAGATAAACCAGATAAAACTGGGGAGTGAGATAGACTGCACAACCCAGGGTTCCGGCGTGGGGAAATAAAGCCTCAAAACGCCGATTAAAAATACCTGTGGGGGTTGAGGTGCCAGGAGAGACTCCCAGTCTCACAGGAGAGTTCGTTGGAGAGACCCACAGGGTCCTAGAATGTACACAAGCCCACGACACAGGAATCAGCATCGGAAGGGCCCAGTTTGCTTGGGGGAAGCGGCGGAAGGGACTGAAATCCAGCAGGGAACATAGCAAGCGCCGTTGTTCCCTCTCAGGCCCCTGCCCCACATACAGCATCACAACAGCAGCACTGTGGGTTGCCCTACCCTGGTGAATACCTAAGGCTCTGCCCCTCACTAAGTAACAGGCTAATCAAGGCAAAAAAAAAAAGGCCCAAATGAAAGAACAGATCAAAGCTCCAGAGCAAATACAACTAAGCAACCAACAGATAGCCAACCTATCAGATGCATAGTTCAAAGCACTGATGATCAGGATGCTCACAGAATTGGTTGATTTTGGTTGCAAATTAGATGAAAAAATGAAGGCTACGCTAAATGAAATAAAGGAAAATGTACAGAGAACCAATAGTGATGAGAAGGAAACTGGGACTCAAA